>OX578142.1:137117530-137530030 GCA_951213105.1 Amaurobius ferox
GTTTCCTAATGTCATTCTGCGATACATTCTGATAAGCATTCCTTAATTGCTGCTCCAGATCTGCTACATTTCGGGGTGCCCGAATCTGTCGGTCTAGCATGTTCTATACATGCTCGATTGAAGAAAGGTCTGGTGATCTTGCTGGCCAAGGCACAGTATCAACAGCACGGAGACAGTCCACAGATATGCGAACCGTATGTGGCGTGGCATTATTTTATTGAAAAATGGCCACAGAATGACGTGCCATTAAGGGTAGCGCTAACGGCCACAGGATTTCATCAACATATCGTTGAGCTGTTACAGTTAAACGCAGGATTACAAGGAGGGACTTGCCGTCGTAAGAGATAACATCCTACATCATCACATCAGGGGTAATGGTTGTGTGCCTGTGTAAAACAAAGGCTGATTGGGACCGCTGGCCCTGGCGCCTCGACACGTGTACCCGATGGTCATCTGCTGAAAGCCTGAAGCGTGATTCATCGGTAAACACTATCCGATGCCAGGCTGCTGGCAGCCATGATGCTCGGCTATGACACCACTTCAAACGACTCTGTCGATGTTGTGGGGTTATGGGCAGACGCCTTAATGGCCGCCGCGAGGGTAACCCCGCCTCATCCAAGCGCCGTGATAGGGTGGAAGGTACCACAGGTGGTATGGAAGAGACTGTACCACGTTGGATGGCGGACAATGATGCCGTTGGGCCAGTTCGGGCCTGTCGCACAGTCATCCGCTTTTGCCTCGCATTTGTGCATCTTGGCCTTCCAGAACCTTCATTCTGTCGATGAGTTCCTTGCAGCAACCATTGCTGCAGCACCTTTGCACAGTAGTGTCCGTTCGGTGCAGGTGGCGGCCTATTGCTCGGTATGACCAGTCAGCTTCACGCATCCCGAATATACGACCACGTTTGAACTCATCTAATTGCTTATACGGTCTTCGGCAACGTCGTAACGGCATTATTGGTTATGTCTCCGAGGAACTGCACCGCAGATAACGAGCAAAGTTAAACCGTCTACATTTTTAACCTGTTTTATAGGATGCTAGTTGCTCAGTAGAAACGCGCGCTATGACCGAAGTTAACACCCATTGGCCTTGCAAATTTAATCATTTGCATACTTGGTATTGTTGACGTTTCACTATTTGTTGTATCGCTCGATAGATGGCGCTTTCTCCCACGAGCAGCTTTGAATAGATAATTTTGTTGTTTTGAATTATTAATAAATAAAAGAATGCGAAAAGTTTGCGGTGTGAGTTAGTGCAGAGGAAAGAAAAAGATGTTTTTTCCCGATTATTTTTAGAAAGAAAAAAATTAAGGCTGAATAATTACTTTTAGTAATGATTTAAGAAAAGAACATTCAAATTGAACCTAACAATAAAACTACTGCTCTGGATTAATGTATTAGTTGAATTCGTGTAAAAACCCTATATAAATATGTGTGCATGCGTCTAATAAACTGTTTTTGTGATGTCAAACGGTGTTTTCAAAACAGTGTATGAGGCAACTGACAATGAAAGAATTACAAGCAAATTACATCTAACATGTTTACACAAATCTGGCATAGTAAATGAAAATGTACTTTTGTCAATTGTTCGCGTAGCGAAAAATATAACCCACAGCTACGCAATTCGTTACAGTAATATTTAAAAGCTGGTTCAAAGGCAGCTCGGAGAGCCTTTTTTAAAAATCGAATTAGTTTTTCAGTTATTTCATATCGAGGCACAGATTTGAGTGATTTTCACACAAATCGGTTCCACAGCGATCTAAAACATTATTATCAATAAGTTAGAAAAAAGATATTTTCGACGAGTACGTATGATAATTCTTTCGTATTTTAACAAATTTTGAAAATTCGTAAAAATATGCATAATTTATGCAAATTCATTCTTACTTTGCGCATTAGTAAATTGAAAATTCACACGATTATAATTTTTGGCATTAATATGAAGTGATATCTTTTCTTAGTATTCCAATAAAAAATTATTTACTCTATTTCTGAATTTTCTATGAATATTTAAATCAAACTTTTCATAAGTTTAACACCCTCGTAGCGGAGTCAGGGACCGTATTTTTTGTCCTTGAAACGAGATTTTCTCTTTGCCTTCTTCTTGTTCGTATGGGGTACATGTGACGTATATAAATGGAGAGGAAATAGACCCTAGGAAATGCATCTCCTAGCAGCGACTCACAATGCCTGCTTTCTCAAAAATTGTAGTGTTTATGAGAGCGAAATCATTGTCAGTTTGAAAGTTTCTCAAATCTAAATATCAATTTTTTACTTCGACCTTATATTTTAATAAGTATGATTTTATGCTCTGCAATCATTGAGTAGTAAGGGATTCCTGCTCTTTATGTAGCTTTCCGAAAATTTCTTTTCGGTTCTACTTCTTAAAATTCTAGACACCAGGTTACAGAGTGGAATTTATTTTTTTTATACATCCTTTTGCCTCGACATAGGGATTTCGCTGTTCGCTATTTAGATGCGTTGCTTTAACCAAATAATTATTTTACATACGGAATAATAAACAGCGGTCCATTTTGTGAACCTGTTACGCGTTATATTTATGTTCTAAGTTATGTTATAATTTGTGTACAAAGTGATTTGTGCACAACAGTCTCTGGTTTTAGACTTTTCTCTGGTTCAAAAGCGCTTGAACTCGGATTACCTGTAAACTTGGACAATTTATCACTAGTATAATCCAGATCAGACTCTGAAAATTGCCTCGCATTTATAACGGTATTTGGAGTTCGATTTTCTATCAAGTGAACTGTATTTCTATTAAGTATATTTCCTTCAGATGTTTCAATTTGACACGTTTTCAGGTTTTCATTAAGTTTAATTACTTTTGCTGGTTTCGAGTCTTTTACTTTATTCTGAGCGAAAACTGAAATACCTGGATTCAATCTAAGCGAAGTTTTACACTACCTGGTCATTTTCCCGGCCATCCACCTTGCTGCTCTAAGTCTTAGGACGAGTCGGCTGGCCTGGGCTTTCGACACTACCTGGTCAAAAAAAAGTCACGCTATGAGTTGAAACATGTAAATATTGAGGAGGGAGGAAGTGGTGATACATTTCGAAAATTTATATAATTCTGGGGGAAATACAACCTTTAAATGTAACGGAATCAGTTCACAGCTATCATGACTGATTACGTTATTCACGGTTGCGGAAAAGATGTCACAGAGTTCAAAAAGGGGCAAATTCTTGACCTGTGTCAATTCCAAAAGACGTGTAAGGCGATTTCGAAAATCACTGGCACTGGATTACGAACTGCCCCCAGTGCATTATTAAATCTTAAAAAGATGGAAGTAAACCATCAACTTTGCGGAAAATGTGTGTTCGGAAACAGTTCTAAATAATCGTGAAAGAATATCATTAAAACGCTTAATGAAATCGAATCGCAAAAAATCAACCCCAGAACTCACAACCATGTCCAATAGGGGAAGCAAACCATTTCCATTCACACGATGAGACGAGAACTCAAAGAACTGGAATTAAACAGCTGTGTTTTGGAAAGGAAACCACTGGTTACTGAGAGTAATCAGAAAAAAAGACTCCACCAAGGAACATAAAGAATAGACTGAGCAATGGGGGGAAATGATATAGTCCGATGAGTCCAGATTTACTCTTAATGCGAAGGTGCGATGTTGTAGGGTATTCATCACAAAGGCAATCATAAAATATGATTTTATGTACAAGAACATAATTAAAAGAGCTATATTACAATGCGCGTACATCGTAGTCATCCGAAATACGAATAATGAATGAAAATGTTCTGTGCTGGCTTTTATGTGCCTGGGCAGAGGTGATACGCATGCGTCACATGTAAATATCAGAGAGTCTCTGTGGGAATCAAGAAAGAAAGTTTTTATGCTAATTGCTTGATCTGAAGGAGTGCCGCCATACTCTCTTCCAACATGATGGACACATCAGGATTAGAAGGGAACCGTATGAAGTATTGGACCCTTCCTGTAGTGTACCCACTGTATAGGCCTCAGGAGGAAGTGTTATGATCTGGGGTTGCTTCTGTTCAGTTTGTTTAGGTGCATCAACACTATGCAGCAATAAAATGAAGTCAGCTGAATATCTGAGCATATTGAATGACCATCTTATTCCATCAATGACATATTTCTTCCCTGAGCGCAATGACATATCCCAGGATTACAACACTACGATTCATCGAGATAAAATTGTGAAATATTGGTTCAAATGGGTACGAGGCTTCATTCCCACACTTGAATTGGCCACCACAAAGTTCTGACCTCAACCCCATTGAAGATATGTGGGATATACTGGAGAAGCAGTTAAGGAGTAATTTCCCTCTTCATCAACCAAGGAACTTGGCAAAATATTACAGCAAATCTGCCCACAAATAAGTGTCGAGACATTACATGAAGTGAAGTCATAGACAGAATGCCACGAAGAATGCATGCTGTAATTTATGCTAAAGGTGGCCCAACGAAATATTAATATGCGCGACTTTTTTTTTGACCAGGCAGTGTACTATATGACGTAGTATCACCTTGAACGTCTTTCCTCTGCTCTTCAAATTTCCGATACTGTTTCGTATCAACTTTTTTAGATTTTACGATACCCAGCAATATAGTTGAAAGTCTTCTGCCCATTAATAGTTCAGCTGGTGACACTTTTGCACTTAATACTAGAGTAGATCGCAAAGGACGAATATATACATATATTCCTAGAATCCGCTAAGTTTTACGAAAAACTTGATTACTGTTTGAATAGCGCGTTACGTTTGACCATTTGATTTCGGAAATTTTGCACTAACTCTAAAATGTTTACATTTCCAATTGGAAGCAAGATTTTGAAAGTGAGGTGAAAGGTGGCCCGCTCGTCACCGATAACCTCATCAGGAATACCATGTCTTGCAAACACCGATTTAACATCAGGTATCACTACATTTGTCTTTAGATTTCCAATTTGAAAGATTTCAATATATTTAGAATAATGATTAATGATTTCAACATAGTTCTTGTCGTTAAATACTAAAATTCTATAACTACTTCTTCCCATGGGGTATTTAACAACTAGTGCGGCTCCACTGGCTCGGATTTATTTGAGATCTGATATTTAGCTACTACAGGGTCCAATCATTTTTAATGTCTTTGGACATCTTTGGCCAACGTACACAAGATGGTGCCGAATCAAGAGATTTGGCGTTTCGAAAATGCTCTTCGTGAAGCCGATGCAAGATTCCTTTTCGCATAAATTAGGGTATCACGATTTGATTCATTCGTAATATTAGACCTTCAATTGCACTGGAGCTATTTTTTTATGACAGATATGTAAGTTTTTATCAAAAGATCCGAGTGTTTTTGAACCAGCCGAATTTAATAAGTCGATCGTGACCAGGTCGCTGTTAATAGCTTTGCGTATTTCTTCTAGCTTTGCGTATTTCTTCTAGCTTTACGTCTGAAATTTGTAATGTTTCAACACATTAATTACTAACAAATTCAGGTTGCGACGTCGCGGTAAATTTTAATCTCCTTTGGAACAAAACCTACCGAAGTAACGGGTATTGGAAGAAAATATGCATATTAAAACAATGTGTTTATTAAAACAAAACTAAGCAAAGGCATGCTTTCAAGATGCAGGGCGGCAAGCAGACAGGGAAAGAGTATAGGTTTTTAAAAATACAAGACAGCACCCAGGAAAAGAATATAGCATCACTCACCAGTCAAGACCGTTCTGGAAGACATTACAGAATTTTCTTGCTACTCCACAGGTATAGTCTGCAAAATGGATAAACAGGAATATTCTGGAAGCCAGAATGAAATTGCTACAAGACTGGGATAATCCACATAATACTAGGCAAGGGGGCAGCAAAATACTGACATCCCAAAGATCCCACAGTACGCAGGCAGAAGCTGGCCCAACAAATGGCGGTAAATATCGGTCTCGTGGTGCACCTCTAAGCTTGACGTAGCCTTATTATATTTATTCAGCTGACCATGCCAAAATACAACCCATACCGCCGGTACATTCTCTATATAACTCTCAGCATATTCGCCAACACTACACCTTCTCACACAAACTGCTGTCTGGATGGGAGCTAGCTCTCCAAGACTGCTTCGAATTGTTTTCTTCCAGCACGTTGCTCTGATCTTTTATACTACCGGCTGTAACAAAATCTATGAAAAAATAAGCCATCCCTTTAAATTTTTAAATCTCCTAAGATCATATAAAACCACTGTTTTCAGTTGACTCAATAGGTTTCAAACATATTTTTGTCACCGGAATTTTTCCACCAGAATGAGCACCCTTACAGAAAATCCATAAGGGCTCTTGCATTCGGTATAGCAGGTGGCGGGTTCGAGTACACTGGTGACGGGTTTGGGTAGACCGAAGAAGATACTGTTGTTCAGTACTTACTCCCCGGACAGTCGCGTGTGGATAGCATAAGAAATAATCTAAAATATCTATTTCATCATTTTCCGTTAGTACTCGTTGTCTTCTTGAGTCATACCGATGATAAAAGGAATCTGTTGCAGCCGACATACTAGCCGCAGAACAAAAAACTTTAGAGAGATACCCGGCTGTACGGGAAACAACGATGGTATTCCCTCACTGTTTCACTAGGAGATCAGTTGCATTCGCCGTAAATCAAAATCATCTCAACGACTTTTTTCAGTTTTACTATATACGGAATGGGCAACATCTTTGTAATGTAATTTTTTTCAATAAAGGGGTTGTATAAAAAGTTAATTTTATTAACTTTTACAGCAATATTGAAACAGCATTTACATCGCCATTTCATAACTTCCTACCTTATTTAAAGTATTTTTGCAATTGAATCTATGTGTCTACAACCAACGGTTCAAAAAATCTTCCACTGTTCACGTTTTGTGAGACACCCTGTATAACACCTCTCATTAAAGTTTGTACAGAAATTTTCAAATCGCACGGCATATAATAATATGAGGAAGTAAATATGTAGATCTGAGATAGAATCTGAAGAAAAGCATAGAATCTGACAGATGTAGAATCTGAAACAGTATTCAGTTTGAATCTGAAACAGTATATGCTAAATACCAAATACTAACCAAATATTCGGTGCATTTCTTATAATAGTGGTTCTTATAATAGTGGATGAATATGTTGTAGTTGATTACCAGTAATAAGCATTATCCAAAAATTAAGAAATGCAAATTAATATTACTCAAAAATTAAGTGAAGTACAGTGTGCTATCTGTTATGCTATCTGCTATGTAGTCTTTTTTTTTTTTTTAAATGGCCAGGCACTTTGACCTTCGTCATTCGCCTTTATTACAGCGGCCAGAGTGTGAACCATTTAGCCGTCCATTGACGTTGCCCCAGGCGCACCAGAGGGGGGCGGATCACATTGCGCCCACAACGCAAACATCCATGCCATGGCTCGAACCCACAACGTGGCGGTCGAGCGATTGCTACGGAAACGCTTGCCTTGACCACTCGACAACCACGTCGGCTGTTATGTAGTCTGTGAATATACATTAAGCTTATGAAATTGGTAACATTCAAAGTTACATTAAATGTAACTTTAATGATTGAATGATTGAATAAGTCAATTATAGATCAAACTTGATCTTAAAAACCAATAATTCGAATATTGAGACCAGTGTTCTGACACATGAAAAAAAAATGTTTTTCATAAGTTCTATTATCATTAGCTAAATAGATACTCCCACTGAATTTATGTATTTAATGAGGACGCACACAAAAGCGATACAGAGTATAATTTTTGTTCATTAAAAAATAATCCTGTAGTTAGGAAGCATAATATTGAGGAAAAATCCAGTGTTAAATTCACTAATACGCAAATATATATTATTTAAATTTTAAAGATCATACTTTATATACGATTAAAGCCTCTTCAGCATACAACTCTGTTGATTACTTTTATAACTATCTGCTTTTATAACTATATACTTTTATAACCCATGAAAATAAGATTTCCTTATTTTTAACCTAACTCGGATCTTTCCATGTCTAACTTAATTGACTTGTGTCGCAGAGGAGATAGAATAAGTTAGACAACGGAATGTAATTTACTACGTGCCAGCGTCTACTTGTAACTTGCTATTTCAGTTAATTTTCTTCAGATTCTTTTTTCTTCAAAAGTAATCGATATCATGATAGTACACAGCATATACAAGTATTCTTTTCTATCAAATTTCGAGAGGAAGTAAGCTCTTTGAAATTTTAGACAAAATTCCATGCATATTCGAAGAATATATGGATTTATTTTCAATACTATATAAGCACATTCATTGTATTTACTTATAGAGCTTCGAAACAGACATATAACTCTAAAAAAACACTAAAGGGCAGTGTACATATTCAAATCGCTTTTAAATTTCTGATATATTAATTTGCGCAATCATAATTTTTTCGTTGTCTCTTCCAATAAAACTTGATCATGAACATAAGGTGAATCTATTGATAAGTTCAAAATATCTTTGAATATCCATCTCTGTAAAAATTAAGCAAAAATTGTTCTCTGTTCTCATTAAGACAAATGCATTAAAAATTTATAAACAATTCAAATTTTAGCTGCTATCTTTACTTGTCAAAGCGACATGATTGAATTTAAAATTATTTATGAAGCGAAAGGTATGTACACTATTGCTTATGTTGCTGAAACCTAAGATCTATTTCAACTTCAAGTTGATTCCTGAAAACTTTAATTACTAAAATCATACTTGTCAACTAAACAAAACTTCAAACAGCCTGGTAACGCCATGCTTCCAGCGTTAGACATTGAAATGAATAATTTATACGGTAGTCAAATTGACGAAATAAAATGATTTGAAGCATCATACAGAGTGAGAATAAAAATTATCTTTTTACTCCATGTCATTATAAAAACTATCATTATACCAAAGTATTTGTAAGATATTTTTCGGTTTATCATAAAAAAAATGTTATGTGTGTCGTTTCAATGTCACAGAATATTGTCAAATAGTGGTGAATATTAAATATATATTACTTGATAAAATTTGAATTACCAAGGAAATAAGTTTTGATATATATTGGCATAAGTTTATTGGAAATAAGTTTAATACACATACGCTCATAGACTACGTGATTTATTCATTATGAAAATATTAATAGATTCATTAAGAAGTTTTCGGAAGATCATAAAAATGTTATTTATCAGATAATATATTTAATATTTTCTAAGAAAAATATTTATTTTTTAGACAAGAAAGCGAATATATAAAGTATAAGTTTTAAAATATTACCAAGATATCAAGCATTGTGCTCTATTTTAAGACAATTACTTTTCATGGATGTACTCTTGACAGAAACAAACAAGCTTAGTCTGAAAGATGCAATGAGCAAGCTCTCGATGCAATGAGCAAGCTCTCGATGCAATGAGCAAACCCAATTAACAAAATTTTGCTACGAAAACTAACCAGAATCTCAAAACATGTTCATCCTAAAAGAGTGACGTAAAAGGATAATTATTGTCTCAGTCCCAGAAGAGACGATAAACTCAACAAGCTTCCAAGAAGAGTTAGCATAATTTTTGCCCGCCCAACCTAAATATCTTAAAGCAATAGCGTCTTTAAAAGACAAATAAGATCACATCAATTAGATTCTAGAGACAGATATAGCCACAATTACATCTTCAACAAAACAAAATAATGCATATGCATCATCTACAGAATAGTATCACATGAACGCATTACACTGTTCTAACTGTCAAAGATTTGGACTTTCTATTCAGTGCTGCTAACATAATAGCCCCGTTCACATGCACAATTTGAAGCCGGTATCATAGCCGCATTTCGACTGTGTCACCGTTCACATGTCCAAGCGGGGAAAATACCGGTTCGAAAGAGGGTTGAAAGGAGGTATGATTTCCTTCCTTCTTATTTGAGGGAACGAAGGGGGTAGATTGGGGATTTTTACCCACAATTCCATGCGCGCAACTGTGATTTCTTGAAAAACATGGCGGATACTGAGATACCGCGTGGACCTTGTTTACAAATTCTATCTGAAGATTGTACAATAATGATGAATTTATAGCTTGTTATATAGATTATTTTGCATTCATTACACGGACTTATTTACGAATTAAACGGATTGATCCTTATTATACATCAGAATTTAATGAACGGAGAATCCTACTGAAAAAGACTGATGCGGGTATGTACATTTTGTTTATTTGAGCTAACTGTTATTCATGAATTAGAAATATTTGTTCCTCGATTTCAGGATAATTTTTATAGAAATGTTTGTTTCTTAATTACAAAACGTATACAATTAAGTGTTAGTTAAAAGTCGTAAGCTAGCTGATTTTCCTTTGAAGCAGCAACTTTAAAATATAATGTTTTGTTTCTTGGGCAAATTTTCTGGATTTATCTAAGTAGTTTTTAACAAATGATACAAAGATTTTCTTAGTTTTATATAAGGAGAATGTATATTAGATAAATCTATCTTAATACTCATTTATTTTATATTGTTAAAAAGGAGTATAATGTGTTTATATTTAAATGAATATATGTTGTTAATTATTGTAAACAAATTATTTATACATTATATTTCAAGTTTGATTATTTTAGTTTTGTATTCTAAGCTTTTACATATCAATGCGAAATGTTCCATAACTTGAGATGATGTGATTATGATGCCAATATTATGATTAGTAGAGAATTGCGTTTTATAATTATGTATATCAATAACAAAGTAAAATGTTTCAGGCATTCAAAATAACTTTACATACATACATTTTGCAATAAACTGAACTGTGTAAATTAGCTTACAGAATGCTCTCCCCCCCCCCTTAAAAAAAAAAGAAAAGAATGATTGCTAGTATCAGAAATATAAATTATTTTTATATATTTTAGATACTAACTACATATGAAGACGATTTTATTTTATTAATTTTATTTTTGGATTACTTAGAGGACCACCTATTATACATATCAATAAAACATGTCCATCATAAGTATTTTTTATACTGCTATATTGAAAACATTATTTTTAATTGCGGTATTAGTGGTATATGAGATTTTTTGAATCTGGGCCATGCAGTAAGGTCTTATGTGTTTTTAATAAAAAATGAGTTATACCGATTTTGTAATAATTAAAATGTATACGATATAAATATACATATTTTTTTCTCTATGCCAACTTCTCATATGGATTTTTCTTGAATAAAGTTTCTTAAAATGGTGTTACACTTTTTCCACTAATTCAAGTTTATACGTCATAATTTAGCTTAAAAACGAAGATTAAATGAGAAAAACTTTCTTTTTTGACTTCTAAGAATGAATTCTTTAAACAGTTTCATGGAATAAAGCATTTATATATATATATATATATATATTACAATAAGCATATATTTATAGTTTTAAAAATATATTAAATTTAATTTTGGCATATTATTTTTAATTTGATGTTTAGTTTATAAAGATCCAAGTTTAATTTATATATACATTATTTCGATTTAATTTATATATATAAGATTATTTTGTTTCTCATTTCCGCACATTTGTCATATTAAATAGATAAAATAATAACATGGGATAATGAATTAAAAATGATACTCTTTTTAAAAAAGCAATTAAAAAAAGAAAAGAAAAAGATATATTGTTTACCAAACATGAATGTCAAAAGCATTTAAGAAAAATTGGTCCTAGCCCTTTAAGCGGGAGTAATGGGGGTTGCACATGTGAACGGGTCTAGAATGGATCTCGGAAAATACCCCCTTTTTCACCCCAATGTTTCATGGCCGGAAAATACGGCCTTGCATGTGAACGGGGCTACAGTTGCATATGCAATCTGCCCAGGATAGCTTAATACTAGCGACTACAAAGAAAGAAGGTTCAAGAAGTTTCTCCGTGAACTGATAACACGAACTGTCCAATATTTATTGAACAATGGAATAAGCTAAAATATACAAGCTAGCAATGCTTCAAACAATATCAGTGGAAAACATTTTACTTTCCCAAACTGGCACACAGTATGTTCCCGCCACCTCTGATGCAGCACCCAGATCACAATTTCAAATACTATACATCAATTTGTAAAATTCAGAGCCGTAACAAAGTCATCATCAGCATTTATAAAAAAAATAATATAGATATAGCTGCACTTTTCGATCTCTACACATAAGAATCAAACTGACTTTCCAAATACGTGAATTACTCACCTGTCCCATAAACCTACGGCGCAATAGTGCTGACAACGTAGAAGCATTCTCATGTATGTTCAGGTATAGCAGATTCGTCGGTCTTCACAAACATACAAGCAGATGGTTTAGTCATAACGATTGGAAAACAATATTCCTCTCCATTTTCATCTCCATCTTCTTCCTCACCATCTTCCTCATCATCTTCCTCACCATCTACGGGTACTGGAGGACCTGCAAAGATGGAGAAATAGGGTAGGCATACATAGGACATCTTTCTAATACTCTAATACGTAACTAATACGTAATACTTCTAATACTCTAATACGTAACTTTCTAATACTCTTTCTACTTTCTAATACGCAATCTTTCTAATACTTTCTAATGATCAACACAAATTATTTGAGATGAGAATACGCAGATCAATATAAAAATTACATTATTTTGCAAGAATTCGTGGTCCACCAATAATACATCATAAGTGAATGTAGTTGCTATTATTGGACCATGAATTCTTACAAAGTAGATAACTGTCATCTTTTCATCTCTACCGACGTTACTCACTAGTCGTGTAATCATGCGAAGGGATGGTCTGCTGTTCTCATTCTGATCAAGCTCAATCTACAATATTGTATTAAGATGGGAAGTACTCGAGGAAAGCTGCACCAGCGACCACTATGTTATATTAAGACTGCGTAACACATTAACAGAGATAAAGAAAAGAAGATATAACCCAAAATACTCAACTCACAGACGCTTCCAATTTCGTTTTAATAGATTACCCCCCCCCCCCACACACACACACACACATATTTGCAATGTAAATTATCCTCAACATCAGGTCTGAAAACCCAGGCCACCCGACTCACCCTAGGGTATGAGCAGCTGTTTGAGTGGCCGGTTCAACATCAGGTGTTGTTGTTGAGACCCAGACCGTCCGACCTACCAGAAAGGTGTAAGGTAACTGTTTGGACGACCGGGAAGTGCCACCTAATTTAGACCGGAACCCAGCGGGGGAGGCATCCACAGGGACCGTACCCTCCTTCCCCTACCACCAACCTCTCGAAAGGACTTACGGACCCACATGTTTAACGTGATCGTACTCCGCATGAACACTGCGGCAGTTGTGGCAGCGTGCAAATCGAGCACGCAAACCACCGGGCTACCGCGCCCGAAATGTGCCAACAGCACGCGGTGTTCCCAGGTGGTCACCCACCCAAGTACTAACCGCGCCCGATGCTGCTTGACTCCGGTGATCTAACGAGAACCGCTGTTTTCAGCATGGTACGGCCGTTGGCTCTCAACATCAGGTGTGGAGTCCCTACGAAGTTTTATGCACCATTTTTATAGTAAAATACAAGGATTTTGCGAAATGTGTTAAAAAAAGAAAGTGCTATTACACTCGCTAAAATATAGCTGGTAGACACAAGAACTTAAAATAAGAGGGAATATAGCCAAAATATAGCTGGTAGACACAAGAACTTAAAATAAGAGGGAATATAGCCAAAATATAGCTGGTAGACACAAGAACTTAAAATAAGAGGGAATTAAACGTAAATCCCTAGTGTTGCTCGCATTAGATACCTCGGACATTTTTAATTAAAATTTCTCAAGTATTTTAGCAACTTTACCAAATTTTGAGAAATACTTCAGTTATTCCCAACGGTCATACAATGTTCGAAACAACTGCATAATTTTCGGAATAGCAAACAACCCTCTATTTTCTGAAAACATCTGATGAAGTAAACTGATTGGGGGAGTCCTTTGTGAACATTCGGTTTGTATTTCCCAATAAGCGACCCTTGACTTTTTCCCAGGATAAGAAAGTCGAATAGTCATTAACGATTCCTTTTCCAAGAGTGTTCATTTATTTTTCAACAGTTCCCGTACATGAATTGGAGAATAGGGAATGAAATAATTTTACCCACGCAATGCAGACAAATGTTTAAGGCAATTTAGTTTGTCAAAGAATAAAATTCACTATTTCAAATGCGCTCACATGATTGAAATGTCGCACATGTGTTATAGTATTTATTCTCAGTACTCTTCGTAAAAAACAGCCACATAATAGGAGAGAAATGACATCAAAATCAGCTGTCAATAGCGATCCATTGCAAGACAGCAAAGGGTTTCTATTGCTTAAAAAGGAAAGTTTTTTGTATTATAACCCTCTTAAGACTTCGAAAAATGCTCACAAATTTATGATGCGATGTTAAAGATTGAAATTACTTACTTAAAAGATTAAAGATACTTACTTGAAAGCAGTGGCGTACCTTGGGCAGGGGGGGGGGGGGCAGTCGGGTGCAGTTGCCCCGGACGCCAACTATTTAGGGGGCGCAAAATGAAAGAAAAAACAAAGATAGATTAAACATTAATAATTAGTAAATGAGTGTGTGAATAATTTTACTCATTAACTGCAAGTATGGGTATTGTAAACTATTGTTACTATTATTTATTTATTTAAACTCGTCCATAACTGTAAAGTCAGAAAGTGGTTTACTGTGAATGTTGAATAATGAGCAGCGGCAGTAGAAAAGAATCTGGAGCTGCTGGGCGCAAACGGAGCAAAGTGCTTCTATAGAAATCTGGAAATCGAGTTAATTAATGGCCAAGTTCCTTAAGAAGCAAAATGAAAATGACCCAAACAGAGTTGGAATGTTTGGAGCTGATACCGAATCTGATGAATCTGCCTACAACTGCGAGCACTATGGAGTCTGTAGAAGTCTCTGAGGTAGCTGCCAATGCTATGCCAATTCTTCCTGCTGAAAGTGCTGACACGTCAGTGGAAATATCGGAAAGGTTTCAGACTTTGAATCCTACTGTTTTATCGAATAAAGATATAGGCCTACTGGACTTTCATTCTGACCTGAGTGGACCCATTATAGCACATGAACTTGGAACTGAAATTATTACAATGGGATCGGCAGTATTCCAAAATGCAGATAGTCCATTTTCTGCAACTGATGGTTGCTCTATGACTAAGAAATGGTTTACCCGAGAGCTTTCTGATGGGAAGAAGGGGAACCGAGCCTAGTTACTTTTTACACCTCAAAAGGGAGCAGCATACTGCTTTTCTTGCCTTTTATTCTCATGTGCCCCTGAGAAACATAACTCAAAATTTGAGCTTGGTTGTGGATTCCAAAATTGGAAGAAATTGAATCAAAAAATCCCTGAACATGAAAATGGAACATATTGGGTGTCATTCAGTACGGCGTCTGCAGGCTAAAAAAGCAATTAATCAAACACTCCTCAACAAAATCCAATCGGAGCAAGGAAAATGGCGAGGAATATTGAAGCGAATCCTTGACTGCATCAAATATTTGGCATCACAAAATCTTGCCTTGCGAGGGCATCGAGAACAA
This sequence comes from Amaurobius ferox, assembly GCA_951213105.1. NCBI lineage: Eukaryota > Metazoa > Arthropoda > Arachnida > Araneae > Amaurobiidae > Amaurobius > Amaurobius ferox. The sequence goes on from OX578142.1 coordinate 137,133,031, forward strand.
ATATCCTCAATTTCAAATCCTGGAAACTATATGGCGCTGATTAAGTTGCAGGCGCGATATGATCCATTGTTAGATCGGCATCTGACCTATGTCAAGGACAATCCTGGCTCACACTCTTAGTTATCACCAAGTATACAGAATGAGTTTATTGGTCTTTTAGCTCAAGATACCCGGAACTCAATTCTGCAAAAAATTCGGAGGAGCAAATATTTTGAGATTCTGTTTTATTCTAACCCGGATGCTGCACATCGTAAGCAGATGTCTCAGGTTATTTGATATGTCGACATTGACTTTGAAGAAAGAACTGCTGCGGTCAAAGTAGCATTCATTGATTACATCAAAATTCACGAGAAAGATTCTGCTGCGAATGAGAAAGTAATTATAACCAAACTAGAATCGGATGAGCTAGCTGTGAAGCTGTCTCTGTCTGACTGCCGCTCTCAATGCTACGATAATGCAGCTGCGATGTCCGGTCATTTATCTGGTGTGCAGCAAAGAATTTTGAATCAGAATCTCAAAGCTTTGTTTTTGAATTGTGACAACCACAGCGTGAATTTGGTCGGAGTGCGTGCTGCTGGACATGAAATTGTAGCTGTCACATTTTTTGGAACTGTTGAGGCATTATATGCATTTTTCTCTCAGTCCACAATTCGGTGGCAGCTGATATCTGATGTTGGTGTGTCTGTCAAAAAAGAGTCTGAAACTCATTGGAGTGCCCGGGAAGCAGCTATTACAGTTCTCCATAAGAATCTGGAGAAGATTATGAATGTGCTGGAGAGAATGTGTTCTGACAAGTACTCCACAGAGAAAACGAGAAAGGATGCAGATCAGCTTCTGTCAAACATTTTGAGATTCAATTTTTTGACATTTCTCTCATTTTGGACCTCAATTTTGTCTTTGATGAATAGAGTCCAAAAGAGACTGCAAGATCCTAAAATAAATTTCAGGGAAGCGACAGCTGACATGAACTCTCTAGAACAACATTTTACTGAGAATCGTGAAAAGCTGTGTAATGAATCAGTTTGCAAAGGAGAAAGAAATTGCGTTGATTGGGGACTTCCAGTTCAGAAAAGAGTAAAACGTGTCACAATGGCGCTGGGTGAACAAGCAAGGGTGGTTTATCAGCCAAAAAGGAAATTGGGCGAGTCCTACGGAGCATCGTTGACTGCATTGGAGAGAAAATCAGAGAGCGTTTCCAACGGTTGCGTGACCTTGACACTCGATTTGGATTTCATCTGAATGTTCAGAAACTTCTCAGTAGTCCCAATATGGATAAGGAATTGAAAAGGCAATGTGTGCTACTGCCAGCTACTATAAAAATGATTTTGATGGGAAGGAACTGCATCAAGAAATTTTGGATTGTGCTATGTCGAAATGAAAGGGATGCGATTGAGCCGATACATTCATTAGAATTACTGAATTGCATTATCCCATTTGGAAAGGAAGTGTATCCTAATTTCCAAACTGCTTTGAAAATTCTGTGCACAATTTCAGTATCAATTGCTAGTTGTGAAAGATCCATCAGCAAACTGAAATTGATTATGTCTTATTTGAGATTGTGGGGGCAGCATTGCGTTACTCCTCGCTACGAAAGACTCGCCGACTATTCTCTCCACTCGAGAGGATCCTTTTGGGCCAGATGGCATAGTACGGGGTCAGTAATCGAAAGGTTCCGAGTTCGAACCTATCACTCACCATCGGGGACGTGCTGTCCCCCACAAGTTCATCTATGGGACAAGAACGCTTGAGTCACTTGACATTGCTGAGTATTGAAAGGGAAACGTTTGAGAAACTCAATACTGACAAAGTTATTGATACCTATGCAATTGCGAAAATGCAAAGGGTTCATTTGTAGGATATGATCTCTTAAGACAATATTTAATAATGGAAAATCTTATGCTAATATCTGTTCAAATCAAGCCTGTTCTATAAATCTAGAAATTTCAATAGTTTCACGATGAGTCATTTGTGCGTGTGTGCGTGCGTGCGTGTGTGAGTGTGCGTGCACGTATGCGCAAGCTCGAGTTCGTAATCTGGTAAGGGAAGGAGGGGCGCAATTCTCCACCTTTGCCTCCTCTGCAAAAACTCAAGGTACGCCGCTGCTTGAAAGATTAAAAGTACTTACTTAAAAGCACTTACTTAAAATCACTTACAATTTATTGTCTTATGTATAAACTGTATGAAAAGATATACCCTTATAAACTATATTTATTGGCTTATGTATACATTATATGGAAAGATATACCCGTACTAATTATAATGTCGTAGATTAGAGGATATGTCCGTGTATTAGTAGAAGATAACCCATATTACAATGAGTCTCAAAAATATGTGCCAAAATAAAGCAGATGACGTAATAAATTGAAAATATCAATAATCCCCGTAATCTTTATACCAGAAGGCCGTAATTAATTCTAATATATGCCATTATATATCAAAATATATGCCAATATACCTGTACGACTTATATTCTCGTAGATTAGAAGATATACCCGTTGTTGTTGTTGAGACCCAGACCGTCCGACCTATCAGAAAGGTGTAAGGTAACTGTTTGGACGGCAGGGAAGTGCCACCCAATTTGGACCGGAACCCAGTGGGGGAGGCATCCACAGGGACCGTACCCTCCTTCCCCTACCACCAACCTCTCGGAAGGACTTACGGACCCACATGTTTAACGTGATCGTACTCCGCATGAACACGGCGGCAGTTCTGGCAGCGGCGAGAATCGCGCGCTAACCACTGGGCTGCCGCGCCCGAAAAGAGCCAACAACACGCGGTGTTCCCAGGTGGTCACCCACCCAAGTACTAACCGCGCCCGATGCTGCCTGACTTCGGTGATCTAATGAGAACCGGTGTTTACAGCACGGTACGGTCGTTGGCCCGAAGATATACCCGTGTATTTGTAGAAGATTACTTGTAAAACGTACAATATATGAGTTTCAACAATTTTTGCCATAATAAAACAATGGTATAATAACTTGAAAATATCAATAATCCCTGAATCAATAATCCCCGAAAATATCAATAGTAATAATTTTTAAAACTGAAGACCGTAATTGATATTATCCAGTCAAATATACAATGTCAATGAAATTTATTTTATATACATATCTTTATTATTCAAATTGGAAAATATTTAATAAAAATTGTCTGCCGCATAAACACATTGGATTTAAATCCGTTGCTAAGCGACGTGGTATCATTTGCTTCAAAAAAATTCGTAGAAAACATATCGTCTCAATAATGCTATCTCTAGAGAAGGTTTGGCGACATTTTCGTCAAATTAGCGACATTTGAAAAAATCGCCAAATTTATCGCAAAGTGGGACTGTAGAACTGATTGTCCGACTTGGCGACAAATTGACGAAACACCATCACAATCCCCTAACAAAACACAATTAATTTCATTTATTTAGAGCAATTTTATCAATTTCACGATATTTTTATGGATTTACAAACATTTTTATCAATTTGCTGATATTTTAAAATTTCGCTAAATGTGTTACTAAGTAGGACGGTTGGACTGACAGACAAATGCTGCCTAAACATCATTTCAGTACTCTCTTTTGAAAAAACAAAATTAATTTCATTGATTTAGCGTCGTTTTTCTCAATTTGGGGACATTTCCGTCAGTTTGGCAACGTTTAAGAAAAGGTGCCAGGTTAGCGACATCCCGCCAAATTCGCAGCTCTGAATTTGCAGATCTGAAGAATAAAACATCCCGATCCCGTGTGTATATACTAAATGAAAACACTAAAATTATATTAGAAGATATACCCGTTCTACTCTTTTTCTGTTTCAACAATCGGCTAAATGAGTTTATTGGTTAAACACAATATATGAGTTTGAAAACTCTTTGCCAAAATAAATGAAAGTGATGTATGCAGTGAGTAATTAATATAATTAAAAGAAAAATCAAACCGTTCATTTATAAAATATATTTTTATATCCATTTATTTATTGTTCGAATCGAAAAAATTGTAATAAAAATTAACAAACACATTTAATTTAATTGTATTGCTGAGCAACAGAATATAAGATAGAATCTTCCTCATAAAATACTGATAATTAAATAACCATTTTGATTTCTTAATATTCATTGTTGAGTAAAAGCTTGTGAAAAATAAACCATGATGATAGATTTCCATTTAAAATCATATTTCAAACATGTTTTCAAATAATTCATGTTTTCAAAAAGTGACTATAATTAACGCAAAAATCCCTCACCAAACTCAGAGATAAAGTTTTAATTCACGTTCACGTTTTAAAACAGCGATTTCCAACCTCTTCATTTGGAGGAACCAGGGAGTTAGAGAGTAGAACAACTAGGAAAAAATTTCGTTTTCCTTTAATATCTCGACAACCCCTAGTCTTAGAAACTCGAAACTTGAACTCAATTTAAGTGGGGTTATTTTAAAACTACCCAGAATATTTCATTAAATTCGGTTTAACCGTTCTCCCGTGATGATGAGACAAACGAAAGTTTCACTTTCCATTATTACCTCGACAACCTCTGATCTTAAAAACTCGAAACATGGACTAAATTTTAAGTGGGGCTATTTCAAGGTAACCCACAAAATTTCTTCAAATTCCGTTCAGCCGTGATGATGAGACAAACAAATAGACAGACAGACAGATATATTTTCAATTTTATTCATATAGATTACAAGTATGCCTGTGGAATCAAAATAATACACACATCACTATAGTCTTGTTTATAAAATCCGTTCAATTTAATTAATACATTCAGAATTACAATATACCTACTTAATTTTTACTATTAATGTGCGGAGATAAATCACATTTTGGTGTAGCCATCTATGAACAACAGAAATTACTAAAACTTTATATTGTTCAATTTATTAGCAGTTAGTAATACACTCGCCAAAAGTGAAATTGCAACACCATGAAGGAATGAACGTAGGCATATGAAAATCACAGTACCGGTAGAAAAGAGAGTCATATGTAAATGATTAAGTTTTTGTACGTATCGAATCACGTGACACCCAGTTTCGGATGATAAAGACCAGCATACGGCTTATCCCGTAAATGCTATCAGTGACGATTTGCAGCAGCCGAACTTTCGAAAAAGTGATGAAGTGATGCCTGGAAGACTTCAGCCAGATGTATACCAGCAGTTAAAAGCTGGGGAACGAGATCGTATCCTGGAGCTGTGTGACGTGGGTTTGCCGATGAGTGAAATTGCCACGGGTGTTGGGCACGATGTGAGTACCATCCAGCGATGTGTGACACGATGAACGCAGGAACATCAGAGAGCACGCCGAAGACGGAGTGAATCGAACCGGCACATCACAGAGCACACAAACCGGCAGATTCACCGAACAGCTAGTTGAGATCCGTTCGCAAAAGCAAGTGACATCCGAAACAGCCTGTCACCATCAACGGTTGCACCTACGTGCAAGCAAACCATTTGCTGCATGAAGTACAGCAGAGCGCACGGCGGCCAGACACTGGGGTGCCATTGACCGATACAGGGATGCACGTCTGGCGTGGTGTCATCATCATCGTAACTGGACCAATGAATGGCATCGGGTATTGTTTACGGATGAATCTTGCTTCTGCCTTTAGAGAAATGACAGCTGTGGATGGGTGTGGAGGCTTCCCGGGGAACGGTCAGGTAATCTGACATCGGACCGGTACGTCACACAAGTTGTGATGTCTGTGAATCGGCCACTGGTGCAGGTCGTCTCCGACACGGTGTGTCAGCAAGACAATGCCACACCGCACACCGCACGGCGAACTCTCAATAGTCTGAACGGAATTCACATCCTTTCCTGGCCGGCAGATTCGCCTAATCTCTCTCCCATTGAACGCGTGTGGGCCCTCATCGAACGTCAGATGCACTGGAGGACACCGGCACATACTGTAAACGAGCTGCGTGTCCCAGTGGAGGCTGCTCGGCAAGGATTACCTCAGGCAACCATTAATAGCTTAATCAATAGTATGCCTCGCCGTTCAGCGGCCTGTATAGCTGCCCGTAGGGAACACATTCTTTTGTTCTTTTAGCCACTTGCATATGACTCTCTACCGGTACTGTGATTTGTATACGGCTACGTGCATTCCTTCATGGTGTTGCAATTTCACTTTTGACGACTGTATTATCTAAGCAAATATAGTCATTGGTAAAATTCTATACTAATGAATATTTGAAATAATTTTCTAATCAACTATAATAATATAAACAACATAAATTTAAAAAACAGTCGTGATATTTAAAACCTAGCATGAGCAGTGGCTATTTCAAACACTTTAATTAATTTTGGAGGATTCGCCATTAATTAGTAATCAAGATAAATATTATTATTTAATAATGGGTAAGAAAAGTAGTATTTAATTTATAACTAGTAGCTATCAATACAACGAAATTATTTAAACTCAAAATCGTTGATAAAAATTATATTGATGAAATTTTTCGGGATATGAATATTTAAAACATTTATTTTGTAATTTCAAAATATGTTGATTTATATTTTGGTTAGAACATAATCTATTAATACTAAGTAAGCTATTATTAACAATATGCTAATAGAAAAATTAGATGGGAAGTACTGCATATATTAGTAGTTTCAAATTGAAATTGTTTAATTTTATTATAAATATTAAATATTAATTTATTATCATTGTCAAGTACTACTGTAAGATCTAAGAAGGTTACATGATTGAATGGAAATTTATCGTTAGGTAATTGTTCAAGGTAGAAAGTATAATGAGTCAGAATAATATTATCATTAACGTTTTCAAAAATAATTACCAAATATCATCAATAAATTGGTGAATTTAATAATGAGAATTAGAAAAATTTCTTATATAATGTAAATACAAATTGGCTAGGCAGCTTGAGGTAGCAGAGCCTTGCAGAAAGCTAATGGTTTGAGTATACATCTGATCAAATTAAGATAAGTACACTGTTGGCCATTAAAATTGCTACACCACGAAGGCGGCAATCAACAAACGCCAAATTTGCATGAAAGGTACTACATGCTGGGATATGCAAATGATTAGCATTGCAGCGCATGCGCACAAAGCAGGTATGTATAACGCCATCTACATTCTGTATAAAAGGAAAGATTGCACAGCGGGTTTCTCATTCAAAAATCGCATTTGAACGTTGGTTGTTTGTTGCAAACCCAGACCACTCGACTAACCCAAAGGGTATGTAGTTGCTGTTTGAGTGACCGGTGTTGGTTGTTTGTGTGAAGGTCGTATTATGCTTCGTGTAAGAAGGAGAAACAGCACATGTCGAAATTCGACCGCGGCAGGATCGTGGCCTATCGGGACTGCGGTTTATCGTTCCGCGACATTGCTGCTCTCGTTGGTCGGGATCCCATGACTGTCAGGCAAATATGCAATCGATGGGTCCAGGAGGGTCATACTGAACACCATGCAGGATCTCAGCGGTCCCTGGCCACTAACGCCTGAGAGGACAGACATGTTGTCTTCTCGGCCTTGCGGGATCGTACAGCCACGTCACGTACCCTGACTCAGGAACTTGGCTCGTTTGCAGGACGACAAGTGTCCTGACGGACAGTGCGACGACGTCTACAGCACCACGAACTGTCAGCACGGCGACCATTGTTGCAGTTCCCTTGACGCTGCAGCAGAGACGGGCGTGCCTACAGTGATGCGACAAACGACGGCACTAGACACAGGAGTAACACCACATCGTCTTTTCAGACGAATTCCAGTTCTGCGTACAGCATCATGATGGACGTATCCGTATGTGGAGGCACCGAGGAGAACGAACGTTGCCAGCTTGCATTCGTCATCGTCATAATGGTATGGGGTATCATCGGGTACACATCCCGGTCACCTCTTGTTCACATTACCGGTAATGTGGGCAGCTGCCGTTACATTTCTGTCGTGTTAAGGTCAGTGGCTGTGCCCTATCTTCGAGGCCTGCGTGACGCCATCTTTCAACAAGATAATGCACGATCGCATGTTGCCCGTGCTGTCTTGACCTTCCTCGATACAGAAGGTGTTGGACTGTTGCCCTGACCAGCACGTTCTCCAGATCTGTCACCCATAGAGAACATCTGGTCATGGGTTACCGAGAGACTGGCACGCTACCACTCGCCAGCCACTACAATTGATGAACTCTGGAATAGAGTTGAAGCCGCATGGAATGACGTACCCGTATCTATCACCCAAGCTCAATTCGACTCGATGCCCAGCCGGATTACAGCCGTTGTTGCTGCCAGAGGTAGCAGCTCTGTGCACTGATTTCTGCGTGCTGTGTTCCCCAAACCACCTGCAAATTTAATCATGTCTTCCTCCTATTATACTATGTACAATAAATAAGATTCTGCTATTTGTTTACCTTCCTGGTGTAGTAATTTTAATGGCCAGCAGTGTAGTTATTATAAAGCACAAAGCTTAGAATACTTCAAAATAAATTAAAGTTAACTGTAAATTTTGTTTCTTGAAATAAGGTACATATAACAGTAAACATGTTTTTTAAGTCCATTGTGTATTAAATTAATCTTTAAAATCAAAAGTTTGTATCGCTTTTACATAATTAAGTTGACCAATACTTTTACCTAATTTATAACTATTTTTTATGATTACCTTATTAATTAGTACTATCTGAATATGCATTTCATTAAGAGTTTTTAGTAAAAGTTTACTAGATGTATTAGAATAAATATTGAATCCACATGTAACTGACTGAAAGATAATAGGATTTTTATGAAATTTTGGGATTATGACAATGCAAGGGAAATTTAGATTAATGGGTTTTTTCTTAAGATTTTTATATTTTGCCAAAATAAATTTAAAAGTGATACATTGGTTTGGTTTTGCTAATTTAAATATATTTGAGTGATTCAGCGTAGATTTTAATTCCTTAACATACAATTTTTTTGCAAATTATATCATAGTTATTAGCTGCTTTATCTATACGTAATTAGAAAGATTTTGTGTGTTTTTGCTAATGCTACATTACTTTTAATTTTATTAACAGGGGCTGCCAGATTTTGATTTATAATAAATTGTTTATGTATATCGATACATTTAAATAACCATTTATTAATGGTCTCAAGAGGCATTGTAAATTTACAGGCAGAATTATAAATGAATTTATCGATATCTGAAGAGATGTTCTCAATTATGCATTTAAAAGCATAGCAACTTTCATGTCTAAATTTAGTTCCATACGACATGTATTTTCATAATAATTGCTTATCTATATTATATTTAAATCTCCAGTGATTACTTGTCCATAATGGAAATTTACAAAAGGAGCAGTAGAATTAATTCTCAATATCTTTACATTCAGCATCTGTAGTTGATTTTGAAACGTAATTATAATTAAAGATTATAAGCCCTAATTTCTGCTTCTAGATTTTCTTTTTCAAGTCTAATTTTCGTGACTTCTTCTCTACGCCTATTTTCTGTTTCTAGCTTTTCATTCTCTATTCGCGTCTTAACAATATTTTAAAGAAGACATTTGTCAAACTCTTCTTCATAATTATCACCTTTAGTAATTAGTGCCTTTAAATGTACTATTTTTAAACAGGCAAAGCAGTTCCTCTAACTCAGTTAAAAGTGAAAACAAATCATCTTTTTTTAGCCTTTCCCCCAAAAAAAGTTTCCTTTTAATTTAATAAATTGACACAGAAAATAATTCCTACTCTGTACACACTGATTTCATATAATGAAGAAGTTATTAAGCGACAAATAACAATTTTATCATGACCAATTACACAGTATTGAAACTTTCAATTCTATTGAGTTAGCACTTGATGTTGCGTGACATCAAGCGCTTTGTGCCGAATCCCGAACGAACAGTGCAATTTTGGAAGTTGCATTCAACCTAAGACATTTCACAAGAACAGTCGCGCGAGGATTTGGATCCTGACCTGGACCTACAACTGAGCAGGGCTTAAATTATTACGTCGGCCGGGGACCTGGGCTAAACATTTTTTGGCAGAAACAGGCTTTTACCTTGCAACGTGTATATGATATATCGACGTACAGTTTAATATGAAGGACTTAGCTTTTTAATGCTCCAACTTACGAATACTGGTATTCGAGTGTTCCTGAAACAAATGTCCTCTTTTTAAGAAATCAAACGAGGTGAATACTATTACGAAACGTATCCTCTAGAGTCGTGGGTGTATACACAGGATACAAGAACGAGTCCAAGTTTCTGGATAACTTACGTTTATTCCCAAGCACAAAGTAAACAGGAACAGTACACAGAAAAACAGCCCTTAAATGCTCCACTAATTACACGGAATAAGCGATATTATTCTCAAAACGTTGACGAAAGTAATTTTACAAAGTAATTTTACAGCAGCTACTATTCTTTAAACATTGACTAAATTCATAGTCCAACGTAGCTCGTGTCACGCCATTCGTCAACTCCCAACTGAATTGCAACGGAGTGATGAGTCCTTTTTATAATCTCTCTATAGAAACGTCTGGAAATCTCTCTGTAAAAATTTCCAGAATTATCTAATATTTCCTAGACTAATCGTTATTTCGTGAAGTTTCTAGAACATTCCGGAAGTCGCCAAATGTCACCAAATTGGCGATAAATCGGCAAATCTGGCAACCTTTCTTCTGACTTGAAATTCTAGTAACCATAGAGTGAAGTCAGGGAAAGAATGCTCGTACCGCTGTCTTCTGGAGAAAGCACTGCAATGACACCGTTTGGTTTGCGATAAAGACAAAAAGACAAGGGACGACAGTGAGAGAATATTACACGTTCGCAACCCCCTCATTAAGACTGTATGTGCCGGGCAGTATCAATCTACCGTGGTCCAAAAATGGGGTCCATCTGTCGATATGGACGACTTTTGTCTGATGACACTGTTTATTATTTTCATGATGACGTAGGGTCCTTCCCCGTTGTGCCGTAGTTTTGACGAAAATCACCACATGGTCTTCCAAGCATTAGGCTACATGGTAGTTGTAGATCCCGGCCAAACATCATTTCTGATGGAGAATGACTAGTCGTGGACAGCACTTCTGTAGGCCAGTAGGAACAAAGTTAGGTGACGGTCCCAGTCTTGCTGATTTCTGGATGCGAACATAAAGAGATGATTAAGTACCGTTCTGTTAAAGATCTCTATCTTGCCGTCCGATTCAGGATGAAGAGAAGTAGTTCGAGTTTTGTCCATAGCGACTAGTCTGCACAATCCCGTGAATATGCCTTAGCTAAAGTTCGTTCCTTGGTCAGAATAAGAGAGGGATCCCTGTAACGACATATCCAGTTCCAAGTTAGAACTTCACTAATAGTTGTAGATTCTTGGCCAGGGATTGCATAAGCTTCTGGCCACTTTTTGAAGTAGTCCATCACTATTAAGATGTATTTGTTACTGTCTAATGTTCGTGATAATGGCCCCAAAACGTCGAGTGCAATTTTCTCGAAAGGAGCTCAGACATTATAACACTGAAGAGGCACTCGTGTTTTGTTCTTCCGTCTCTGCCGAGAGCCGCATTCCGTGCATTATTTGCACCAGCGCTCAACATCGGATCTCGCATTGCACCGGAAGGAGCATTCACGAACTTTGTTCAGCGTCTTGCTGATGCCAAAATAACCTCCAGTGGGGCTGTCATGTATTTCCTTCATCTCGTCTTTCATCGCTTCTTGTCCGACTTTCACTTTGTTTTGTACGGCTATCATATCCTCTTTCATCTCTTCTTGTCCGGTTTTCATCTAGTCTTTTCCAGCTTTCTTCTCGTCTGGTCCGGCTTTTATCGCGTCTCGTCCCGTCCGACTTTAATCAAAGCCATCATCTCATGTTGTCGGGCTGTCATCAAAGCCATAATCTCGTCTTGCCCGGCTTTTATCTCGTCTTGTACTAGTTTCAAAGCTTCTTTCATCTCGTCTTGTCCGGATTTAATCTTTTCTCCCATAGCTTCTTGTCCGGCTGTCACTCGTCTTGTCCGGCTTTAATCAAAGTCACCATCTTTTTCAACTGTTCCTCCATCGCTTTTCTAGTTACTACCATATACGCTTGTCAAGTTTCCAGAAATCCCACTTCTGACACCAGTTAGTTACGAAAACGTATCCTCTAGAACAGGGGTTTCCAACTTACAAGTGTCCGAGGGCCGCAATCGAAACCACCTGTCTAGTGGCGGACCGCAACGTAATTTTTTGGGGGGAGGGGGTTCAATATGAAATTTTTCTGGCGGGGAGGGATGGCGGCATTGTAATGAATATAAATACATGTATATGGTATGTACTATGAAATTTTTGAAAATTTTGGGGGATGAACCTCTAACCCTCTCTCCCTTCCAGCTACGATCTTGATCATAATTGGCCAACTTTCATCAAGTTATACAAAACAAAATCAAGTATTGAATTACGAATCAAATAATGGGCATTTTAACACCTTTAATTGAATATTAACAAAAATTCCAGACTAAAATAATTTTACTTTGATATCAAGTATACAGATTGTTGTGATAAACATGCTGCATGGACCAATTTGAATAGAGTAATTAGAAAATTAATAGCAATTGCTTTAAGAGCTTAATGAAAATATTATAAATCAATTACTCCATTCAAATCAAGAACCCTGCAACAAATTTTCACAGGTCGGATTCCCATGTCAATTCAATTAAATCTTAATGGCCAAATAAACAATTAATTAAAATTATAAATTTTGTATAGTGAAATTACCCAGGTATTGACATGAGAACCTTAAAATAAAATAAATAATGTTAAATGAATTATAGTCATTCATAATAAATACAATAGGAAGGGGGAGAAAAAAAGCTGCTTACCAGCTCCCATTAGCATGTTGCTAGGACCCAATAACAGAAGAACAAAATAATTAAAAAAAATGACTTCTGGGTAAGAAAGAGACGTACCAATCAACCATTGGTTACAGACCAGTGATGTCACTTTGATCCACGAATTGTAGAAAGGGGAGGAAAAGTTGTTTCTTCGCATGCTCGATGAATTCCACTGAAAAACCTCTGCTCACAGGGAACTCAGAATTGATGATCTTGCACATCTGTCAAGGATGGTAATTGAATGCACTTGCAATCCATTCGTGTCTAATCGTGGTGATAATGGCTGCAAATAAATGCCAGATTGTAGACAACATGAGAGGTCTCGTTTAGCTTTCAAAATTCTGTTTTTCCACACCTTAAAATGTCACTTAAGGTTTTGAGTGATCTTGTTAAATGCTTTTTAATGGCTTTAGTGCCTTCTACTTCGAAGCCACTGTGGGAAAAACATTCACTACCTCAGACCACCATGAATTTAGGAAAATGTTCTCAATGCAAATAATAGTTTTCTGTAGTAAAAATATAAAGTGTTATGATGAGTTTAAATTTTTTTTTAAACACATCGCAACACAGATATTTAAAATTTACATAAAACCTTAAGAATTACAAAAGGAAAAAAAACTTACGTAAAAGCACACAAAATGTTTAGTGAGAAAATTGAAGTCTGCTGCAACTACCAAAGAACGGATGTCCACCTCAAACTCTGCTGTTGCATGCATAAAGCATTGATTATGAAACACTTTCCAACTTCAATGCAATTTTATTTAAACATCTCTAAAATGTCATTCCTCAGTAATATTTTTAAAATTGCCACAATACTATATTAATTTATTATACTTGAAAACATAAAACTTCATCGAAAAAAATGAACTTCAGTCAAATGACGGCATTGAAACATAAATTGTCCGGTTTAAAAATCTCTAAAATGCGATACATTCCTCGATAATATTTTTAAAATTATTATAATACTACAAAATTTTATTATATTTGAAAACTTCATCGAAAACAAATGAAATTTATTCAAATGACGTCATCGAAATATAACACGCCTGGTTCACTCTATAAAAGCAGCATTTCATTCATAAAAAAATTTCCATTCATTTCATTCAATACAATACTATAATAATTTATTTTATTAAAAAGTTTAAAGCCATGGATGTACAAGTAATTTAACACTGTGCTTAAAACTTCACCGAAAAAGTCTGGTATAAAATCGTCTATTCGTTATGTAAAATCATGCCTGTTTCATTCATTTCAGCTATATTGCAGACTCCATGAGTTAAAAAATTTTGCATTAAAGAAATGAAGCAATTCTGATATAACTCATTCTACATCTTTCGATATTTACATTTTCCATAAGTGAAAAGTAGGCTTCGTTGTAGAAATAATCAAAGTTGGATGATCTTTTAAACTCAACTATATTGTAATTGCGTTGTTTCAATATGTAGATGCACAGAATTTAAGCAAAAATAAAGCGGTTTTAGGATGGACGCAACACTAAATTTGAATTAAAAAGAACTTTAAAAATTACGATTTTGACACAAGATGGATGCCATATTTTATTTTGAAGTGGGTCACGTGATCTCTTCATATAACGGTCTCTTGATCTCTCCATATAAATGGTGTAATTATTATTTTAATTTTTATTTAAAAACTACTAAATATATTTTGCTGAATTTTTTATATATATTTTATGGTATAACTTGAATATTTCATAAAACTTTCGAAGCAATTTGTGAATTTTAAATCCGCTTAAAAATGTTTGAAGAATTAGGTCCCATAGATTTTAATGTATTTCATTTTTTCAACCCGGGTTCAATCCAAAACTAATTGGGTGATATTCTTCATTTATATTCCCATAGGTCCCACAGACCGTCTGAACAACATACTAAAATTTCATTTTTATAAAGTCATTTTTACGGCAGTTATCGTGCTAACGGACAGACAGAATGCACAAAGTCATAAACACTTTTCAACTTTGTTGTAAAGTGTTAAAAACGTAGAACATTGCCAAGGCATCTGTAAGCAGACAAAATTTAGATGTGTTCATATTCTACGGACTAAAATCTGAATGCTAGTAAAACTTACTTATTGGTAAATTACAGAAAAATCAGAAAGACAAGATTTCCCTTTTATCGATATTATTAGCAATAGTGCTCGTTGAGGCAGAACAAATCAATATCATTTTTAACACTTTACAACAAAGTTGAAAAGTGTTTATGACTTTGTTCATTCTGTCTGTCTGTCTGTCTGTCTGTCTGTCTGTCTGTCTGTCCGTTAGCACGATAACTGCCGTAAAAATGAGTTTATCAAAATGAAATTTTAGTATGTTGTTCAGTCGGTCTGTAGGACCTATGGGAATATAAATAAATAATATCACCCAATTAGTTTTTTATTGAACCCGGGTTGAAAAAATGAAATACATTGAACCCTATGGGACCTAATTTTTCAAACATTTTTTAAGTAAATTTAAAATTCACGAATTGCTTCGAAATTTTTAGGAAATATTCACATTATCCCATAGAATATATGAAAAAAAATTCAGTAAAATATGTTAAGTAGTTTTTTAATTAAAAAAAATTTTAATATAGGGAAAAAAACAAATTCAATTAAATTCTGACTTTGGGATATCTTCCAGAAAGAAAAGAAAGAGATATTATATAATAGATATCTCTCCATTTGTTTAAACGTTTTGCATATGGGAGTGGCTTCATATTTTAAAGTAAATTTGGTAGATAACAATTTTTCTTTTTTTATAAATTTTATATAACTCTTCATGAAAAAATTTATTTGATGGCATTTTAAATGCACTTCCCTACGTCCTAGAGAGTTAAAATTTGGTACACAGCTTAAATTTGTTGAACATTTTATTCGACAAAAATTTGATGGATCTTTAAATATAGATCATACATTTTTTTCGAAATGGCCTGAAAATAATCCCCGTTCACTTCTATAAATCATTGTTGTAATATTGTTAAAAATTCTGATGTGGACAGCACATGTCTTTCACTGCAGACTCATATTCGTTCTCTTTATTTATTCAATGATAATTTGAGTTTATCTGTACAACATAAGTATTTTAAATGACATTGAATTTACACGTTAAACTTAAATTTGGTTCTCATTTGATAGCTGGACTTATTGTCAAAGGTGGCGTAGCGAAAACGCGAAAAAACTAGAATATCTCAAAAACGGCTAGTCCTAGAGTAATGGGGTTAGTCTTATTCTTTTTGTTGTCAAAAATCACATATAAAATAGGAATTTAATTGATATAATTGAGCACACGTAGTCTTTTATTTTTATATATAACGATTTTTGCTGGCCATTTCGCAAAAATAGCCCATTCCTTTTTCCCGAATCGTACTAGAATAACCTACAAATGACTTATATACAAAATTTTGTTAAATTTGGTATATAAATCACTTGTCGGTTATTGAAATATTATACACCAAATTTTGTTAAATTTGGTTCATTAGTTTTTAGCTAGAGTGGATAAAGGCAATTTCTGCGGCCATTTCGCAAAGAAGGCAGATTCTTTTATTACGAATCGTACTATAATCTAATGAACATCAGGATTTCCCACAAAAAACATACCTACCAAATTGTATGAAATTCGGTCCATTAGTTTTTCAATTTGAGTGGATGTAATATCCACACAGACACACAGAAACATACACAGATACACCCCTACACACACAGACGTCTTCCTAAAAGTAGTTTTTTCGTGTTCTAGAAGTCCCAAAACGTGTAGATCCTTTGAAAATTCGAGTTCCGATCTTCGACACGATTCCAATACTTTGAGTACATACACATACACATATATATTATCTGTGTATTATCTGTGTATCTAAATTCCGTGCCTATGCAATTACAATAGTTGTGATTTTAAATGATCCCTAAACTTTTATTATTTCTTCAAGGAAGCCTAATTTTAACATATGCAGAATGCAAATCTCTCAAGCGATTGCAAGATGAATTACATAAGAATTGCTGTATTTTTTTCACACAAAATTATTTAGCTCTGGAGTCTGGAATACAAGTTATATGAATGAAATATTCATTGATTTTGCATAAAGAATCAGATGATTTATATTTCGATACAGTTTTAAATATTTAAATATAATAAATTACTGTAGTACTGTGATAATGTAAAAGATATTACCACTGAATGAATCACATTTTAGAAATTTTTAAATGAAATTACATTTCAGTTGGAAAGTGTTTCATAATCAATGCTTATGCATGATTGATCTTTCTTGTTATTATTGACTATTATCGGCATTTTGACTATTATCGACTACTGTCTATTATGAGATGTCGCTCATAAATTAAAATCCACACTTAACTCGGAACAGCCTACACTATAGTTTTGACTGTAATTTTTTTTCCACATATTATTTTGAATAACGATATTTGATGTGACAAAATGTATTTATATTTAACATTTTATTTTTTGAATAATTCTGTATTATAATATATGATACTCTTTCTCTATTATAATAATTCAAATACTAGTAATAATAACTTCTACAAATTCAATAGCATAGTTCAAACAATGGCATGAATAATTAAAACTAAATTTAGTTAATAATTAATAATAATACATAATTAAAATAAAACCTTTTTAATTAAACGCTTTAGAACATAGAAAAATTATTACTCATTTATTCTTCCATTAGGAAGAAAATATTCTCAGTGTGATACGATACGCCCAAATGTATTTCAGTCTCCGCAAAACCCATGGCATTCACGGAAGTACGTAACTCTAAGGCAAAGAATCTCGCAGCTGTCAATAACAGAAGTCATCTAGTTAATCCTCGTTCTCTGATTCAGATTATCGTTAGCTACGAATATTGGATTTTTCATGGGTATGCAATGAAATGTTACAGTAGCGTCCAGAAATTTCACGGGTATGAACAAAGATTTTGTCTTTTCACAATCGTCTAAGGAATGCGAATGGCTACTAAAACATCTATTTGGGCTTAAGAATATGGTGCTTCCAGTGCAGCAATCAGTATCCATGACCAGTTTCATACTTTTTAGCGTTCTTCAACACAAAATTTTAGAAAGTTGCTTGCATTTCGCCTGCCAAGTCGTCATGTACAAATCCGTAGTTGGCACGTGCATAATATATGTGACATGACAAAATCCGATTTTAAGGGATCTGCAGCTCAGTCCGTAAGATAGCTATATACTTGATATTTTTTTCTATAATATGACCACGAATCTGACTTAAACAAGATAATAAAATTATAATTGGAATGGTAGCATTCGAGAAAAAACTGCTAAACCGATTTTAATCGATGGCTCATTTTGTGTGTCCTGGTGGGAAGTTCATGCTTTTCTTTTAAAACGCATTCTTACTGGCGAGTTTTTCCAAATTTTTCTCCAAGCATTATGGTCGGACGGAGAAATGAGCTATTCTTATAGTTGATTCTTATGTTATTTCCATGATATTGAATTTTCATCAATTAGTCGTCATTCTTAATAATTTAGCATCGCTTTTATCAATAAGGAGATATTTTCGTCAATTTGACAGCATTTAAAATGTCGCCAAGTTGGCGATATCCTCGCCAAAATTCGTCGCCAGATTTTCACCAAGCGTTGTGGATGGAGAAATAGGTTATTCTTATAATAGATTCTTATTCCAAGATTAGATTAAGATAGAATTATTTCCAAGATTTGGAATTTTCATCAATTAGTCGTCATTTTCTTTGATTTAGCATCTTTTTTATCGATTTGGCGAAATTTTTATCAATTTGGCGATATTTTCGTCAATTTGACGACATTTTCGTCAATTTGGCAACATTTTAAAAAGTAGCCAAGTACAGGCGGTATTCCACCAAATTCGTCGTCAAAATTTCGCCAAACGTTATGGACGAAGAAGTAAGTTATTCTTATAGTAGATAAACGATTAATGATATCCAAATACAAATCTATTGCCCAAAGTATCTTTTCTTGTGAGTAGAACGAGCTAGCTCCACAAGAACAATGATAACAAATTTATCGCATACTATTTAATATGAAAAGAGAACATATTTCACATCAGTAAATACTTTTTTTTTAATTTTATGTGATTTTTAGATAAATGTTTTTAAAAAATGTGCAGTATTTCGAGAACAGTTATGCTAGCGTTCTAAAGTTTGTTAATCGTTTTCCAATGGAAAATTGCATTAAAAATGATTATGTACGTAACTTTATTGAAGGTTTTGATGTTTTATTTAAAATTTTATTTCAAAATTTGAGGGGTTCCGAATATTCGATTGCGTTTAAAAACAGTAATCTTTGTTCGTGAGATATCGTCTCCACAGACTCACTGACACACGCACACACACATCACCTCAAAAACGTTCAATTCGTGTTCAGGGATGCTTGAAACGTGCTCTCTCGCCGAAAGCAGGAATTCAAATTTTCGACCCCGTCACAATACTTTCCTTATACATTATACTATGTATATAAGGAAAGTAAAAATTCACATTTAGATGTTTTCTTAAACTAAGTAATTTTCGTTATAGTCGCAAGTAAGTTTATCATGGAGCCACTTAACAGAACGCCCAACATGTTTTGTAACTAGAGAAGTAACTCTTGTAGCTTCAATTCCCATCGGTAAATCATTAGCAACACCATTTTTTGATCATACGATGCGTGTTTTTCCCTCTAACTAATGATACTCATAAGTCAAAATTCCCATAATTAGAGCTAAATTCTTCATTGACTGATTAACCGCTAAAGCTACGTTTTCGCAATATTTAATAAGAATGCATGTGACAAAGATCAATGCTTTATTTTATTTTAAAACTATTATATATTTAGCATAATGAATGTATGAATGCTTTTCAGCCTACGCATAAATTTTCATTGAAGCTTCTATTTTATTTTAAAAAGAATTATTCATATTTAAGCAATTCGTTATGTCATTACACAATTGTGCGCGACAGGGCAACAACCAAGTTATGTTCAAACATTAAACGTACAATGTTGAAGACTGACGGACACCTTTTATACAAGCCATCAAGTAGCTTTTCACCCACCTCCTGTATATTAGAAACTAAAAAATGTAGAATGTTGATTTTTAAATTTTCTAACCGTGAGACGTAATGCGACAAGACATTATTAATTTGGTTTATCCCCACCCCCCAGTCAATTTTTTGTATCAATGCTTTCATTTTGTTTATCTGTGAAATTTCCACTTTTGCACTTGAACTCTAAAGCCGACTACTAAAGTTAAACGTTTAAGGTTCGTCATGCTGAGTATTTATTCCACTGCTACTCCTAAGGAAAAACAATGAAAATTTTCACCTATCATATTTTGGGCGCGGTAGCCCAGTGGCTAGCGCACTGGAGTTGCACTCGATAGGCCCAGGTTCGATTCCAGCTGCTGCCAAAACTGCCGCCGTGTTCACGCGGAGTACGATCACGTTAAACATGTGGGTCCGTAAGTCCTTCCGAGAGGTTGGTGGTAGGGGAAGGAGGGTACGGTCCCTGTGGATACCTCCCCCACTGGGTTCCGGTCTAAATTGGGTGGCACTTCCTGACCGTCCAAACAGTTACCTTACACCTTTTCTGGTAGGTCGGACGGTCTGGGTCTCAACAACAACCTATCAGATTTTAAAACAGCGTAATGACTATTTGAACTCTCTCGCAAATGTCGTATTTGTCAGTTTTTCCTCTCAAATAGGATGACTTACATGAAAATTCTACAGAAAATCTGCTTAAGATACAGTTCAAATTCGGTATGATGAGTAAGGATTTCCTGTAACAATCTATAATGGAAGAATTATAAAATTTCAAATTTTAAGAAACCTTAACGACTATTTGAAAATTCGAAAATGTCGTATTAATCAGTTTTTCTCACAAAAAAGGTGAATAATAATCAAATATCTACAAATAAAATGTTAAACTAATAACTATAAAATTCTATTTCATAATTATTTAATTATTATAATTTTATGCAAATATGTTTAATAATTAATTTTTATATAGCATTTATATGCATATAAGGAACTCCCAACTTATCTTCGCAGCAAATGTGTTTCTGTTTTAAATTTTTATCCATTTTGTCAGATATTTATAAGTATTGTTAAATATATATTGTTACGTCGTATCTCTGAACTAGAGAGTGCAGTTTCGGTATACAAGACCGAGCTCAAAGATCTAAATAATTTGATTTTTAAATCAAAAGACATTAACATGAAAGAAATACAAATATTAACATCTAACCGTCTCGCAAAGTCCTGAAACAAACAATCGTTATATGCAATGCACTGAAATAGCATTACAATGATTAACGCGTTCATAATTAGCAAATTACTTTCTCAAACCAATGACATATTCATACTAGACAAAACTAACAAGAAAAATCCATTAAGATCAACTGATTACACTATCACTGCGGCAAATAATTTCTATGGAAATTTTCAGAAAATGTTCAAAAAGAGTCAATTATGGTTTTAATTTTGGAATTTTTCAAAAATCACCAGGGATTGGAAAATCGTCTATACTTGGCCAGATTTGAAGCTCATGTGTTGCCAAGGTCGCCATGGCTTCACCGCAATAACAATCGGCTTTAAACTGTAAAAGTTGATTATTTTCACTAAATTCAAGAGGAAAAGAAAGTGAAAAGAATATAACAAAACAAACGCAGTAAAAGTGCCAAAGAATAATGTTAAATCATTTTGTCCAATCTGAACTCATTTAATTAATTTTCTGTGTAAATGACTAAGTGTTTCAGGGGTCCTGCACACAAGCAAGTATCCAGGGCACCTCTACTAAAAGTGGAGAACTGAAAAATTGTGACACTTCCCTACCCAACTGCAGAAAAAGTAACATCGGTAATTTATATATATATATATACATACAGAGTGAGTCAGAACTCTTGGGCTAAACTTTAGGGGGCGATAAATCACATCTAAACAAGCAATTTTTGCCATAGAAAGCAGGGTCGTAACACAAGAGGTGAGCCGCTAGGTGGTAGCTCATGAAATGAGGAAGTGATGACTCGCTCGTGAAAAGAGGAAACACAAAAATGACAGATTAGGCACGAAGTACGTTTTACAGACAGAAATTGCAGAATGCATGGACAAGGTTACAGAAACTGATCAAAAGTGCGACCACCAGCAGCAATGCAGGCTTCACACCTGCGACGTAGCGAGAGGCGCATGTTAGCAAAACCACGCGCCATATCATGGACAACGCCGGCAGCAACAGCAATCCTAGCAACAAGATCCTCGTCGGAGTCGATGGGGCTATCGTAGATGAGACTTTTCATATGACCCATAAGAAAAAATCGAAACAGGAGGGATCAGGCGATCGTGCCGGCCAAGCTATGGGAATACCCCGACCAATCCATTGTCCTCGGAATGTAGCAACTGAGGTGTGCCGCACATCCACGCTGAAATGGGGTGGTGGTCCGTCGTGTTGGAACCACATACATGTTTTAATGTTGGCAGGAGCATGTTGTAGTAACTGTGGCAATACCTCCTGTAAAAGTAGGAGGTATGTTCTGCTGCCCAGTCGACATGGTAGAAGATATGGGCCAATCAAATGATCTCCAAAGAAATGTTAAACTCAGCTCAAAACCTGGCTATTTCTGACGCAGTCGTCACTACGTTCAATATCAGCGACGTCTAGCGGTTCACCTCTCACGTTACGACCCTGCTTTGTATGACAAAAATTGCTTGTTTAGATGTGATTTATCACCCCTTAAAGCTTGGCCCAAGAGTTCTGACTCACCCTGTATATATATATATATATATATATATATATATATATATATATATATATATATATATATATATATATAAGGTAAGATCAAAAAGTTCGGAGACTGTGCTGATATCTCTAACTCCGATTGGAGGAGAGGAGAACTATTTTACCGTGGAGTAGAGGCACATGTGACGCGAGATGTGAAAAGAAGCAGGTCCGCAGTGCAGGGTTATTCCAGACAATGCATGTCAGTGAACTGTAGTCTCTGGCGTTCGTCGAAAACGGAAATGGCGTTTGAAGAACAACGTACAAATATCAAATTCTGCCAGCGTTTAGGGAAATTGCCGACAGAAACATTGCAGCAGGTGCAATGTTTCTGTCAGCGATTTCCCCTTGCAGTGCTTATGTTACATGCACTTCAACTCAATCTTCTGCTCACCCTTCTTTTCACATGTACCAACATTGGAAAAGATGGTTGAATTACAAATTGCAAGGTTGAACTAGGGATAATAATCT
This sequence comes from Amaurobius ferox, assembly GCA_951213105.1. NCBI lineage: Eukaryota > Metazoa > Arthropoda > Arachnida > Araneae > Amaurobiidae > Amaurobius > Amaurobius ferox. The sequence goes on from OX578142.1 coordinate 137,156,016, forward strand.
CGGGAGCCCGGTCCAAAATTTGATTCTGAATTACCGGGATTAGAAATGTTAAAATCCCTCGGGATATTGAGATTTCAGTTATCTTAATTTTTGAATTATTGCTTCCTCAATTCTGAAATTATGTCAAAAGTGTCATAAGGAGAGGTTTCAACAATGTTATAGAATAAAACTCAACCAGCATAGTATTTACAATTTACATATTCAAAAATTGGATGACACAAAGTTTACAATTAAAAAATTGTTCTAATTCTAATCAGTTAACCAGTCCAACATTATATTATAAATATATTTAAATTATGTATATTTTTTCTTTTTACTGTTCTGTCAGGCAATGAATGAATTGGATAATCAAAAAATGAGTAATGCCGTAATGAGTAATTTTCCTTTTTGATGTCTAATTTGATAATGGTATACTTTAGAGACTGACTGCGAAAACTAATAAAATAGTATAATAACATAAACATCTTTCTACCAAAAAATATTATTTTGAATCGTTTTCACAATGCATTATATACAATGAAATACGCATACTATTATTTGGTTGCATTAAATATATATATATATTTATTTATTTTTTACTTCTCTCGCTTAAGGGGAGTATTTTTTTTTCATATCAAAAACCCTTTTCAATTAAATTGGAAAGCTATACGTTTTCGAAAGTGCATATCACGCAAAAAATATTTTTTAAGAGCCCATCTGTCGCTAAACCGAAATATCTCCATTTTCTTCAAACTTACAGAACCAAATGAAGTTAAATTTTGTGTATATTTAGGTTTCTAAACAAAAACGAAGGCAACCTGGCAAAGATTTTGAAATTTGGTGTTTAATGGTATTTTTGATTCCGGCTGGTAACTGTTGATAAACTGTATCTTTGGCTTACAGATGCACACATTTCATTCAAATTTTCCAAATAAAGTGACACAATTTTTGTTGAATGCAAAATACTTTTTTTAACTATCCTTCCAATTCTAATGGCCTGGCGGTGCCATACATGCCATACCGCAGCATATATATATATATATATATATATATATATATATATATATATATATATATATATATATATATTATTCGGATTGCATGGCTGTCCTGATGAGTGTACAATTTCGAATTAACCACCATTTTTTATGTAGTTGCAACTTATTGTTCTCCTTGTCTTGATCTTTTATCTTGAGCTAATTGTTATTGCCTCTCCCCATTTTTTCCATGTTTGCTCTTTCATATATTTTTACATATAAATATATATTTATCAATGATTTTTGTATACATTTATACTCATGTCCTTTTCGATTGTATTTTATCATTCCATTAATTATTCCCCTCATCCCCTTTTTCCATTATAGCGATAAGTTAGCTACTATTTTTATCCTTAGTCTTGGTCTATAGTTACTTATTTGTAACGGATATGCTAGAGATGGGTTTTTGTATTTACAGAGATGGGTTTTTTGTACTTTGTAGTTTATGCATAGTTTTCGAATAGAAATAATATATATATATATATATATATATATATATATATATATATATATATATATATATATATATATATATATATATATATATATATATATAACAGAAAAGTTCATAATTCTTACTTTTGACCTTCTTCTCTGTACATGGACTTTATATGTTCAGGTAGATCATAAACGAAATGTTGTTTGGGGTAATTGTACTGTTCATCATCTTGAAAGATTTTTCTTGGCCTTAGTCCCTCAAATGAGTACCCCACTTGAATAAACGGTCGCATACTCATAATTTAGGCAATGCCTTGAATTACATACTATGTAGTCCAGCAAAAATACAATTTTTAACAAATCTGGGGTACAGTGCAGTATTAAATTATTTTATTGAACACTGGTGCAACATTAAATTATTTCATTGAATACTGGTGCAATATTAAATTATTTCATTGAATACTGGTGCAATATTTAATTATTTTATTGATCACTGGTGCAATATTAAATTATTTTAGGGAGTTCCAATTTTTAAATTTAAAAAGTACCTTAAACACTGTACGTTACTGTTTAAGTACTTCAGGGAGTAATAAAGGAAATTTTACTTGACACATATACAACTTATCTGGCCTAATAAGAATGATGTTTCGTTCTTTCATAAGCTTTTCGTTTTAGTCCATAATTGAAATTAGCTAAATAATTAACAATTAAAATATTTAGCAAGTTCTTTAGGCAATTCATCGATCTTATTGTGCTTCTAACCGAAAATCTGATACATGCATATAGTACAGACATTGCACTTTACTTTCCATAAAATATAAATAATGAAATACTAGAATATAATACATTTAAATGTACGCATAATAGCTTATGAGCATTATAAAGACCTACATTTCGATTGCATATGAAACTTTGAAATCTACACCATTTTGTTTCAAGATTTATACATACTGGGTAAAGATAAAGAATGTAGAAATTATAACTCAAAACGTCTTTCCACAAACACCTAAACTCTTTCTTGGGACAAATGGGAATACAACTTTCTTTTAAGCATAGTTATACTATTTATTTAAATATATAAATGAGCTTAAAGATAGCTAACATTATCTTAATGAAAGCAGCATTTAAACTTCTTTCATGATAAAAAAAAATGAAATGTCAAAATCAAGTAGTCGATAGCAAATTTTGGGATTTTCTAGATAACATAGAGTTAATCTCCAAGTGGTGGCAAACTTGTCTGGTCCTGACATTTATTTACACTATATTTTGAATCTAAGTAATATTTACTTAAAAATATGGTTCTGTAGAAGCTTGTCATAGCTTTTCCTTCTCTGTTTGGATTTTCTATGAAATACGAAATATAAATATTTTGACTAAATAGAAGTCGTTACTTGAAACGCAAGAAATAATCACGTCAGAAGCATTCATCCTTGGTTCCCCCGGCGATTTTCAACGAGCAGCTTTTGCATCGGTGGTTTTAAGAATTTAAAAATGCTAAACACCTTTCCACACTCATCTATAGAATTTCGACTCCGTTAGAAGTATGCTTATTACGTTATAACATTTTTTTGAGAAAGTATAGACGCACTTATGAAAAAGAGAAGCGCAGATATGAGCAGAGCTGATGTAGACAGCACATGACTTTCGCTACAGAATCAAATTACTGTTCTCTTTCTTTCATGATTCATTAAATTGAGTTTAACTGCACAAAATAACACGGATAATTATTTGAAATTATACTGAATTTGCAATTTTAATTCAGCTTTCATTTTCATCTAGCGACTGGACGTATTTTTAAATAGGCCGGTGCAAAAAAAATTAAATATCTCGAGAACGGTTTGTCCCTGAGTAATGGGGTTGATCTTATTATTTTCACCGTCAAAAATCATGCATAAGTCAAGCTAGTAATTGATTCATTTAAGCATGTGCAGTCCTTTTTTAGATTTTAACGAGTTTTGCGAGCCATTTCGCAAAAGAGGCAGGTTATTTTATTTTGAATTGTATCAAAATCTAATCAGCATCATGGTCACATCCGAGTGACTTATCTGCTAAAATTTATGAAATTCGGTCCATTAGTTTTTGAGTTAGAGTGGGTACATGCATTGCACAGCCAGACACACAGACGTCACTCTAAAAATAGTTTTTTCCGTATTCCAGAATGTTCGAAACGTACAGATAGATCCATCAAAATCTCGAGTTGCGATTTTTGACCCGATTGTAATACTTTCCCTATACATCACCATATATATATATATAATCACCTAGTAAGATAAAACCACCAATAATTATGCAATTATGTATAAAAGTTTCATGTACAATTAAAAAAAAATATTTAAATAATAATATTATATTTAAAATCGACTCACATTCTCTAATTAGTATCAAACATTAAATTATTAATATATATAATGATTTAATTTTAATTTCAAAATTTCATAAACACCCTATTAAATTTAGAACTGTCACTAGTGACCACAATATATATTCTTGTGTCAGCAGCCGACTCTACTCCTGCAAAAGCAACGATCGAAGATGCTAGGAATCAGTACCCGAATTATAAGTTCGGACCCGAAGCTAGCTTTTGGTCTAACCTTATAATGTCGGTCTTGTAAGCTCCAGGTCCCGATTGCGAACCTGGCTGGGAACCCATTATTATCCTAGCTGGGGACCCATTAAGTTCCACAATGGTGAACTGGACAATTAATGCACATAATCAACACGAGATCGCACCACCACACAGCCAGAGGCGCCGACCACTCCTCTCTCCAGAATGACAAGGCCTGACGTCACGCAACCGCACGATGAGGTACGATATGCCTCCCGGCTGCAGTTTTGAAAGGCTGCAGTATTGTCAAGTATTGAATTGTATTCAGATCCTACACATATATTTACTACGAAATCTCGTATATAATCGTTTTACTCAAGTAATAAATTATATATGTTTGTGGAACATTCCTTAAACTAATTTCAAACAATCTGTATGCAGTACACAAAGTTCTTAAATGTATGTATTGTCATAGTATTACTTTAAAACCAGAAAATATATAATAAATGATACATATAATCGCATTATTCCATTGCCCCTCCGGTCTTGCAGGAGTTGACAGAATAGCGTACCAGAACTGGCGATAAAATGACGTTTGACGTGTGATGTGAAGAAAGGGTTCTGTGGAAGTTTACGCAATGGAATAATGCAGCCTGGCATCCATATAATCTTTACATAAGTTTCTCAAGCTCTTAGAGTGCTATAAGTACTTGAAACTTGGAACTCTTACTGTTAATTTGGCGCTTTAGTATTTTTACTCTATCTTCAGAAAAAGAAAAGTTTATCTAACTAATTGCCATTTAGCATGCTATTTGAAATAATTCAATGTTTAATTTTAACAAATAATAATTTATTAGCCAGTTTTGCCCTCTAGCGGGCACTAGATATAGAAACCAGTTTTTATAGCAATTAGAATTTTAGCAACTTCTGTGGCCGCAAAAGTTACAAAGTTGAAATTTAGCGTGAGCAGGTTGAGTAAGCTCATTGCAGAGTAGAAAATACAACATGAAATATGTATTAAAATCGAAGCAAGAATCGCTAAGATAGATGAAACGAAAATTTAAAAAAGGTCTCTCGAACCCTCTCCCACTGACCCCTTTTTCTCGCGGGAGCAAAAGTCATAAGTGAGCCTAAGTTTAGCGTGAGCAAGTCGAGTGAATCCAATGGAAATAAATTATATCGTAATTTTATCAGTCATAGCATAATTAGACCAATTGCACTATCTTTCGCAAACAATATAATTTATATATTTGCGGAATTTATATACAATTTATATATTTCAAATTTGAAGAACGTTTGTTTCTAGTACACCACTTCACATATATTATGTCACACAAGCTTTTAATAAAACTTCTATACGAATTACGTTCTTAATTTAGTTTCGCATTTTCATTCGGATTTTAAAATCAATTTAGGCTTATTTAAATATTGCATTAGTAAACGCAAATATTATTTCTGTATAAGAATATTTCTATATTTTCTTGATATTTATGGATTCTTTTGATGCCTTACAAAAACAATTAAAGCCCTTTTCAAAGTGAAGGCAGCGATAAATACAACTATCTCTAAAATTGTTTTAGTAATTTCAAACCTCTCTTATTTAAAAAGGACTGCAAGATGAAAAAATAAATCCGGTATGTGGAATACTCAGAAAAATATAAATATATTACGACCTCTATCAACTTCATTTCAACAAACAATTGATATTTTACTCGTAATTAAAATGGTTCAATTTTGAATTAAACCAATGCGCCTCCTAATACAATCCGATGCTAAGACTTCTTTCAAAATGAGTTTTTCACTTCACTTAACTTTAAAAGAAATATCGCATTTGCATTAATTGTCAATGACTATTTGATGTGCCAACGCGTAAAAACGAGTTTCTTATTTTTGAAATATTAGAAAACAATTCAGCGATAAATTTGCATATTTGTCGTTAGTATTTTTAAATGAATTTTTGTCGTTATTACGCTATTCATTCTTATTTTGAACATTCCTGTTGCACTACTTGTCGGAGTTTTAAGCGCAAGAATAAATATATTATTACAAAAAAAAAAAAAAAAAAAAAAAAAAAGTGCCCAAAGCATGATTTTCTCAACAAACTAACTAATTTCAATTTTGTGAGAAAGTAGAAATAATTTAGTATGACTCGATGTTAAAAAGCAGTAAGTTTATTCTAGTTACTAATAATTCATACTGAAATTCATGGAAATCGCTTATTTCAACAGATCACTCTCTCTGTGGTAAAAGCAAAATATATAATATCTTGCGAACTCATAATCAATGCTTGCATAACTCATAATCAATGCTGTGAATAATTTTCATCAAGTTCAGAAAAATACTTAAAGCATATACAAAACATGCCCTCATTGGATAAGAGTAAGCATATTTATTACTTTCCTTATATACATAATGTATAAGGAAAGTATTTGTGACGGAGTCGAAAATTCGAATTCGAGTTTTCGACGGGAAAGCACGTTTCAAGCATCCCTGATCACGAATCAAACATTTTTGAGGTGATGTCTGTGTGTGTGTGTGTGTGTGTGTGAAAGTATGTGTGTGTGTGTGTGTGTGTGTGTGTGTGTGTGAAAGTATGTGTGTGTGTGTGTGTGTGTGTGTGTGTGTGTGTGTGTGTGTGTGTGTGTGTGTGTGTGTGTGTGTGTGTCCGTGAGTCTGTGGAGACGATAGCTGACGAACGAACAAATGGACCGATTCGAACGAAATTTGGTACAAAAATCACAATCCGTGAATACTGGAAGTCTGTTGTTTTTAAATGTAATCGAATGTTCAGAACCCCCCTAAATTGTCGAGTGAAATTTTGAAAAAATCATCAAAAAATCAAAACTTTTAATAAAGTGACGCAAATAGACATATCTAATGCAATTTTTCCTTAGAAAACGATTAACATAAATTTTAGAACGCTAGCATGAACCGTTATCTAAATATTGTACATTTTTCAAATACATTTATCAAAAAATCCCATAAATTAAAAATATATATATTAACTGTTGAGAAATATGTTCACTTTTCATATGTAATATCATGCGATAAATTGGGTGCATTATTCTCGTGGATCTAGCTCGTTCCGTTCATGAGAAAAAATACTTTAAGTAATACTTTTTTATTTGAACGCCAATAGTTATTTATCTGCTATAAGAATAACTTATTTCTCCGTCCATAACGCTTGGCGAGATTTTGGCGCAGAATTTGGCGGAATGTCGCCAACTTGGCGACTTTTTAAAATATTGCCAAATTAACTGAAATCTCACCAAATGGATAAAAATGACACTAAATTAGTGAAAATGACGACTAATTGACGAAAATTCAATTTCTTGGAAAGAAGATAAATAGCTACTATAAGTAAAGCCTATTTTTTATTGTAAAAATAGTAAATTCATTGCATTACATAAGGAAAGTCATATGTTGCCCACATCAAATTTTTTTATAATCATTTTCTTATTATATTTTTATAATTTTGTTATTCGCTTTTAAATAAAAAATATTACATATAAAACGGCTGTTGTTATTAACAGTTATTACATTATCAATTTATTGCAGTTTTTGAATTTTGGAAAATATATGTTCGAAAAATGTTTCCCCTAATTCAATATCCCTGAAAATAATAGACCTTTTACGGTTACTGTTTGAAATAATAGTACAAAATTTGATTTGAATCACTTAACTTGCTCCAAGAGATACACAAGCAGAAACAGACAAATAAAAACATCTGATTCGCATTAAAGGATTCTCTGAACATATGACGAGAGTCGAATTTTTTACTTACACGCAATATTTTCATGAGTTATAGGTAAAATATAAATTCATTTCTAAAATATAAAGTGGTAGCGAATCGGTATGCTATATCATCAGTGGACAACCAATGATTTTAGGAGAAAACTGTTCTAGATAAATTTAACTGAACAGGAGATATTTCATTAAACTTAGAAAGTTCAACTACACTTTATGTTTAACATTATTAAATTCATTTTCAACATAAAGTACATTTTAATTATTTTATAATTTGAATGCCGAAATATAGGAAGAATAAAATAGGGTAGAGCATTCAGTTTTTACATTTCGATTTTTCACATGCTTCTTATAAACAGAAATCAAATTTTCTCTTCGCCATTCTTTCATTTTTTGATTAACTATAGAAAAATTACAGAATATTTATTTGAGTGGCAAATAATTCATTTTAATTTTTAAAGACAACAAAAAAATATGTGAGAATTTGCCTTGGCTTCGGGTCAATTGTAATAACTCTTTGGATAAGTTACCCCGTTGTTGTTATTGTTGAGACCCAGACCGTCCAACCTACCAGAAAGGTGTAAGGTAACTGTTTGTACGACCGGGACGAGCCACCCAATTTAGACCGGAACCCAGTGAAGGAGGCATCCACAGGGACCGTATCCTCCTTCCTCTACCACCAACCTCTCGGAAGGACTTACGGACCCACATGTTTAACGTGATCGTACTCCGCGTGAACACGGCATCAGTTTTGGCAACGGAGGGAATCGAACCCGGGCCTACCGAGTGCAATTCCCGCGCGCTAATCACTGGGCTACCGCGCCCTGGGTAAGTTTCCCCGTGTATTTCTTATGGGGTTTTTCATATTATTATTTGTTTTGTAAAAACTATCAACTTAAGTTTTACTTGTTTCGTGTATAAATTTCGAAACGTGTTGTAGAAAGTATTAAAACATGATTTATTCCATTATACGTAAATTTTGATAAAAGGCTAAAGAAAGAAAATCACTCATAAAAAAAATGCCTGTGTACGAGAGGAAAATGAACATTACATTGAAGGAACGAGAAAGTGAAATTTAATTAGTGCCGTCGAAGTTATGTCCTGCTATAATTGTATTAATTAATCATCTATTGAATCCCCACCGTCATAATTGTGACACACATAGAGCTAGCAGTTACCTTACACCTTTCTGGTAGGTCGGACGGTCTGGGTCTCAACAACAACAACACATAGAGCTAGCTATACTTGAGGAACAATCTTCGTAGGCCCAACCCTTACACTCTTGGCACATGATCCATACACCTTTCGAAAGGCTTTTGAAATAATGTTTTATACACAGACTAGGCAGAAGGGATGGATGATCATCATCTTCATAATTAGTATTTTACCTGTTATTTTTCTTTCTTTGCTTCAGTTCATTCTTGGATTCAGTGGAAGAAATTCTTCTTACATTTCTTTAGTTCTTTTTACGCTTTTCTTTTCTTCTCGCATAGCTTTATCTTTTCTAGTTTTCGTTTCACAGGAGAGTCCGTAAGAATGCCTGTTTCACGTTGTCGGGTATTATTTTGATTAAATTTCTTTTTAGCAGCCGCCTCTGGATATGGGATCAATTGTTCAGGGGTCAACTTGACATGCGGCAATTAGTTCTCATGAAATGAGACAACATTCCCCTTCCCGTAATTTTAGATTAAATGTTTATTATCTAAACTTGTGTGATTCAATATTCAAACTCAACGGAACAAAAAATGCATAAAGACATAAGATTCGACAAACTAAAACAAATAATACGTCAATACAAAATAAATATAGTAAGATTTAAAATATTACTTTCCTTATATACATAATGTATAAGGAAAGTATTGTGACGGAGTCGAAAATTCGAATTCGAGTTTTCGACGGGAGAGCACGTTTCAAGCATCCCTGATCACGAATCAAACATTTTTGAGGTGATGTCTGTGTGTGTGTGTGTGTGTGTGTGTGTGTGTGTGTGTGTGTGTGTGTGTGTGTGTGTGTGTGTGTGTGTGTGTGTGTGTGTGTGTGCGTGCGTGCGTGCGTGTGTGTGTGTGCGTGTGTGTGTGTGTGTGTGTGTGTCAGTGAATCTGTGGAGACGATAACTCACGAACGAATGAGGCGATTCGAATGAAATTTGGTACAAAAATCACAATCCGTGAATACTGGAAGTTTATTGTTTTTAAACGTAATCAAATGTTCAGAACCCTCCTAAATTTTCGAGTGAATTTTTGAAAAAATCATCAAAAAATCAAAACCTTTAATAAAGTTACGCAAATAGACATTTCTTATGTAATTTTTCTTTAGAAAACGATTAACATAAACTTTAGAACGCTAGCACGAACCGTTCTCGAGATATTGCACATTTTTCAAATAAATTTATCAAAAAATCCCACAAATTAAAAAAAAATATTAACTGTTGAGAAACATGTTCACTTTTTATATAAAATATCATGCGATAACTTTAGTGACATCATTCTCGTAGATCTAGCTCGTTCCATTCATGAGAAAAGATACTTTGAGTAATACATTTGTATTTGAACGCCAATAGTCATTTATCTACTATAAGAATAACTTATTTCTCCGTCCATAAAGCCTGGCAAGATTTTGGCGACGAATTTGGTGGAATGTCGTCAACTTGGCGACTTTTTGAAATGTTGCCAAATTAAGGAAAATTTCGCCAAGTGCATAAAAATGATACTAAATCAATGAAAATGACGACTAATTGGCGAAAATTCAATATCTTGGAAAGAATATAAGTATCTACTATAAGAAAAACCTATTTTTTTACTGTAAAAGTAATAAATTCATTGCATTATATAAGGAAAGTCATGTGTTGCCCACATCAGATTTTTTACTTATTGCGTCGAAAGCTGATTTTCTGATGTCAATGTCATAAACAAAATGACAGCCGCTCTTCAGTTAGGTCCAACAAATAGAAATGTTGGCGCTCTTTAATCACAGCCAGTACGACTGTGTACTCCCTCTAGCAGTCGAGAAATTTGCGTTGTGACAACTAACCGATGGGAGAACTAGCCCTGCTCTGACCTAATTGTAAAGTAATTTAAAAGCATCCTTTACATGGGTGGAGTTGTCAGCGTAACTGGGACCAATCTAGGGAAACCAGACGACTTTCATTATCGAAAATAGATATAATGCTTTAATTATTGAATAGCATTGCTAGAATCATCAGTTTTTCTCTTGATTTGATATAACTACACGTGAATTAGATTCCGTCTGCTAAGCCGAATTACTTCTCAAAGTAATGAATTATATTGGAAATAAAGCATTCGAGGATGGTGTATTCTTTATCAGGCAGTCTTTCAGGATGTCTTAGCGGGGGGGGGGGGGGCAAGTTTTCTATTTGCCCTATATAAATATATCTAAATAACTAAACAACTCGCCCCTCTAAAGTTTCCTTCGCCCCCCCCCCCCTCGACCAAAAAGTCCTGAAAGAAACACCGATTTCAATAGCCAGATAGAATCATTCTAGCCCTTTCTAAAAGAACTCATGATTCGAACCACCAAGCTTTGGCTAACTAGAAAACGCTCTATCCATTGAGCTACACTAAAAGCATATAGGTAAACACATACGAAAAACTGAGTTTACTGCCACTAGAATAATACTTCTACAAGTAAATTAACAGTTTCACACTTAGAAAAGTAACTACAGCTATAAAAATGTGTTATTTTATTCACTTGTATGAGAATTGCGCAGAATAATGGGTATATTTTATATTTTTCAAATAAATTAAAAATTAAAATTAAATTACGCTGAAAAGACCATTTTAAACAGGTCATTTTACGCACTTGTTTACTATTACCCACAGTAAAATGGACATATCATGTCACTTACCTCTTTACCTGTTTAAAACAATCTTTTCAGCGTAAAATAAAATATACCCATTATTCCTTATAATTTTCATATAAATGAATAAAATAACACATCACATAGATGCAGTTACCTTTTTGAACATGTAACTGGAAATTTACTTGTTTAAAAGTGTCATTCTAGTGGCAGCAAATCTAGTTTCTTGTGTGTTTTTTGCCATATTTCTTTTAGTGTATAAAGATACGAGATATATTTTCGATCATAATTGAAGTGGACCTTACATCCCTTTCTTGATATTTCAGATCAAAGTAAAACTTCAGATCTATACGAACCCCTTATTTGTCTGGCTTTTATTTTTCAATACAAGATAGCTGTTTTTCATAACACTCATGAGTTGAAAACCGTTGCATAAGGTCCTTCCAAAAATCGACGCTCGCTATTTTGAAACCTTACATCTAACATGAAGGGATGATGTTATTCCTGCGCATCGCTACGAACCGATTTTATTTTTGAATACAAGATAGCTAGCTGTTCGTCATAACACCCATGAATTGAAAACCGCTGCACAAGGTCATTCCAAAAATCGACGCTCGCTATTTTGAAACCTTACATCTAACATGAAAGGATGAAGTTGTTCCTGCGCATTGCTGAGAACCGATTTTTCATGGAGCTACTGAGAGAAAATATCATTTTTCTCTACACTTCTTATTAACTTCGCGTGAACATCTAGTTGTCCCTTCGTTCAATATATTTGGCGGGAATATATCTTTGGTGGGAGGAATTTAGCACGAAAGACACGAAAATATATCATTTCCGAGAATGAAATTTTGAAAAAAATAAACTAAAATAAATTATAATAGGGCTTCACGGGCAAAATAGGTTGAGTAATATATGCATCATGCTTTTTCTAGAAGAAAGAAAACATAAAACTCCTTTCCTTATTTCCTCACTCGCAATTATGCTGTTTAATTCATTTTTACCACTCGTATCAATAAATTGAAATTCACAAACGAATTGACATTTCGAAAATAATTCTAGAGATAATTCTGACTAAACTCTGCGACTAGAAATACTTTATGTATTTGGAATGTATACTATGAAAATCTAAGGGAGTCACTATATATCTGCCAAATAAATTCCAATAGATAAATGTAATACCTCCTGAACTGAATTTCGATTTTCCATCATAATTTTCAGGCAATGAGGCTGAGTCCAGAGAATATCACCTTTCAAAAAGAGCAGTGTCTGTATATCAGAGCACCACGCAACCCCTAGAGCTGAAAAACCTCATGTACATCCAAATCTGAAATACGTTTCTCAAATTAATCCTTGGATCTGGAAAAATAGCCTCTCAAAGTTTGGCCTTTTTTACTATTTTTTTGTGCTTATAATCTCAGACCGAAGGCGTTGCCACAACATGATGCAAATGCGTGGTCATGAAATTTTAATGCCTGAAAAAACTAAACGGAAAACTGTATTCAGTTCATGGAGTTAGAGGTTAGACCATCCCTTTACCTCCATGATTTAGCTGAATATAAAAGTTAATACTAAGATATCATCCCAATTCAAAAATTCTGAATACAAATATTTAAACTATGAAGTTTGAGATAATTGCTTCCTGCTTTATCTTCACATTCACTTTTTAAACAATGCAATTAATGCAAGATTTGGTTATAGGAGCTGAATTGTATGACCCTTAAAGTTAGAAAGAGTTAGTCTTTTTTTTTTTCCCAGTATGACCAGAAATTGAAAACTTGAGACAAAACGTTTGAGGTATTAAACGTGATACATTGATTTGTTAGAGGGTCTATTAGAGCATAAATAAATTGTGTTATGTTAGGAGTTGGTATAGCACATATGTCTAGATAGGGAGTCGTATAAGAAATAATAAAATTGAATGGGAGAAGTATATGGCCCGCGTGTGTCTTTGGATATTAGGAGTGGATGGAAGGGGGGTAGACGGGAGTTGATATTCGCCGGCTCCTGTTTCCCATACATGACCATGGCGTACTTGGACTGGCGTAGCGCGCTAACTTTGCTGGTTCTGGTATAAGTTTCTTAGAATCATTGCGATCGATATTATCTCTTATAATTGGTTGATTATTATTTAGTAATCGGCATAAATATACATAATGTATCAATTAACTACTATTGATAACAATGCATATTTAATTATTACTATTGATTAATTATTTTAAGCAAGGTATTTTGAACACTACTTTACTAAAGATATCTGAATACGCCACTGGATAGGATTTATTCTCACAAAACGTGGGAACCAAAACCTATGTGTTAAGTTGTTAGGAACAGAGAATAGGAAGTTTTCTTCCTATTCTCTGTTCCTAATTGCATAATTTTTTATGCAAATCATTACATAATTAATATATTATGTCGAAGTTAGTTTTTTCCTTTAGAAATTATTTTCAAAGAACTAACATCGGGTTGCTTATTAAGAGGTATATCTAACTTTGGATACATTTCAATAAAATCGAAAAGACAAGTGGGAAGTTGATTCTAACTTGAAAATTAAAAATGATTACGATATAAAATACATTATTTTGTCAAACTCCTACATTCACAGGTATATTATTCAATGTAGCTTTGAGATAGTAAAATAAAATAAGAATAAGTTGGCAAAATAAGAATTATGCACTCAATGACCCCCTTCCATATAGTTGTTTTTACCGGTTTCATTTTCCTTATAACTTATTTGCATCTACTTTAATGAGCTATTTTATATATAAATATTAAAATTTAAGTTTCGTATTTACAGACGTTTATGCCCCGAGCAAGTATATTATCTTTCTACAGATAAGATAAGAAAAGTGAAGAGGCATTAAACGGTACATGTCCATTCTGTGAGCTGTGGCAATATTTAACTTGCACTTGGCATTAAAACAAACAAGAAGAGTACCCACTTTTAAAATGGATATTTTATTGATACTCACGAGACCCGCCTAAGTGGGGCGGGATTGCACTTCTATTGCATATCACACCATCCATGAACCGGTTTTCTACTTATTAAGCGCCCTTTAATACAGAAGAGCTTTCTTTTTTCTAACCCAAACCGTCCGACCTACCCGAAAGTGAAGGTATCTGTTTGAAGGGCCAAAAGTGGAATTGCCACCCAATTTAGACCGGAACCCGGTGAGGGCAACATCCACAGGCATTCTTCCAGGCTTTACTGAGTACTATATATTTGGTTTAGTAGCAACGTTATGGGTTTTCTTAGTGTCATGCATCTACCGTATGACCCGAGTACCTCGATGTTAGATGTGACCCTTTGTTAGATGTGATTATATGACATCTTTCATATAATCACATCTAACAAGATGCGATGACACTTAAGCTGTTTGGTTATTAATGTTGTCCAAACTTCTATTTTTTATTGTGCTCATTTCAAACCACCAAAAAATGTATCTGTTATTTTTGCTACATTTGTGTCATTGCCATGTTCAAGCTACCTTAGAATAAAGTCACTAAATAAATTCTAATAATAATGTAAATAATACAAGTGTAAGCTTCCTTCAATGCGAAGGAGGTTACTAAATGCAGTAAAATGGTTAAGTATAGTTTAATTATAAATTGGAAGCTGAAAACACTCGTGAATTTTCAGCAAAACATATATTCAGAAATAAGGTTCTGTCTGCTCATTTTGGGCTTTTAAACACACATAAAGCAAGAAAGACTAATCATGCATAAAGCATTGATTAGGAAACACTTTCCAACTGAAATGCAATTTTATTTAAACATGTCTAAAATGCGATACATTCAGAGGGGATATTTTTTCAATTATCACAGAACTACAATAATTTATTCTACTTGAAAACTTGAAACTTCATAAAAAAAATGAACTTTATTCAAATGACGTCATCGAAACATAAATTATCTGACTCTCCATGTAAAAACAGTGAATATTTCATTCAGACATTTTTATTCCAGACTCCAGAGTTAAATAATTTTGCATGAAAAAAAATCAGCAATTCTTATACAGCTCAACTTACAATCATTTGTTGACGTTCTGCATCCATTAAAATTAGGTTCCGTTGTAGAAATAATCAAAGTTCGATGATTATTTAAACGCAAACATATTGTAATTGCGTTGGGGCAGAATACAGATGCACAGAAAATACGCAAAAATAAAGCGGCTTCAGGACGGATGCAATACTAAATAGAAATTTAAAAGAAGTTTAAAAATCCAGATTTCTACTCTGGGGAAAAAAATGGATGTCATATTTTATTTTGAAGTGGGTCACGTGATCTCTTCATATTATATGGGTGTCATTATTATTTTCATTTTTATTTAAAAAAATACCGAACATATTTTGCTGAAATTTCTTTTTATACTTTTTATGAGATAGTTTGAATATTTCCTAAAATTTTCGAAGCATTTGCGAATTTTAACTTTGATTAAAAATGTTTGAAAAATTAGCTCCCATAGGGTTGAGTGTATCTCCTTTTCTTAACCCGCGTTCAATCCAAAACTAATTGGGTGATATTAAAATTCATTTACATTCCAATATGTCTCACAGACCGTCTCAACAACATACTAAAATTTAATTTTGATAAAGTCATTTTTACGGCAGTTATCGTGCGAATGAACAAAGTCAGAAACACTTTTCAACTAATGATGGAAAGTGTTAATAAAAACAGTCCATCGAAGTGGACAAGAAATTCAAGCTATATATAGGTACAGACTGATAACTTTAAATTTCAGTTTTATTTTAAAATATTTCTACATCCCTTTTGAAAAATTTTGCATTGTCCCCACAGATTTATATCTTAACTAGCAGCATACCCGTTCTTCGTACGGAGTATATAATATAAAGAAACTTGAAATTCATAATCATGCGCAAATTCTTATAGTATACTAAATGACATGTTTAATCAAAATATTCTGTTAAAATATTTAATATAATGCTCCTAAAAAGAAGTTTAAGAATCTCTGTTCTCGCTATATAAAATTATCTTCATGGACATATCTGAAGAATAAAACATCTTGGACCCCTTATGTAAGCAAATATAAAAAAAATATGGAATTGAATCAATATATGCAAAATAAAAGCGTTAAAATTGTATGGGACCCGTACTAATTATATACGCGAATATTAGAAAATATAACCTGTATTAGTAGATTACATGTATAAATTGAAAATACCAATAAACCCGTAATCTTTAAATCTGAAGACAGTCATTTATTCCAATATATGTCAAAATTAAAGTGCTAAAATTATATGGGAAGATATACACGTACTACTTATAATGTCCGATTATTAGTAGAAGATTACCCGTTTTGCAATATGAGTCACAAATGTTTTTTGGTAAAATACAACAGACGACGTAATAAATTTAATATATAATTAATCCCCTTAATCTTCATACCAGAAGACTGTACTTGATTCCAATATATATGCCAATATATGTCAAAATATATGCCAATATACCTGTACTACTTATATTCTCGTAGGTTAGAAGATATACCCGTGCATTCCTAGAAGATTACTCGTACAACGTACAATATGCGTGTGTCAGCAATTTTTGCCGCAATAAAACAATGGCGTAATAACTTAAAAATATCAATAATCCCTGAATCAATAATTCCGGAAAATATCAATAATAATAATGTTTAAACCTGAAGAGTATAATTGATATTATCCAGTCCAAAATGAAATGGCAATGAAATTTATTTTATATACATATCTTCATTATTCAAATCGGAAAGGATTTAATAAAAATCGTCTGCCGCATAAACACATTGGATTTAAATCCGTTGCTAAGCGACATGATATCATTTGCTTCAAATAAATTGGTAGAAAAAATATCGTCTAAATAGTTATATTTCTATGGAACATTTGGCGACAGTTTCGTCAAATTAGCGACATTTTAAAAAATCGCCAAATTTATCGCCAAGTGGGACTGTAGAACTGACAGTTCCACTTTGCGACAAATTGACGAAATATCATCACAATACTATCCCCTAACAAAAAACAATTAATATCATTTATGTAGCGCAATTTTATCAATTTCAAGATATTTTTATGGATTTGAAAACATTTTTATCAATTTGGTAACATTTTAAAAATTCGCTAAATGTATTACTAAGTAGGATGGTTGGTCTGACAGATAAATGCTAACCAAACATCATTTCAGTACTCCCTTCTAACAAAACAAAAAAAAATTTCATTGATATGTAGAAGACCCAAGCCACACGACCAACCCGAAGGTTTATGGCAGCTGTTTGTGTGTCGTTTATATCAATTTGGCGACATTTCCGTCAATTTGGCAAAGTTTAAGAAAAGTTGTCAAATTAGCGATATCCCTCCAAATTCGTAGCTTTGAATTTGCAGATCTGAATGAAACATTCTTATCCCGTTTCAATATACTAAATGAAAACACTACAATTGTATTAGAAGATATACCCGCTCTACTCATGATAAGCAACATGATATATCCTCTCATAGCAACATGATATATCCTCCTAAAATGTTAAAATTTATTAACCACTAACAGCACACCCGTTATTCGTACGGAGTGTATAATTTAAAGAAACTTAAAGTTCGCAATCATGTGCAAATTCTGTTAAAATATTAAATTTATTGCTCCTAAAGAGAAGTTTAAGAATATATGTTCTCACTATGCAAAATTATCTTCACGATCAGATCTGAAGAATAAAACATCCTGCCCCCTTTTGTAAGCAAATTTACAGAAGAAAAAATAGGAATTGAATGAATATATGCAACCCCGTACTAACTATATTGTCGCAGATCAGAAAATATGCCAATGTGTTAGTAGAAGATTACCCGTATTACAATATGCGTCTCAAAAATATTTGCCAAAATAAAAGAGATGACGTAATAAATTGAAAACATCAATAATATCCGTACTCTTTATACCAGAAGGTCGTAATTGATTCCAATATATGCCAATATATATCAAAACATATGTCAATATACCTGTACTACTTATATTCTCGTAGATTAAAAGATATACACGTGTATTTGTAGAAGATTCGTACAACATACAATATATGAGTTTAAACAATTTTTGTCATAATAAAATAATTGCATAATAACTTGAAAATATCAATAATCCTTGAATCAATAATCCCCGAAAATATAAATAATAATAATTTTTAAACCTGAAGACCGTAATTGATATTATCCAGTCAAAAATGCTATAAGAAAAATCAAATCGTTCTTTTCTAAAATATATTTTTATATCCATTTATTTATTATTCAAATCGAAAAAATAATTATTAAAATTAACAGACAGATTTTATTTAATTGCGTTTCTGAGTAACATGATATAAGATAGAATCTTATAACATGTTAAATATGTCATGTCTTATAACATAAACTGCGAAATTAAATAACGATTTTGATTTCTCTATACTTCTCATTGTTCCGGAAAAGCTTGTTTTAAATAAACCATGAACCATGGAGATAGATTTCCCCTTTAAATCATGTTTCAAACAATTCATGTTTTCAGAAAGTGACTAATTAACGCAAAAAATCTCCCATCAAACTCAGAGTTTAAATTTTAATTCACTTTCAAACGATTTTCAAGCTTTTCGTTTGGATAAACCACGGAGTTAGGGAGTAGAACTCCTAGGTAAAAGTTCCGTTTTTCATTAATATCTCGACAACCCCAGGTCTTAGAAACTCGAAACTTGGACAAAATTTATGGGGGGATATTTCAAGGCTATTCACCAAATTTCATTAAATTCGGTTCAGCCGTTTTTCCGTGATGATGAGACAAACGAAAATTTCGTTTTTTACTAATATCTCGAGAACCACTGGTCGTAGAAACTCAAAACAGGGATATAATTTTAAGTGGGGCTATTTCTGGGCTACCCACAAAATTTCATCAAATTCGGTTCAGCCGTTCTCCCGTGATGGTGTGACAAACAGACAGACAGACAGACAGACAGACAGATTTTCATTTTTATTTATATAGATTTTTTTACCCATTTTTGGCAGAACATGCAGTTTTCATCTTAGCACACATTTTAGTTTCCTCAGCATATTGCGTTATTCAAAAATAGATAAGCAAGGACAGTTTCAGCTTGAAGTTATCAACTGTTCTTCATATAGTTTTGTTTACAAAATTTCATTACTAGTTTGCGCGTTTAGAAATTTTTAAGCACAGAAAAAGGTGCTTTGAAAGAGAAAGTTTAAATTTTTTTAAATACCTGGTGGTCAGAATTAAAACACCCCCTATTCTCTGAGCTCTCTATAGGTCGAACTACTCAGTGTAAAGGCTCCAAAATTGTTGAACATACTATTCAAGACATGGGGAAAAGGATTACGAGAAAAAAAAAATCAGTTCCAGAAACACCGATAGGTAGCGCTGTACAACAGAAAATATGCTGAAAAGACACAAAATACACATTTTATTCGAACGTACCAAACATTCATATCACAAGGACCTTATCGGTGCAGGGAATGCTGCGTATAACGTTATCCATTGATTGTTCAACAATAGCGCTGGCAACATCGTCCTCGACCCGGCTGAACTCCAAGATGTCCAGTTTTCTCGAATCGAGCGATCATTCTCCTGAGAGCTTGTGGAAGTAATGGTCCATTGCGCAAATTCTTAAATCGACGAAACTCTCGAAGTGCAGCTGCAGCATGTCCTTTGTTTTCATAAAACAGCTTCACAAGCAAAGCGCGTTCCGGCAGTGTGACAGCCATCGCTGATAAGAATGAAAATTTCCCAGTTTTATCCCCTTTTATGCCCAGAACATAGTAGCTGCAAACCAAGGGTTTATGCAAATTTTTGTGCTTACAGTGCGAAATTGCAGTTACAATGACAGTTTAAGTTTCTTCACTTTTTTATCTTCTTTTTTTTTCATATCAGCAAAAGAAATTAAAAAGAAAAAATTCTATATCGCATGTGTTTGTATTTTTGTGATTATTTTGTGTCTTTTCAGCATATTTTCTGTTGTACAGCGCCACCTATCGGTGTTTCTGGAACTTTTTTTTCCGCGTAATCCCTTTCCCCATGTCTTGAATAGTAGGTTCAACAATTTTGGAGCCTTTACACTGAGTAGTTCGATGTATAGAGAGCTCAGAGTAGGGGTGTTTTACTTCTGACCACCCGGTATATTGCAGTATAAAATTTTGACTCTTTAAATGGCTCCTCAAATCGATGTGAAAAGTTTATGTGCGCTTGCTTATGCGTACGTATAGGTGCGTGCGTTTGTGGGTGTATGTGCTAGTCGATAAGAATCTAAATGAAACTTTATGAAAAGTTTCATTTAGATTTTTCAAACACACGATGTAAGTTTTTGCTTTCGTAAACTTACATCGTTCATAATTTATTGATATATACAATAGAATAGCTCTGATTTTCCATGGAAAATTAAAAGAAGATAATAGCATATTATCTTAACATCTGTCTTCCAAATATTTAAATAACGAAAATGTACAACTGGTTTTTATATTGGAATGCGCAGAAGCTGTATACGTAGGGGATAACAGTCGGCTCACCTGCATGGAGGATTTGTGGAGTGTGCAGGGTATAATGGCTGTTTATTTACACTCCGCTGCGTTTTATCCATTCCATAGAAAGGAATGTAACGATCTTCTCATTTTACACCCGCTTTTCTTGATGTAGATTACGGTCTTAGAAATGTTACTAGAAGACTTTCTCTGAGAAGAATTTTTGTATAGGATTTCGGGTTGTTAACGTATTGCTGGCGTCACCAGGCGATAATCAATGAAACTAATCTTTTATTAATTTGTAAGTCTAAGAATTGTCAGTCGATTTTAGTTTTTAAATTTGCTGGCGCCCTCTAGAAAAAATCAGTGAAATTGCTATTTTTAAAACTTATAATTTTGAAACACGTTTACAAAAAGTACATAGATGTGTTTAGAACCCGTAAACAAATAGATCCCGCAGGATTACTGTTTTTTATAGTGTGCATTTAATAATAAATCCACAGGCTCATACGAAAATACTGGCTTAGAAGCGTACAGGAAAGACCAGAGACGAATTTAAGGAAGGGTTATGGGTTAACCCCCCCCCCCCCCCCCCCCGAAATTGGAAAGTTTCTAAACGCTTCTTAAACACACACGTGATATAAAAAAAGCAATGCAATCCCCATTCAGTTTGTCATTCTAAAGTCCTTGAAGTATAAAAACAATCCGTTTTTACTTTCAATAAATAAAAAAAAAAAAAAGAATAAGGAGCTTTTAGAAACCAAGAATTTAAAAAGAAGTGCTCGGGCTACAGCTTTACTCCAGTAGAGGGGAAATTCTCATACTACAGTAAAACGAAAGCTCCAAATTTGAAACATTCCCGGTCTCTCAACAGGCAGAAGAAAGGGAAGAAGCTATGATCAAAAGCCTAGTTGTTTAGAGACTAAAGGTCTGCACGGGCCTAATTTAAAACTATTACCCGACTCGAAAATATTAAGATTTGACTCTATTAAAGACCAAGAATTTTTTTAAATAATTCACCCGAGCCTGGCCCTTTCCGAAAGCACTCAAAGCCTCAAGGCCCTCACAATGGTCGGCCAGTATTTTTTTTACAGTACATTGAAGCCTGTTGCCTCGTATGATAATCCAAATTTGCCATTTAAGGAATTAAATGCAAAATATATATTACATATAGCAATAAATCAAAAAACCCAAATTTGAAAAATCTGTCAAATCAAAAATGAACATTACTGTAAAGTGAGTTTTATTTATCATTTTAGTTGAATAATCAGAGATGAAATGAAATAAGAAAAATCAATCATGCATAAAGCATTGATTATGAAACACTTTCCAACTGAAATGCAATTTTATTTAAATATCTCTAAAAAGCGATGCATTCAGCGGTGATATTTTTTTAATTATTACAGAATTACAATAATTTATTTTACTTGAAAACTTATTTATTTTACTTATTTTATTCAAATGACGTCACCGTCATTTTATTTTACTTATTTCATTCAAACGAGGTCACCGTCATTTTATTTTACTTATTTTATTCAAATGACGTCATAGAAATATAAATCGTTTGGCTCTCTGTGTAAAAGCTGTGAATATTTCATCCATACACTTTTATTTCAAACTCCAGAGTTAAATAATTTTGCGTGAAAAAAATGAGCAATTCTTATACAA
Source organism: Amaurobius ferox (assembly GCA_951213105.1). NCBI lineage: Eukaryota > Metazoa > Arthropoda > Arachnida > Araneae > Amaurobiidae > Amaurobius > Amaurobius ferox. The sequence goes on from OX578142.1 coordinate 137,178,714, forward strand.
CTCATCTTATAATCACTTGTTTGCATTCTGCATCCATTAAAATTAGGTTTCGTTGTAGAAACAATCAAAGTTTGATGATCATTTAAACTCAAAAATATTCAGAAAATACGCAGACATAAAGTGGTTTCAGGACGGATGCAACACTAAATAGAAATTTAAAAGAACATTAAAAATCACGATGGGAAAAAAAGACGGATTCCATATTTTATTTTGAAATGGGTCACGTGATCTCTTTAATGGATGTAATTATTATTTTTATTTTTATTTAAAAAAACTACCGAACATACTTTGCTGATTTTTTTTATATATTTTATGGAATAATATGAATATTTCCTAAAAATTTTGAAGCAATTTTTGAATTTTAACTTCGCTTAAATATGTTTGAACAATTAGGTTCCATAGGGTTCAATATATTTCACTTTTTCAACCCGGGTTCATTCCAAAACTAATTGGGTGCTATTATTCATCTACATTCCCATATGTCCCACAGACCGTCTCAACAACATACTAAAATTTCATTTTGATAAAGTCATTTTTACGGCAGTTATCGTGCGAACGGACAGACAGACAGAATGAACAAAGTCATAAACACTTTTGAACTATGTTGTAAAGTGTTAAAAATACTTTCTTCACTCATTTAATCCTCTTGTTAAAGCTCATCAGCACCAAATATTTTTGACCGCAGTGATAGAAAAACAAACATGTTATATGCTACAATTGTTGGTGTTTTTAAAATCATTTCAATGCTATTAAACTTTCTATGTACGTATACATGGATAATATTTTCTTTGATTATGACATACTTATGAATATTTTTAAAATTTAATAATTTTAAATTATAAGTATAATATGTTCAGAATTCAAATATAAATAAATTCAAGGACAATAATTCGTTTTATCCATATAATAATTTCGAATTATAACAGTTTGCTCAGATAAATTTTCATTCAATATTTATTATCGAAAAGAAATCGACGGAACTGTGTTGTGATTTAAGAATAGTATTTATTTAATTTGATAATTTAGAAACATTCTGAATCTATTAATTGAAATTAAAATCACATGAGAAATTGAAAATAAAATAACAGCGTTAAATTTAAACGATGATATAACATATCAACTCATTTTAACGCTGAGTAAACAGTGCCTATTTGATTTCATATTTTCATCAGCAGTCAAGCAATCACAGTACAAAAGTGATTAAACTTTTTTGCGATAAATTTAAAAATATAAAAATTGCAACTCGCAGTTGACCAATGATAATAACCGAATGATTATTTCCTCAAAAATTAACTTTGGAATGCATTTCTTCCCTATTAAATTTATTCATGATGTTAAGAAACATGACATCTGGTACATAGGCGTCGTATTTATTTTGCTGTATTCAGGGAAGAACATATTTTTTGTTCAGTTACTGTAGTTTCAAGCAACTTGAATGTTATATAGAATGTTATATATATAGAATGTTATATAATATTGAATGTTATATAATAGAAACAACTTGAATGTTGCGAAGAGCAGTGTTTTATTTTGACTTTAGAGTGTCATCAAATAAATAAGTCTGCAATTTATTATCTGACATTATAATTTTTCTGTATCCGGTTCTAATTTACTCATCGGAGTTCTCCGTTCAGAGCAAACTCGTATTACTTAATATGGGACAAGGAGACTTTATCCGCTAATTGAGAATTTTGTTTCATATGTAATTTCAAATTTTTCTGTTTCAATTTTGATCTATTTTTGGCTTTTTTATTTATTTTCACCCGGCCCGGCCCGGCCCGGCCCGACCCGACCCGACCCGACCCGACCCGACTCGATTCGAATTTAATAAAACGTGGCCCGAGCCCGACCCCTGGGCCAAGTCGGACCTAAGACTACGGGACAGACCCGAACTCGTGCAGACCTCTAACTTAGATCCCGTGAGATTAATATAAACTTAATTTAAATCCCCCCTCCCAAATTGAATTTCAAAATACGCGACTGGGAAAGAGGGCATTTAATAGTTATCACTATGACATAGAAAATACTAGAGGATTGAGTAGTATATTTCAATTAGTATTTGAAAGTGATGAAGCATGTTAAGACTGTACAGATAGAGACTATACATACCTAATATATTAGCATATCACTAAAGATTCTGGGAGATTAACGACTAGCGTTTTAGAAATATAATTTTAAGATTTGATTATATATTTAAACGTGCACATAATGGAAATTGAAGGATTATGTTATTTTCAAGGGTGGCTTCGCAAGAGGAGGTTATCTTTAAGAGAGTGCATTTAATTTTAGTATTTACGGTAAATATCTCGTTTGAAGTTTTAATTGATTTGAATTTATCATAATTTTTTTTTGCTACGTTTGAATGCGAACTTTCTATTATGGACCGGTAGTTGAAGATAGCTATGACTTATTAAAACCTTCAGCAATAGGCCGGGCCAGAAAAACTTTTTTTCTAATTTCAATTACGGCTAATGCGATGAAGCTGCCTTATGGGCCACATATGTCGCACAAAAATTGTTGTCGACATAGTTTAACATTTTTCTGAAACCCCGGACATTGAAGTTTTGAATAATTTTTCAAAACTATGATTTAAACAAAAATTCAGTAGAAAATAATTAACTTGATTTTGGGTTTTGGCTGGTGTTAGAAATTTAATTTATAGATCGATGTTAATAAGAAAAAAATTTCATATAGATCGTTAAATATTTCGCCTCGTCGCATCTAGCCTAAATTTCAAGATAATTTCATTAAAATACTTCATTTTAATTTTAAGTTTTGGATAGCGCAGAAAAGTTATATTATACATTCCTAATAAAGTCAAAATTTTAATCAAATTATTTAGTCATCCTACGGCATTAAGTTTTCGACAAACTCTTTAAATGTACAATAATTATAAATACTTTTGCTTTAAATTGTACTACCGTTTTAATATAAAAGTCACCACATAAATGTGCCCCAAAGTCGACATCTTCCCTCTTTTCCCATTGTTGCACTTTTAAATTTTAGTTCAGATGCGTTGAATAATATTTTAAGCCTAACAGAGGGAGTTATTTAGTTGATTTTAGTTTAAAACGAATGTATCCATCTATTTCACTATATACTTTTAAAGTAATCACAGAGATTATCTTAATGCCTCGCTCAATAGTTGGTGGATGGCATGGAAAAAGTTTGGATTCTATCTTTGATATTTTTCTACACGTCAATATTCCTTGAATCTCTTGATTAAGTAGGCTATAAACGGAAATGGAGGCTGGTTTACTAGGCATTTATTCTAATGAATCAAATCAACAAGATCTTTATCATCGAAGTTTAACTTTGGTAACAAGAACAGTCCCTAACAATTGCTATCTCCCTTTTAATATAACATCTCATAACTAATTTTCGTTTTTGAACGCTAGAATCTGAGATCATAGTTATTAAAATATTTTTGGATGTCTAAAGCATACATTTTGAGAGTTTCTTTTCTCTAAAATCGTCTTGAAGCCATCATGCAGTTAGCTTGCACCATGAATCATGTGTTGAATATTCTTAGCACGACGGGTTCGCTTTCACTCGAAATCACATGAGTACATACACTTTCATAACTATTTCTGCCAATGTAAAAATTTTCCCTCTGGCTGATTTAATGGTTGATTTAAATGGCTGATTTATTTTTATGTATTTCCCTTTTAATTTTTCTTTATCTATCTAAAAGGCTAAGATTACCGGCATAAATAACATTTGCATCTTATAGTACCGCAATTATAATGTGCGCTGCTGATCTAACCAGAAGTTCTATGCAGTCTGCAGCTTTTGCGAAAAGCTGAATTTAAATAAACATTTTTAAAAACTTAAAAAAAAAAATCTCAGTTCCGTAGGATTACTAAATATTTCAATACTTTTGCCCGTTATAAGACATGTTTAATATAACTTTTCTGCGCTATAAAAAAACAGAAATTAAAGTAATGTATTTTTCACAATATATATGTTCAATCACATTTTTTTTAATTATCCATAAGTTTTAACTGTATGGGGACCCGCAAAATATCTAACGATCTAGATGGTGGATGCGGAGTTCATTTGTAGATAAAATGTAGAACTTCAACATTTCTGAAGGAAAAAAACCCAAACAACGTAATTCTGCACAAATAATAAAACAAAGCAGTATACAGCTGTTTCGAGGATACGTTGGATCCACTTCTTCAGTGCAAAATAGACCAACAAACTCTAAGTCAAAAAAATTATCTTTTGACTCGATCTTTCTGATCCAAAGTTCTACCGTCTTTTTGACTGCGAGTTTGTTCAGACTAAAGTAAATGTGGATATAGAAACACACAAAACTGGGTTTACTGCTACTAAAATGACACTCTTAAACAGGTAAATTCCCAGTTACACACTTAAAAATGTAATTATATCTAAATGAATGTATTATTGACTGAAAAGACCGTTTTAAACAGGTAAAAAGGTAACATGATATGTTCCATTTACGCACTTGTTTACATGCTTAAAATGGATTCCTCTAAAAGAACCCTTTTGAGCAGGTACCTCTTTAAGAGTATAACTGTAAATGTACATGTTTAAAAGTTTCATTCTAGTGGCAGTAAACCCAAATTTTTTTAGTGTTTTTACACATATTTTTTTAGTGTATTGGTCTATCTTACACTGAAGGAGGGGATCCAACGTATTCTCTCTCGAAACAGCTGTATGCTTTTTTGTTTTACTATTTGTGCTTATTTACGTTGTTTTAATATTTTCCTTATCCTTTGCCCAAAGTGTTTTTAGTTATTAACTTCAACATTGTGAATAGTAGCGATTATTCGTGCATTGCAAACAATGAACTTTTAGTTATCAATGCAGGCGTATAATAAGTTCTATATCAGCAGTGCAAGAATGCGAGTGATGAATATGTATTTAAATCATCTTTATCAATTTAGCTAGCGATCAACTCGAAAGCCTCATAAAGCTTGAATCAAAAATATCCAATACTTTACTAGAATATTCGTATACGGTTGTTTTACCTGCTCAAATTTATCGAATCTTACAACAGCGAACCACCACCCACTAACTGTGAAAAATAATACTCGAACAATTAATCCATTGAATACATGAAGAATTGTATGCCATTGTAGAACAAAGGTTTATATGTTAGTTCTGCATTGCACAGAACTGTTCACAGAGAAGAGATTAATATCGATAGAGATTAATACCAATAGAGATATTAAGGCATGACTGCATTAATATCTCTATCGATTTGTAATTTAAGATTATTGGCAAGAAAACCCTGTTTAAGATAAATTTAAATACTGTATCAAAAGTGGTTTGTAACTATCCTAATGCATAACTCTTAAATATTTTTATTTAATATAACACAATTATATATTTATTATAAGTATTTTAATATAACACATATTGATATCAATTATACACATATTGAACTCAATTATATATTAGTGTAACACATTCTTAATATAACATAGAAAGGTTACTGTAATAACTCGTTAATTACATAATTATGCCTGGTTCCTTATTTAGAAATGTAATTTTTGAAAAAGAACAAATGTAATTTCCGTACATGTCAACTTCCTCCAATAAAATAGGAGTGGGATTTTTAACGTACATATTTCATTAAATATTTTCCTTAATTCATTTTGAAATTCTGTATAAATTGTTTTAAAGCAGAGTGCACTTTTAAAAGAAATTTTTTATCATTCTACATTTTCAAAAAAAAAAAAAACTTTAGAAATGTAGCTGTGCCAGTATGTTACTAGCGAGTTTTATATTAAATTCATTCTTTTCATGAAAAAAAAAAGCACAGATTTACTGCGTAAAATAAGGTGTTTTAAATTGTTAGGGAAAAGGATTCTCATCTCATGTAATTATTTAGCGTTTAATTAAAGTTATTTCATTCTAATATTGAGTTTTAACTTTATTGTATCATTTCCATTTCATGTGTGTGTGTTTGTGTGTATTATTTTTCAGGAATTTTTAAAGGAACCATTTATTTGTGTATTTTTTAAAACTACAAGGTCTGTATCTGAAATAAAAACTGAAATAATTTTATTTAAATGCATCTAGTGAGAAAACGAAGTGAAAACTTCCTGAGTGTTCATTTTCACTTTAAGGATTTTCAAAAAATAAAATTTGACAGAATAGTTGTATTAATGAAAACTAGATTTTTTTTTTCTAAACACGAAATTTTTTTTAAATTGAATTTTTTATATATATGTATAACTTTTTCAAAGTGTAAATAAAACAACAGTGAAAAAATTAAAAAATGATTTTTCACTTTAAAGAATTTCAAATATAGCAAAACTTTTTATGGAAATCTATTTCAACAGCATGCTGATAAGAGTGCAATATTTCTGTAACAATTGAAAGGGACAACAGTAAGTAGGAAACATAAGTGTACTATATTCCTTTAAATATTGAAAAGGACAGCAATAAGTAGGAAACAGTGGTGATAAATCATACACGTTTCTAATACCATACACACAAAATATGTGTGTGTTATCCTTTACTGTTAGTAAAATTAAGCAAGCAAACAGGGACTATAGATTCTATACTATAAATGCATATTTTTCTATACCTTTCAAAAAATTTTGTGTCGATTAAGAACAACCGCTGATGGAAATAAATGGCTTTTTAGTACATTGTTTTATGTCATTTCACAATAGCATAATTTTTTCCACAGATTTCAAACTATCAACTTGCGATCTTTCTTTGTTAAAATACGTTTATTGAGAATTATAACACTGTGAGAAAGAGAGAATACACTGCTTTTAATTCACAGTTTATGAGTTTTTTATTTAAACTGAAGTTTAAACTTAGTTTCAAACTAAAATTTTAAACTTACGTTTCAGAGATATTATCTTCTTTAGGCGATTCTTAAGTATGAGTTCAACACAAATCCGGAATTGAAAAATCGTGAGCTTTCAAAATACGGTTTTACTTCAAAATCATAAATTTGAGTATTGTTTGGGAGAAAGTAGCAATTCTCCATTCTACAGTATACAGAAGTAAAATTAGATAATAGAAATTTTAAACTGTAATATAAAGACACCTTTCATAGAAATCCATAATTTTTTTTTTAATTTTTTTTTTAAATGATAATGTTTCTGTCGCTTAATATGTAAACGTCATTGGACGTAAAATTAAGAATGATTCGCCAAAAAATGTATGTTGATGATTCTGACCTGGTTGTGCCAAAACACTGCAATATGTTAGTATCTGAAGATTTTTAGGTAGTTTATCCGGTCTAAGTTTGTTATAAAACGTCGCCGCGCCAGCGGTTCTATGTGGGCGATCGCGCCTGATCGATAACTTCTCTGCGCAGAATCCCTGTGTTCCAGTGAGAGTCGGGAAATATAAAAACAGAGTTTTAGGCGCTCTTAGGGAGCAACAGGGTCCTGAAAGCGCAACTCTTAAGTCATAAGAAGCGAACACTAGAAATTCTCTGAAAACTTCACGGCAAAAGTTTATCAAAGGTAAGTTCTGTAAAATATTTTTTCAGAAAAATATTTCTTTTCGGGTTTGCGGAAATTAAAATAAAATGTTTTTGGTTTTGAATTTGTGGAAAATAACTCAAATTGTATGGATAAGAGTTTTTGTGGTATTAAATGACAATAATTAAATTTTGTAATCTAATATTTTAGGCAATGTGTTTAAAAGAAATACTAAACTTTGAAAGATATTTTTAACTTACAATAAAATTTTATTAAAATAAACCGGTGGAAGAAAAATCATTTATGCATTTGAAATACTTTAACATTTAATTAGTCACTTTCAAGCGTTTTCACTTGGCTTTAAATTTGCGTATAGTTTTCTTTAAAACCTAAAAAATAGAAATACAAAGTTTTTCAAAACTCTTGAGCTATTTTCTGTACAAATTTATTCGAAAATTTCAAACTTATATATTGACATTTCTAATATTTTGTAGTCATTAAAAATAATTAAATATGCTGTCTTATCTTTATTTGTTTATCTTTCTTACATTTTCCTTATTTTTTTTCACTTAAATATTGTTTACTTATCTTTATTTGCAGAAATACATGGGAAAGCACATTAAGCTTCCTAATTTGTAGTGTCGGTTTTAACAAAGCCTTTAAAATAAAAAGTTTACTATTCTTTAATAATTTAATCACTCTATAATTTTTGTTTTAAAACTATGTCAGTCTGAAGAACACTCCATATAATAACTAATATAATAACTTATAATAAATCATATAATAACTTATAATAAAGAATTAAGAATGCATGGAATTTTTTTTTTTAATCTTTCTCTAGAATTAGCTACCTTTAGTGTTAATGTTGTCTAGTGTAAATGTTATTCAGTGTTAATATTGTTCAGGGTTAATGTCGTTTAGTATTAATGTTGTTCAGTGTTAATATTGTTCAGGGTTAATGTTGTTCAGTGCTAATATTGTTCAGGGTTAAAGTTGTTGAGTGTTAATATTGTTTAGTGTAAATGTTGTTCAGTGTTAATGTTGTTCAGGGCTAATGTTGTTTAGCGTTAATGTTGTTTAGTGTTAATGTTGTTTAGTGTTAATGTTGTAAGTCTAGAATTAAAAGAGGGCATTATAAGTAAAATATAAAAATATAAGTGTTTCAATGTTAGTATATTATAAAAATTCTCAAATATTAAATTGACAATATTTGCAATATGGGTAATCTGAAGAATGGCGTCTCATAAAAAGTAATCTGACAAGAACTCACCGTATTCTAAATATAAGGCAAGGTAAAATTTACCACAACACATTTTATTTTAGGGCAAGGATTCAAGACAAAATAATCTTACACAGTTCAATAAATCAAATTTTAAAATAAATAAATTTTCTTTTAAAAAGGGATATTTTAAATATCTAGTTTATTCTTAACTAGTACAATTTCTCTATTATCTGATCTATGAAAAATTTTCAAAACCAGTAGCATTCTGCGCCATCCACAATATCTCGTTCTGGATGCCATTCAAATGGTTTGAAGTTCAATCATTTTAAAATCCCTTATTATTTGATACCGATCCAATTTTCTTCTTCACTTATGCAATCCACTCAAAAAATATAAACTTAGCCTGTAGTAAAATAAATTCTATAAAACCTATATACTGAACATATTGTGCTCTAAACTTCAACCAACTCGTTTTTCTATCTACTTTCATATTAGTATTCGAATTTAAGGGGCCATAGAGCTTTTAAAAGGCGAAAAATGATCAACATAAGGCCATATTTCAACTTCTGGCATCATCATTAATTATGAACTAATGAAAATGAAATTCAACGCATAATTATTGAGCGACAGTATTTTAAACAATACTCACAGACAACGCCCATTAATTTATAGACCTTTTAAAGAATAAAATTTAAAAAACAACAATTTATTTTCTCGATAGAAAAATAATTACATGCATCTCGCGCAACTTTCTACCCATATGAAATCTTATGTTAACTTAATTTTTTTTTAGAGAACAGAGAAGTTGTTTAACTGTCTAATATTTCCTTAAAGAACGCAGGTGTAAGTCAATTAGCTGATTTCAATTGCTTTCAGGGCGTTTGAAGCCCTCTTCTTCAGGTAAAAAACAATATGCGCTCTTTACAACCGCTATGAATGAACTGCCGTCAAATTTATTACATTTTGACAGATATAAAGATCATAATTCAAAAATTTTAATTTATAATACATAATAGCTCGTCATTTTATGCATATGTGCAGTTTATATAAGTGTCAAACATTTCAAGCGACTCTATTCAGACATTTTTTTAAGAATCATGCGCATGCAAGACGTAAAAACACAGTTTTCAGATTTTATCACTAAGGTTAAAAGTAACTTTAAATGATTTAAATGTACAATATATTTCTTATAAATACTTCTTAAAGTTTACACATACCATAATTTAATCGGTCATTTCTAAAACATCACAAGTCACATTTCTTTACGAAAACCGGATTATTGAGGTTTAAAAGTCTGTTCTGTAGTTTCATATACTGTGCAAAAATAGCAAAAATATCATTAAATTTAAAGTGTAAAGCAAGCCATTCATTTTTGCCCTGAAAAAAAGCTTTCGCTACTAATAAAGTACCAATAAATAAAAAGGAGATTGACAATATAAAAAAGTCAAAAATAACATTTCATATAAACATCAAAACGTTTATGATGAAATACTGAATTCAATAACTAAATAAGTGGAAGGGACCACAATGAAAACGATTCGAAATATGATAATGCTCCTTAAATGCCTTAAAATTCTTGCAAATATTTGCAAAATACTAAAATTCTTATAAATACTACAAAACAAACATATTTTGCATATTTTGGACATTATAGTATTTTCTAACTCTGTTCATTCATTTCATGTAAAACGTAATAAGTCGATGAACTTGTTTAATTGATGAACTTGTCGAAAATTGTATAATTTGGAAAAATGTCAACATAACGTATTTCAGTAAGAACAAAAATTAATACCTAAACATGTTGTAAAAACATATGTTAAACTTTATTAATTTAATACTTATACAGGGTGAGTCAGAACTCTTGGGCCAAACTTTAAGGGGTGATAAATTACATCTAAGCAAGCAATTTTTGTCATACAAAGCAGGGTCGTAACGCAAGAGGTGAACCGCTAGCAAGATGTGAACCGCAAGAAGTGAACCGCTAGCAAGAGGTGAACCGCAAGAGGTGAACCGCTAAAGGACAGCAGAACATACCTCCTATTTTTACAGGAGGTATTGCCACAGTTACTGCAACATGTTCATGCCAACATTAAAGCACGTATGTAGTTCCAACACGACGGAGCACCACCCCATTTCAGCGTGGATGTGCGGTACACCTTAGATGCTACATTCCCAGGGTAATGGATTGGTCGGGGTGGTCTCATAGCTTGGCCGGCACGATCACCTGATCTCTCCTGTCTCGACTTTTTCTTATGGGACTATATGAAAAGTCTCATCTACGATAGTCCCATCGACTCCGACGAGGGCCTTGTTGCTAGAATTGCTGTTGCTGCCGGCATTGTCCAAGATATATCGGGTGTTTTTGCTAACGTGCGTCGCTCGCTACGTCGCAGGTGTGAAGCCTGCATTACTGCTGGTGGTCGCACTTTTGAACAGTTCCTGTAACTTTGTCCATGCATTCTGCAATTTCTGTCAGTAAAACGTACTTCGTGCCTACTCTGTCATTTTTGTGTTTCCTCTTTTCATGAGAGAGTCATCATTTCCTCATTTCATAAGCTACCACCTAGCGGTTCACCTCTTGCGTTACGACCCTGCTTTGTATGACAAGAATTGCTTGTTTAGATGTGATTTATCACCCCTTAAAGTTTGGCCCAAGAGTTCTGACTCACCCTGTATAGTTAAAATAAATAGTTTAATCGGGTAAAAATAAATATATAAACATTTTCATTGAACAAATATACTCGCAGACACTGGCTAAAAAATCCCAATGAAGTATTGTAAAATAAGTAATATTTTCAATTATATTCATTATAACTTTATAAATGTTTAAGACCGTGTAATATATAAACCATATAAATATTTAACTATAAAACTGTACTTTCTAAGAACATTTTTCAAACGATGGAATTATCGGAATGATTCGGATACAAGTAAATATTATATTTACTGATAAAATAATTCAAAAGGTTTTCATTTCATAAACATAATATTTCATTACTTAAAATGGCAAACATGTCCGAAGATAGAAAAACAAATATTGTAATTAATAAAATAAAGTTTATTTCCAAATTATAGGACGCTAAACATGTTGTTTCTCCAAAGAACGAAGGAAATTTCCTTGTTTCATGTGTTTTTTCGAGATTCAAACTGCTCGTCGTCGACCGTGGTTCATGTGTGGTATATTGCGCGATCTACATCCAGACATATTTAAACGTACCTCTGCGCTGGACTAATCTCTTTTTTCACGCCGTCCGTTATTTGTCGGCGAATTAAAGAGAATCCTTTCTTGACCAGAAAGACGTAGTCCTGTGTTTAGTTCATGTTGCGTGGCTCATCCTGTTTTTTGCGTCTCTGACTATTGAGTTTCTCTACTTAATGCCGTTTTGAAAATCCACTCACTGACCGCAGCTGTTCAAGTTGCACTATTCGGATGGGGTGGGGGGCAGCCCTGTAATTAGCGCGCGGGGAATGCACTCGGACAACCCGAGTTCGATTCCCGACTCTGCCCAAACTGTCCCCGTGTTCATACAAAGTACGGGCACGTTAAATATAAAGGTTTGTAAGTCCTTCCAAAAGATTGGTGGTAGGAGAAAGAGGGTACGGTCCCTGTGGATGCCTCCCCCACTGGGTTCCGATCTAAACTGGATGGCACTTCCTGGCCGTCCAAACAGATACCTTACACCTTCGGGTAGGTCGAACGGTCTGGGTCGAAGAATAAGAAATTGTACTATACGAGGGCAGGACAGTCCAATGGTTAAAGCACGGCGATTGCACTCGGAGGATCCGAATTCGATTCCCGGCTCTGTTTAAACTGTCCCCGTGTTCACTTGAGTACGAGCAAGTTAAATATGCGGGCCTGGCAGTGCTTCCGAGAACATGGTGGTAAGGGAAAGAGAAAGTCCCTGTGTATTCTGCCCCCACAAAATTTTGGTCCAAATTGGGTGGCACTATCTGTTCATCCAAACAGATACCTTACACCTTCGGGTATGTCGGACGGTCTGGGTCGAAAGAAAATAGTTATATTATTCGCTAAGGCTACTGAATAGAACCTTGGCTGTGTTTTTTGGCTTGAATTTATTGCTAGTGTTTTATTTGTTTTATGAGATTTTATTTGACATAACATGGTAAAAAGCGATATCTGTATACGTATTTTAACTTCCTATAATTTATAGATAAAATTATTTTATTCTGAAAGTTTTAATATTTGTGTAATATTTCATAATTTTACGTATTTCATATTTTCTTATTGTTTCTATAAACGCGTGCGAAATTTCATGAAATTCCACTTTGCCATATTAGAGAAAACATACGTACAATGTGTAAAGATATCATTTTGAGCAAAGCAATGTTAAAATAAAAACTATCTTTACACGATGCCTTCAGGATTTCTTTATAGAGTCTGAATAGAGTTGCATAAAATTTTGACCACATGCATAAACACTATCCATGTATTAAAAGATTATTATGTTTAACTTTTTTTTCCCAATTATTACTTTTTTATATCTATTCAAAAAATTTGAATTTTTGCTTAGAAAATAAATATTTTGTTTTAAACACAACAAAACATATATATTTTCCATAGTTTGTCACTTTACGAATACTTATTTCTCCATCCTCAAAAATTTCAGGTTGAAATAAGATTCCATGTGAGCAGAAAACTGGGCGCTGTGCATATAATTTTTCCCCCTGTTGAGAACAAACATATTAATCTTTTATATACACGCATTTTCATGTGAATAAGACGATAAAGCAACCAGCACATATCAAGAATAACAGTCGATTATTACTTGTAACCAGAGTTGGCAGTAACGAAAATACATGTATTTGAAATACATTTTCAAAATATATTTGTATTTTGTATTTTAAACTGGAAAATTTAAAGTAGTTTGGTAATGTAAGTATTTTGGTAATGTAAGTATTTTGGTAATATAAGTATTTTGGTAATATAAGTATTTTGATAATGTATCCAAAATGCAGTTTAAACGTATTTTGTGTTTTCACAATACTCAATATACATTTCCTCAGATATCAAACTACTGTGTTTAAACAGCAAATGAACGATTCGCAAAAGTGAAAACGGCTAATATGCATTTTGTCTAGTCGTTGAATTCGTTTCTAAGAGATAATCTAAATATCCGTTTTACTTTTCTTACTATAAATGATAATGTATAGAGGAAGTATTGGAATCGTACCGAAAATCGCAACTCAAGTTTTTGACGCATCTACACGTTTTAAGACCTCTAGAGCACGAAAATACCATTTTTAGCGTGACGTTTGCGTGTGTGCCTGTCTGTGCAATGTATATATCCACTCTAGCTCAAAAAACTATTCGACGAAATTTCACAAAATTTGTTACATAGTCACTCGTGGGTGACCCTGGTGATAATTAGATTTTGGTACAATTCGGAAAAAAAGAACCTGCCTTTCTTTCAAAATGGCCCACAAAAATCATATATATATATAAACTCTTGCTGAAAAAGTAATAAACCAAATTTTACAAAATTTGGTGGATAAGTCGCCTGTGAGTTACCTCGGTGCTTAGTAGATTTTAGTACGGTCCGGAAAAAAAGAATCTGCCTTTTTTGTAAAATGATCCGTAAAAATCGTCAAAGACTACATTGAAAAGACTACGTCAGTTCCATGTATCAACTACATGCTTGTTTCATATGTAATCTTTCTATGATGAAAATATTAAGATCAAACCCATAACTCCAGGTCTAATCATTCTCAAGATATATTATTTTTCGCATTTTTGTCACGCCGTCTTTGAAAATGCGTCCAGTCGCCAAATGAAAACGAAAATTGAATTAAAACTGCAAATTCAATATAATTTCAAATAATTATTCACGTTATTTCGTGCAAATAAACTCAGTTTACTGATCTGTCAAAGAAAGAGAAAATTAATTCGTGGGGGAAAGATGCTCACATCAGATTTTTCATCCTGGCGCTGATAAATGATGTTAATAAATGAGATGTTTATGGCCTCCGAAAAATATAGTTTCAGTTATAAACTTTACTTTCATATAATGATGTTATTTGGTAGAGGGCTCCGTTTTGTCTATGATGTAAAGTAAAGGAGCAAGAAGGGAGCTGAGTTACATTCCTTGTGAAAATAGAAACATAAGCAATCCGAGTTCTGCTGCGCATTGTATTTATTTTAAGTCAATTAAGTGTAGCAATGCAGATAGTTATTGCAAAGGCACGATTAAAGATGAAAGATACTTCTGTTCGTGATAAAAATGTATCAAGGGAATTGATGGATTGTGATGTTCACGGTGTGCAGTATTAGATGGAAAATGTTGTCTAAATGCTACCTAAGGGATATCTATTGATGATAATGGAAACGTTAAGAAGTAATGCTAATTATACAAACTAAAATATACGGTTATAAATGGGAGTTTCGAAGCCACAACAAATTTTAAAACGCATAAGATTTTAGTCTTATGCAGTAATACTTCGATTTAACAAGTATTTTTCTTAGGTTCTTGGCATTCGTTTAATTGGGGTTACGCTACATTATTTAATAAGGTTTATTGGTGTCAAAATTTGTGCTTTACTGCTGTTTTTCGGAAAAATGTTTTCTATGTGTGGATAAAACTCAGATGATGACTGATTTGGAGTTATAATCAGATTCCATAGAGAATAGGGTGTTCACTAAGAATTTCCACTTCCAATCCTTTTTCATTTCCTGTTCGAAAATGTTCATTTTACTTGAAACGTCTATATCTCAAAATTAGCTAGAGCTAGAGCTTTGATGATAACTGATATGGATGTAAAGTAGTCTGCATTACATTCTGGAGGAAGAAGGTTGGTTTATGAAGAATTTTCCCTTACTATTTCTTTTACATTTCTGGTAAAATAACATTCCGTAAAACATATGTTTCTCAATTTTGGCTATAGATAGCGATAATGATTGATATGGATTAAGCATTAAATTGTTGAGGGCGTGTGTTTAAGTGACGCACTTAGGATTTCCATTTCGGGTCTGGTGGTGACACTTCGGATTCAAAAATGTATATTTAACTTGAAGCATGTATTTCTTCAAATCTGTTATAAATATAGCTTAGTTGATGACTGATATGGATTCAGCGTCAAATTTCGGAGCAGGTGGGAGCTTCACTATGGATTTTCATTTCGGGTTCTTATTCCACTTCCGGTTCCAAAAAATTTTTTGAAACTTTATTTCTCAAGATTGGCTATCGATAGAGCTAAGTTGATGACGGATAAGAATTCAGCATTGCATTTGAGATTAGACTGGGGGTTCACTGAAGATTTCCACTGCTGTTTCATTTCTCACTTCTGTTTTATTTTTCACTTCCTGTTTAAAAAAATACCTTGAAACTTTGATTTCAAAGGATTGGCTATAGATAAAGCTTAGATGATTTCAGCGATATGATTTCAGCGTAAAATTTCAGAGTGGGTTGCGGGATTCACTAAGTATTTCCGTTGTTGGTTTTGGAGATGCCACTTCCGGTTTTTCAGAAAATTCGTATGGCTGTACGAAATATGCATACGAAAGAGTATCAAATTCTTGATAGTTCCGTCAGAAATGAAGTCACAAACAATTTGCCATCATATAAAGGTGTCTTCATAAATTTGTTGTTTTTTATTAAAGCTTTGTCTGTTATATGAAATGTGTTCTCCCATAGATTCATTTATTTTCTTTATTTTTACTTTATTACCTTGGAGATTTAGGATTTCAGAGTTTAGTCTTTTAAGTCATACTTTTTCGATACATTCTAATTCTTTTGAAATGTCAATGTTAATATTTAGCAAATATAATGTTTTAATGTTTGTTTATTTCCAAT
This sequence comes from Amaurobius ferox, assembly GCA_951213105.1. Classification (NCBI taxonomy): domain Eukaryota; kingdom Metazoa; phylum Arthropoda; class Arachnida; order Araneae; family Amaurobiidae; genus Amaurobius; species Amaurobius ferox. Next base: position 137,195,165 of record OX578142.1, read on the forward strand.
AAAATGTATTGAGCAGCTGTTTTTAACCAGTTATACCAATGGTACTCGAAATTGTTGGTACGTGAATAATTTGCGCAGTATACAATATAAAAATGTTACCTTTCAAAAATAGTGCTTATCTTCAATATTACTTATTCAATTGTCATTCGCGGTTACCTCAACTCTGTCAACTAGTTTGGGATGGGAAAGTGCATATACTTCTGGAGTGAACAAGAGAATGATTTAAAAGAAAATATTTTTTCAGAAAGAGCAATTATATTTTTAATGTCATTTTGTTCAAAGTGCTCACGAGAAGTACTATTTCTTCAGTGTTGAATTTGAAAAACAAATGTGATGGTTTAACAGAAAAGGGTCCACACGTCAGAAATTTTCAAAATCGAGTTAAGGGCCTTGTGAAGTACTACAGCTCATCAGACTCATTCTAAAGGTGAAAAAGAAGAACGTGAGTCTTTACAATAACAGCAACTCATTTCGCAAACTTTGCGTTATTAATCAATCGAGAACATTAAAACAGAGAAAACCTGCATGAAAGTTTTGAGAAAGTTTTTAATTAAAAGTTTGTTAAATGGTTTTTGATAAGATATGTAATTTCTCGGAATTGGCACGTTTTCCGTATTTGAGAAGTGTGTGGCTACCTAAATCCACTACAAAATTAAAAATCTGATGTGGGCAGCACATGACTTTCCCTGCAGACTTATATCCACGTTCTTTTTATTTTAATTACATTTAATTCACTTTTAATTCAATTTTCTTTCTCATTTGAAAACTGGATTTTTTTTCAAAGGTGGCGTAGAGAAAATACGAAAAAACTGAAATATCTCGAGAACGGATAGTCTTAGTGTAATGGGGTTGGTGTTATTCTTTTCTTCGTTAAAAATTACGTATTAAACAAGCATTTTATGGATATATTTGAGCATACGTAGTTTTTTATTTTAGATTTTGTTGATTTTTGCGGGCCATTTTGCAAAAAAAGGCAGGTTATTTTTTTCCGAATCATACCAAAATCTAATCAGCACCAGAGTGTCCCACAAGTGATTTATCTACTGAATTTTGGGGAATTCAGTCTATTAGTTTTTCAGCTAGAGTGGATACAAGCTTTTGCGGGCCATTTCGCAAAAAAGGCGGGTTCTTTTATCCCGAACCGTACCCAAAACTAATCAGCACCAGATTCGCCCACAAGTGACTTACCTTCCAAATTTTATGAAATTCGATCAATTAGTTTTTTAGTTAGAGTGGATACAAAATCTGCACAGACAGACAGACACACGGACACACAGACACACACACAGACGTCACGCTAAAAATGGTTTTTTCGTATTCTAGAGGTCTTGAAACGTGTAGATCCGTCGAAAAATCGAGTTGCGATTTTCGACTTGATTCCAATACTTTCCCTATACATTACCATGTATTACAGGAAAAGCAAAAAATTATTGTTGCGTGGTTCTCAGTAACATGCTTGCAAATGTTTTACAGTATATATTGTCGTGATGAATCACAACACCGATCTACTATATTCAAAATTTAATACTTTTAATAATCATCATTAAATATTTTTATTTTTTAATTATTTAAATTCTTAAAATTTTTATCCTGAATTATTCTAAATTATCTTCTTCCAAATTATTATTCAAAATTCATTTATCTTATTCTACATTAAAATACTTCAATAATATTAAAATTATTCATTGTAACTGTAACTTCATGCTAACTCTAGTATGCTAAATAATCTGGCTGGCGCTCACTCTAGAACTCCATGTTCTGAACGCAGAGTTTTATTTAAGAGAATGGCAACGACGTCAGCTAATCAGATTCTGCCAACTCCTGGCACGCAATTTTCTTTTATGTTCATACATACAACGCTCGAACAGAAGACACAATAGCACCGTGTGTGTAGATTGATTTTGCAATAAGGTGTGATAATCCCAATAATGGGGTTATCCCGCCTGTTATTTGTTTATTTCCAAAATCTCTATTGATCCATTAAAGGTAACATCAAAGAAATGGATAAATTATTCTAAATTATTAAAGAAGTGTGATATAACCAAAAATATAGTATTATTTTTTTATAAAGGTAAAAGTGTCGCTTTTCATCCGAAGATGTGATTGTACTCTTCATTCAACATGAGTATTGGTGAAAATATATACCAAAATTGGTAAACATGGTGAATCAACATTTTTAAAGTTTTCAAAGAGAGAGTGCAAATATCTGTTTTTTCTCTCATCAGATATTTGTTTTTGTTTTTTAACAAATATATATTATGCGATAATGATATGCAATGCCTATAAAGACAGGATATGTTAAATCTCTGCAAAGAAAATTTGATTTTGAGCAATTGAGCCATCTTAAAATATAAATTGTTGGTGATCATCTTATAGAGTGAATCCACTGTATAAAAATAATGATTTAGTGCAATTTGAAGCAATTTCAAGTGTGAATCAACAGACAATCATTGCGAAAGAAATTCAAATGGTTATCATAGAATATCCCAGATAAAATGAGCAACTATCTAAGGAGTGTCTTCAAATAGAGATAAGAGGGTTTTTATTTCAGCAATATTCTTTCTACAAAGAATTCTTAAGTCAAGTGTTACTTCTATAATAGACTTTCAAAGATTTTTCTTTTTATTGTGAAAATATTTACTGCATCAATTGTGATTATAATTCTACATGCTGATATTGTCTTCTTAATATACACTTTAAGACAAAGAAATCAACGCACCAAGAAATAATTATCCAAATGAGATAAAATTTGGTACGTGTAATGTGTATGTACAGAAAAAGAAATGATTAGAATTTCAGAATAAATGGATGATTTATTGCACTGAAAGATCTACACAAAGTGAGCACGTCAATATGGCGCTGGTCCACCTCTGGCCTTGATACAAGCTGTTTCCCGACGTGGCATTGATGCATAAAGTTACCGGATGGTGTTCTGGAGAGTTGTCGTTCCAAATGGCCTCCCATTGACGAGCTAATTCGTCTACATTCTGGGATAGTCGCAGGCCTCAGCCCAAATGTACTCAATAAGCGAGAGATCTAGGGATTTGGCTGACCAAGGAAGTGTGTCGTAAGCACGCAGACAATCAATAGAGAGGTGTGCCGCGTGTGGCCTGGCATTATCATGCTGTAAAGTTATCCCGGGATGTCGCAAAAGGAATGGAAATACAACGGGTCGTAGAATGTCGGTCGGCAACGTACCACTGTGCTGTGATGGTGCCACGGAAGACTATCAAAGGGGTCCGGCTATCAAACGAAATAGCACCTCAGACCATAAATCCCTGTTATCGGGCCGTGTAGCGTGTGACAGTAAGAGCAGGATCCTGACGATGTCCGGGCTGTCACCAGACACGTCTGCGCTGGTCGTCGGAGCTCAGTTCGAAACGTAACTCATCACTGAAGACAATTCGTTGCCAATCCGAGCAATTCCACGTTGATCGGGCCCGACACCATTGCAATCGCTGTTGACGATGCATACTGGTCAGTGGTAGGCGGCGTAATGGGCGCCGCAAGTATAGATTCCGCTCCCGTAGTCTTCTATTAATGGTCCGGGTGGTCACTTCCGTGTTTGTCACACGTTGGATGGTTGATAATGACGAATCTCGTGCTGTCACAGCTGCTCTGACAATCGCTCTACCTTCCCTTTCTGTCGTCGCTCTAGGCCGTCTGCTGACAGCTTGCCGCTGAAATCTGCCATTCCGAACCCATTTCTGCCAACATTGTATAATTGCTGCATCGTTCTACCCAAATGCCGAGCGATTCGACGGTGTGCTCATCCAGTCTCATGCAGTCCGACCGCACGCCCTCTGTCAAACTCCTTCATATGCTCGTAGTGGCCGCGAATTCGCCGGCGAGGCATTGTTACGATCAAGGTACGTAAACGCAATCGAAATCCACTGAACGTTTTGTTCCTGAAAACGAGGTTCGCTCCTTATATACACCACCATGGTGCTCAGTTTTAATGCACTGTAGTTCCGACTATTCATTCATTGGCTGCGAATTTTTGATCATTTGCATATTCGGTCGACAGGTGTTGTGTGCATGTCCAGTTTCATTACTATCGGATTATCTTGCGGGGTGCGGCGATTTTTTTGTCTTAAGAGTATGTGTGTGTGTATATATATATATATATATATATATTTCTGAATTGTGACATTAAGAATAAAGGATTTTCGTTTTTCTTGAAGGTTTCAGATATGTGCTAAAAATTCAATTTTACAATTTCACTTGATCAACAATTAATATTTTTATAAGTGTATCACATTCATTTATCACAGATGGAGTATGAACTTTTCAGTGAAAAGACTCTAAAATTAAAATTCATTTTATGAGTCCTTTTAAATTATATAAACATTACTAAAAATTATTTTTTATTATATTTTATTTAGTTACAAGTCCAATGTACAGGTATGGGATTAAATTATATATTAGCGATGACTAAAAATTCATTCTGTTAATATCATACTATATTTGTAATTTAAAGGTACCTATATGCAAAATATATAGTATATATAAATTTGAACTTTAATATCATAATGCATTGTGTTTCTATTATACATTTTATTTTCCCCACTGTACAGTCCAATTTCCCTACGAATTTACATTTTAAAATTATTTTATTCTATAACTAGCAGCATACCCGTTCTTCGTACGGAGTATATAATATAAAGAAACTTGAAATTCATAATCATGCGCAAATTCTTATAGTATACTAAATGACATGTTTAATCAAAATATTATGTTAAAATATTTAATATAATGCTCCTAAAAAGAAGTTTAAGAATCTCTGTTCTCACTATATAAAATTATCTTCATGGACATATCTGAAGAATAAAACATCTTGGACCCCTTATGTAAGCAAATATAAAAAAAAATATGGAATTGAATCAATATATGCAAAATAAAAGCGTTAAAATTGTATGGGACCCTTACTAATTATATACGCGAATATTAGAAAATATAACCTGTATTAGTAGATTACATGTATAAATTGAAAATACCAATAAACCCGTAATCTTTAATTTTTTACCGTCATTTATTCCAATATATGTCAAAATTAAAGTGCTAAAATTATATGGGGAGATATACACGTACTACTTATAATGTCCGATTATTAGTAAAAGATTACCCGTTTTGCAATATGAGTCTCAAATGTTTTTTGGTAAAATACAACAGACGACGTAACAAATTGAATATATAATTAATCCCCTTAATCTTCATACCAGAAGACTGTACTTGATTCCAATATATAGCCAATATATGTCAAAATATATGCCAATATACCTGTACTACTTACATTCTCGTAGGTTAGAAGATATACCCGTGCATTCCTAGAAGATTACTCGTACAACGTACAATATGCGTGTGTCAGCAATTTTTGCCGCAATAAAACAATGGCGTAATAACTTAAAAATATCAATAATCACTGAATCAATAATTCCGGAAAATATCAATAATAATAATGTTTAAACCTGAAGAGTATAATTGATATTATACAATCAAAAATGAAATGGCAATGAAATTTATTTTATATACATATCTTCATTATTCAAATCGGAAAGGATTTAATAAAAATCGTCTGCCGCATAAACACATTGGATTTAAATCCGTTGCTAAGCGACATGATATCATTTGCTTCAAATAAATTGGTAGAAAAAATATCGTCTAAATAGTTATATTTCTATGGAACATTTGGCGACAGTTTCGTCAAATTAGCGACATTTTAAAAAATCGCCAAATTTATCACCAAGTGGGACTGTAGAACTGACAGTTCCACTTTGCGACAAATTGACGAAATATCATCACAATACTATCCCCTAACAAAAAACAATAAATATCATTTATGTAGCGCCATTTTATCAATTTCAAGATATTTTTATAGATTTGAAAACATTTTTATCAATGTGGTGACATTTTAAAAATTCGTTAAATGTATTACTAAGTAGGATGGTTGGTCTGACAGATAAATGCTAACCAAACATCATTTCAGTGCTCTCTTCTAACAAAACAAAAAAAAATTTCATTGATATGTAGAAGACCCAAGCCACACGACCTACCCGAAAGTTTATGGCAGCTGTTTGTGTGTCGTTTATATCAATTTGGCGACATTTCCGTCAATTTGGCAAAGTTTAAGAAAAGTTGTCAAATTAGCGATATCCCTCCAAATTCGTAGCTTTGAATTTGCAGATCTGAATGAAACATTCTTATCCCGTTTCAATATACTAAATGAAAACACTACAATTGTATTAGAAGATATACCCGCTCTACTCTTTTTCTGTTTCAACAATCGGCTATATGAATTTATTGGCTAAACACAATATATGAGTTTAGTAGCTAAATACGATATAAGCTTGAAAACTCTTTGCCAAAATAAATGAAATTGATGTACGCAGTCAGCAATTAATATAATTAAAAGAAAAATCAAACCGTCCATTCATAAGATATACTTTTATATCCATTTATCCATTTATTTATTATTTAAATCGAAAAAAAATAATAAAAACATTAACAAACACATTTAATTTAATTGCGATGCCAAGCAACATGATATATCCTCCTAAAATGTTAAAATTTATTAACCACTAACAGCACACCCGTTATTCGTACGGAGTGTATAATTTAAAGAAACTTAAAGTTCGCAATCATGTGCAAATTCTGTTAAAATATTAAATTTCTTGCTCCTAAAGAGAAGTTTAAGAATATATGTTCTCACTATGCAAAATTATCTTCACGATCAGATCTGAAGAATAAAACATCCTGCCCCCTTTTGTAAGCAAATTTACAGAAGAAAAAATAGGAATTGAATGAATATATGCAACCCCGTACTAATTATATTGTCGCAGATCAGAAAATATGCCAATGTGTTAGTAGAAGATTACCCGTATTACAATATGCGTCTCAAAAATATTTGCCAAAATAAAAGAGATGACGTAATAAATTGAAAACATCAAAAATATCCGTACTCTTTATACCAGAAGGTCGTAATTGATTCCAATATATGCCAATATATATCAAAACATATGTCAATATACCTGTACTACTTATATTCTCGTAGATTAAAAGATATACACGTGTATTTGTAGAAGATTCGTACAACATACAATATATGAGTTTAAACAATTTTTGTCATAATAAAATAATTGCATAATAACTTGAAAATATCAATAATCCTTGAATCAATAATCCCCGAAAATATAAATAAATTTTAAACCTGAAGACCGTAATTGATATTATCCAGTCAAAAATGCTATAAGAAAAATCAAATCGTTCTTTTCTAAAATATATTTTTATATCCATTTATTTATTATTCAAATCGAAAAAATAATTATTAAAATTAACAGACAGATTTAATTTAATTGTGTTTCTGAGTAACATGATATAAGATAGAATCTTATAACATGTTAAATATGTCATGTCTTATAACATAAACTGCGAAATTAAATAACGATTTTGATTTCTCTATACTTCTCATTGTTCCGCAAAAGCTTGTTTTAAATAAACCATGAACCATGGAGATAGATTTCCCCTTTAAATCATGTTTCAAACAATTCATGTTTTCAGAAAGTGACTAATTAACGCAAAAAATCTCCCATCAAACTCAGAGATTAAATTTTAATTCACTTTCAAACGATTTTCAAGCTTTTCGTTTGGATAAACCACGGAGTTAGGGAGTAGAACTCCTAGGGAAAAGTTCCGTTTTTCATTAATATCTCGACAACCCCAGGTCTTAGAAACTCGAAACTTGGACAAAATTTATGGGGGGATATTTCAAGGCTATTCACCAAATTTCATTAAATTCGGTTCAGCCGTTTTTCCGTGATGATGAAACAAACGAAAATTTCGTTTTTTACTAATATCTCGAGAACCACTGGTCGTAGAAACTCAAAACACGGATATAATTTTAAGTGGGGCTATTTCTGGGCTACCCACAAAATTTCATCAAATTCGGTTCAGCCGTTCTCCCGTGATGGTGTGACAAACAGACAGACAGACAGACAGACAGATTTTCATTTTTATTTATATAGACTAGCAGCATACCCGTTCTTCGTACGGAGTATATAATATAAAGAAACTTGAAATTCATAATCATGCCCAAATTCTTATAGTATACTAAATGACATGTTTAATCAAAATATTCTGTTAAAATATTTAATATAATGCTCCTAAAAAGAAGTTTAAGAATCTCTGTTCTCGCTATATAAAATTATCTTCATGGACATATCTGAAGAATAAAACATCTTGGACCCCTTATGTAAGCAAATATAAAAAAAAAATATGGAATTGAATCAATATATGCAAAATAAAAGCGTTAAAATTGTATGGGACCCGTACTAATTATATACGCGAATATTAGACAATATAACCTGTATTAGTAGATTACATGTATAAATTGAAAATACCAATAAACCCGTAATCTTTAAATCTGAAGACAGTCATTTATTCCAATATATGTCAAAATTAAAGTACTAAAATTATATGGGAAGATATACACGTACTACTTATAATGTCCGATTATTAGTAGAAGATTACCCGTTTTGCAATATGAGTCTCAAATGGTTTTTGGTAAAATACAACAGACGACGTAATAAATTGAATATATAATTAATCCCCTTTATCTTCATACCAGAAGACTGTACTTGATTCCAATATATATGCCAATATATGTCAAAATATATGCCAATATACCTGTACTACTTATATTCTCGTAGGTTAGAAGATATACCCGTGCATTCCTAGAAGATTACTCGTACAACGTACAATATGCGTGAGTCAGCAATTTTTGCCGCAATAAAACAATGGCGTAATAACTTAAAAATATCAATAATCCCTGAATCAATAATTCCGGAAAATATCAATAATAATAATGTTTAAACCTGAAGAGTATAATTGATATTATCCAGTCCAAAATGAAATGGCAATGAAATTTATTTTATATACATATCTTCATTATTCAAATCGGAAAGGATTTAATAAAAATCGTCTGCCGCATAAACACATTGGATTTAAATCCGTTGCTAAGCGACATGATATCATTTGCTTCAAATAAATTGGTAGACAAAATATCGTCTAAATAGTTATATTTCTATGGAACATTTGGCGACAGTTTCGTCAAATTAGCGACATTTTAAAAAATCGCCAAATTTATCGCCAAGTGGGACTGTAGAACTGACAGTTCCACTTTGCGACAAATTGACGAAATATCATCACAATACTATCCCCTAACAAAAAACAATAAATATCATTTATGTAGCGCCATTTTATCAATTTCAAGATATTTTTATAGATTTGAAAACATTTTTATCAATGTGGTGACATTTTAAAAATTCGTTAAATGTATTACTAAGTAGGATGGTTGGTCTGACAGATAAATGCTAACCAAACATCATTTCAGTGCTCTCTTCTAACAAAACAAAAAAAAATTTCATTGATATGTAGAAGACCCAAGCCACACGACCTACCCGAAAGTTTATGGCAGCTGTTTGTGTGTCGTTTATATCAATTTGGCGACATTTCCGTCAATTTGGCAAAGTTTAAGAAAAGTTGTCAAATTAGCGATATCCCTCCAAATTCGTAGCTTTGAATTTGCAGATCTGAATGAAACATTCTTATCCCGTTTCAATATACTAAATGAAAACACTACAATTGTATTAGAAGATATACCCGCTCTACTCTTTTTCTGTTTCAACAATCGGCTATATGAATTTATTGGCTAAACACAATATATGAGTTTAGTAGCTAAATACGATATAAGCTTGAAAACTCTTTGCCAAAATAAATGAAATTGATGTACGCAGTCAGCAATTAATATAATTAAAAGAAAAATCAAACCGTCCATTCATAAGATATACTTTTATATCCATTTATCCATTTATTTATTATTTAAATCGAAAAAAAATAATAAAAACATTAACAAACACATTTAATTTAATTGCGATGCCGAGCAACATGATATATCCTCCTAAAATGTTAAAATTTATTAACCACTAACAGCACACCCGTTATTCGTACGGAGTGTATAATTTAAAGAAACTTAAAGTTCGCAATCATGTGCAAATTCTGTTAAAATATTAAATTTCTTGCTCCTAAAGAGAAGTTTAAGAATATATGTTCTCACTATGCAAAATTATCTTCACGATCAGATCTGAAGAATAAAACATCCTGCCCCCTTTTGTAAGCAAATTTACAGAAGAAAAAATAGGAATTGAATGAATATATGCAACCCCGTACTAATTATATTGTCGCAGATCAGAAAATATGCCAATGTGTTAGTAGAAGATTACCCGTATTACAATATGCGTCTCAAAAATATTTGCCAAAATAAAAGAGATGACGTAATAAATTGAAAACATCAAAAATATCCGTACTCTTTATACCAGAAGGTCGTAATTGATTCCAATATATGCCAATATATATCAAAACATATGTCAATATACCTGTACTACTTATATTCTCGTAGATTAAAAGATATACACGTGTATTTGTAGAAGATTCGTACAACATACAATATATGAGTTTAAACAATTTTTGTCATAATAAAATAATTGCATAATAACTTGAAAATATCAATAATCCTTGAATCAATAATCCCCGAAAATATAAATAAATTTTAAACCTGAAGACCGTAATTGATATTATCCAGTCAAAAATGCTATAAGAAAAATCAAATCGTTCTTTTCTAAAATATATTTTTATATCCATTTATTTATTATTCAAATCGAAAAAATAATTATTAAAATTAACAGACAGATTTAATTTAATTGTGTTTCTGAGTAACATGATATAAGATAGAATCTTATAACATGTTAAATATGTCATGTCTTATAACATAAACTGCGAAATTAAATAACGATTTTGATTTCTCTATACTTCTCATTGTTCCGCAAAAGCTTGTTTTAAATAAACCATGAACCATGGAGATAGATTTCCCCTTTAAATCATGTTTCAAACAATTCATGTTTTCAGAAAGTGACTAATTAACGCAAAAAATCTCCCATCAAACTCAGAGATTAAATTTTAATTCACTTTCAAACGATTTTCAAGCTTTTCGTTTGGATAAACCACGGAGTTAGGGAGTAGAACTCCTAGGGAAAAGTTCCGTTTTTCATTAATATCTCGACAACCCCAGGTCTTAGAAACTCGAAACTTGGACAAAATTTATGGGGGGATATTTCAAGGCTATTCACCAAATTTCATTAAATTCGGTTCAGCCGTTTTTCCGTGATGATGAAACAAACGAAAATTTCGTTTTTTACTAATATCTCGAGAACCACTGGTCGTAGAAACTCAAAACACGGATATAATTTTAAGTGGGGCTATTTCTGGGCTACCCACAAAATTTCATCAAATTCGGTTCAGCCGTTCTCCCGTGATGGTGTGACAAACAGACAGACAGACAGACAGACAGACAGACAGATTTTCATTTTTATTTATATAGACTAGCAGCATACCCGTTCTTCGTACGGAGTATATAATATAAAGAAACTTGAAATTCATAATCATGCCCAAATTCTTATAGTATACTAAATGACATGTTTAATCAAAATATTCTGTTAAAATATTTAATATAATGCTCCTAAAAAGAAGTTTAAGAATCTCTGTTCTCGCTATATAAAATTATCTTCATGGACATATCTGAAGAATAAAACATCTTGGACCCCTTATGTAAGCAAATATAAAAAAAAAATATGGAATTGAATCAATATATGCAAAATAAAAGCGTTAAAATTGTATGGGACCCGTACTAATTATATACGCGAATATTAGACAATATAACCTGTATTAGTAGATTACATGTATAAATTGAAAATACCAATAAACCCGTAATCTTTAAATCTGAAGACAGTCATTTATTCCAATATATGTCAAAATTAAAGTACTAAAATTATATGGGAAGATATACACGTACTACTTATAATGTCCGATTATTAGTAGAAGATTACCCGTTTTGCAATATGAGTCTCAAATGGTTTTTGGTAAAATACAACAGACGACGTAATAAATTGAATATATAATTAATCCCCTTTATCTTCATACCAGAAGACTGTACTTGATTCCAATATATATGCCAATATATGTCAAAATATATGCCAATATACCTGTACTACTTATATTCTCGTAGGTTAGAAGATATACCCGTGCATTCCTAGAAGATTACTCGTACAACGTACAATATGCGTGAGTCAGCAATTTTTGCCGCAATAAAACAATGGCGTAATAACTTAAAAATATCAATAATCCCTGAATCAATAATTCCGGAAAATATCAATAATAATAATGTTTAAACCTGAAGAGTATAATTGATATTATCCAGTCCAAAATGAAATGGCAATGAAATTTATTTTATATACATATCTTCATTATTCAAATCGGAAAGGATTTAATAAAAATCGTCTGCCGCATAAACACATTGGATTTAAATCCGTTGCTAAGCGACATGATATCATTTGCTTCAAATAAATTGGTAGACAAAATATCGTCTAAATAGTTATATTTCTATGGAACATTTGGCGACAGTTTCGTCAAATTAGCGACATTTTAAAAAATCGCCAAATTTATCGCCAAGTGGGACTGTAGAACTGACAGTTCCACTTTGCGACAAATTGACGAAATATCATCACAATACTATCCCCTAACAAAAAACAATAAATATCATTTATGTAGCGCCATTTTATCAATTTCAAGATATTTTTATAGATTTGAAAACATTTTTATCAATGTGGTGACATTTTAAAAATTCGTTAAATGTATTACTAAGTAGGATGGTTGGTCTGACAGATAAATGCTAACCAAACATCATTTCAGTGCTCTCTTCTAACAAAACAAAAAAAAATTTCATTGATATGTAGAAGACCCAAGCCACATGACCTACCCGAAAGTTTATGGCAGCTGTTTGTGTGTCGTTTATATCAATTTGGCGACATTTCCGTCAATTTGGCAAAGTTTAAGAAAAGTTGTCAAATTAGCGATATCCCTCCAAATTCGTAGCTTTGAATTTGCAGATCTGAATGAAACATTCTTATCCCGTTTCAATATACTAAATGAAAACACTACAATTGTATTAGAAGATATACCCGCTCTACTCTTTTTCTGTTTCAACAATCGGCTATATGAATTTATTGGCTAAACACAATATATGAGTTTAGTAGCTAAATACGATATAAGCTTGAAAACTCTTTGCCAAAATAAATGAAATTGATGTACGCAGTCAGCAATTAATATAATTAAAAGAAAAATCAAACCGTCCATTCATAAGATATACTTTTATATCCATTTATCCATTTATTTATTATTTAAATCGAAAAAAAATAATAAAAACATTAACAAACACATTTAATTTATAAGCGATGCCGAGCAACATGATATATCCTCCTAAAATGTTAAAATTTATTAACCACTAACAGCACACCCGTTATTCGTACGGAGTGTATAATTTAAAGAAACTTAAAGTTCGCAATCATGTGCAAATTCTGTTAAAATATTAAATTTCTTGCTCCTAAAGAGAAGTTTAAGAATATATGTTCTCACTATGCAAAATTATCTTCACGATCAGATCTGAAGAATAAAACATCCTGCCCCCTTTTGTAAGCAAATTTACAGAAGAAAAAATAGGAATTGAATGAATATATGCAACCCCGTACTAATTATATTGTCGCAGATCAGAAAATATGCCAATGTGTTAGTAGAAGATTACCCGTATTACAATATGCGTCTCAAAAATATTTGCCAAAATAAAAGAGATGACGTAATAAATTGAAAACATCAAAAATATCCGTACTCTTTATACCAGAAGGTCGTAATTGATTCCAATATATGCCAATATATATCAAAACATATGTCAATATACCTGTACTACTTATATTCTCGTAGATTAAAAGATATACACGTGTATTTGTAGAAGATTCGTACAACATACAATATATGAGTTTAAACAATTTTTGTCATAATAAAATAATTGCATAATAACTTGAAAATATCAATAATCCTTGAATCAATAATCCCCGAAAATATAAATAAATTTTAAACCTGAAGACCGTAATTGATATTATCCAGTCAAAAATGCTATAAGAAAAATCAAATCGTTCTTTTCTAAAATATATTTTTATATCCATTTATTTATTATTCAAATCGAAAAAATAATTATTAAAATTAACAGACAGATTTAATTTAATTGTGTTTCTGAGTAACATGATATAAGATAGAATCTTATAACATGTTAAATATGTCATGTCTTATAACATAAACTGCGAAATTAAATAACGATTTTGATTTCTCTATACTTCTCATTGTTCCGCAAAAGCTTGTTTTAAATAAACCATGAACCATGGAGATAGATTTCCCCTTTAAATCATGTTTCAAACAATTCATGTTTTCAGAAAGTGACTAATTAACGCAAAAAATCTCCCATCAAACTCAGAGATTAAATTTTAATTCACTTTCAAACGATTTTCAAGCTTTTCGTTTGGAAAAACCACGGAGTTAGGGAGTAGAACTCCTAGGGAAAAGTTCCGTTTTTCATTAATATCTCGACAACCCCAGGTCTTAGAAACTCGAAACTTGGACAAAATTTATGGGGGGATATTTCAAGGCTATTCACCAAATTTCATTAAATTCGGTTCAGCCGTTTTTCCGTGATGATGAAACAAACGAAAATTTCGTTTTTTACTAATATCTCGAGAACCACTGGTCGTAGAAACTCAAAACACGGATATAATTTTAAGTGGGGCTATTTCTGGGCTACCCACAAAATTTCATCAAATTCGGTTCAGCCGTTCTCCCGTGATGGTGTGACAAACAGACAGACAGACAGACAGACAGACAGACAGACAGATTTTCATTTTTATTTATATAGACTAGCAGCATACCCGTTCTTCGTACGGAGTATATAATATAAAGAAACTTGAAATTCATAATCATGCCCAAATTCTTATAGTATACTAAATGACATGTTTAATCAAAATATTCTGTTAAAATATTTAATATAATGCTCCTAAAAAAAGTTTAAGAATCTCTGTTCTCGCTATATAAAATTATCTTCATGGACATATCTGAAGAATAAAACATCTTGGACCCCTTATGTAAGCAAATATAAAAAAAAAATATGGAATTGAATCAATATATGCAAAATAAAAGCGTTAAAATTGTATGGGACCCGTACTAATTATATACGCGAATATTAGACAATATAACCTGTATTAGTAGATTACATGTATAAATTGAAAATACCAATAAACCCGTAATCTTTAAATCTGAAGACAGTCATTTATTCCAATATATGTCAAAATTAAAGTACTAAAATTATATGGGAAGATATACACGTACTACTTATAATGTCCGATTATTAGTAGAAGATTACCCGTTTTGCAATATGAGTCTCAAATGGTTTTTGGTAAAATACAACAGACGACGTAATAAATTGAATATATAATTAATCCCCTTTATCTTCATACCAGAAGACTGTACTTGATTCCAATATATATGCCAATATATGTCAAAATATATGCCAATATACCTGTACTACTTATATTCTCGTAGGTTAGAAGATATACCCGTGCATTCCTAGAAGATTACTCGTACAACGTACAATATGCGTGAGTCAGCAATTTTTGCCGCAATAAAACAATGGCGTAATAACTTAAAAATATCAATAATCCCTGAATCAATAATTCCGGAAAATATCAATAATAATAATGTTTAAACCTGAAGAGTATAATTGATATTATCCAGTCCAAAATGAAATGGCAATGAAATTTATTTTATATACATATCTTCATTATTCAAATCGGAAAGGATTTAATAAAAATCGTCTGCCGCATAAACACATTGGATTTAAATCCGTTGCTAAGCGACATGATATCATTTGCTTCAAATAAATTGGTAGACAAAATATCGTCTAAATAGTTATATTTCTATGGAACATTTGGCGACAGTTTCGTCAAATTAGCGACATTTTAAAAAATCGCCAAATTTATCGCCAAGTGGGACTGTAGAACTGACAGTTCCACTTTGCGACAAATTGACGAAATATCATCACAATACTATCCCCTAACAAAAAACAATAAATATCATTTATGTAGCGCCATTTTATCAATTTCAAGATATTTTTATAGATTTGAAAACATTTTTATCAATGTGGTGACATTTTAAAAATTCGTTAAATGTATTACTAAGTAGGATGGTTGGTCTGACAGATAAATGCTAACCAAACATCATTTCAGTGCTCTCTTCTAACAAAACAAAAAAAAATTTCATTGATATGTAGAAGACCCAAGCCACACGACCTACCCGAAAGTTTATGGCAGCTGTTTGTGTGTCGTTTATATCAATTTGGCGACATTTCCGTCAATTTGGCAAAGTTTAAGAAAAGTTGTCAAATTAGCGATATCCCTCCAAATTCGTAGCTTTGAATTTGCAGATCTGAATGAAACATTCTTATCCCGTTTCAATATACTAAATGAAAACACTACAATTGTATTAGAAGATATACCCGCTCTACTCTTTTTCTGTTTCAACAATCGGCTATATGAATTTATTGGCTAAACACAATATATGAGTTTAGTAGCTAAATACGATATAAGCTTGAAAACTCTTTGCCAAAATAAATGAAATTGATGTACGCAGTCAGCAATTAATATAATTAAAAGAAAAATCAAACCGTCCATTCATAAGATATACTTTTATATCCATTTATCCATTTATTTATTATTTAAATCGAAAAAAAATAATAAAAACATTAACAAACACATTTAATTTAATTGCGATGCCGAGCAACATGATATATCCTCCTAAAATGTTAAAATTTATTAACCACTAACAGCACACCCGTTATTCGTACGGAGTGTATAATTTAAAGAAACTTAAAGTTCGCAATCATGTGCAAATTCTGTTAAAATATTAAATTTCTTGCTCCTAAAGAGAAGTTTAAGAATATATGTTCTCACTATGCAAAATTATCTTCACGATCAGATCTGAAGAATAAAACATCCTGCCCCCTTTTGTAAGCAAATTTACAGAAGAAAAAATAGGAATTGAATGAATATATGCAACCCCGTACTAATTATATTGTCGCAGATCAGAAAATATGCCAATGTGTTAGTAGAAGATTACCCGTATTACAATATGCGTCTCAAAAATATTTGCCAAAATAAAAGA
Organism: Amaurobius ferox; assembly: GCA_951213105.1. Taxonomy (NCBI): domain Eukaryota; kingdom Metazoa; phylum Arthropoda; class Arachnida; order Araneae; family Amaurobiidae; genus Amaurobius; species Amaurobius ferox. Next base: position 137,212,310 of record OX578142.1, read on the forward strand.
GATGACGTAATAAATTGAAAACATCAAAAATATCCGTACTCTTTATACCAGAAGGTCGTAATTGATTCCAATATATGCCAATATATATCAAAACATATGTCAATATACCTGTACTACTTATATTCTCGTAGATTAAAAGATATACACGTGTATTTGTAGAAGATTCGTACAACATACAATATATGAGTTTAAACAATTTTTGTCATAATAAAATAATTGCATAATAACTTGAAAATATCAATAATCCTTGAATCAATAATCCCCGAAAATATAAATAAATTTTAAACCTGAAGACCGTAATTGATATTATCCAGTCAAAAATGCTATAAGAAAAATCAAATCGTTCTTTTCTAAAATATATTTTTATATCCATTTATTTATTATTCAAATCGAAAAAATAATTATTAAAATTAACAGACAGATTTAATTTAATTGTGTTTCTGAGTAACATGATATAAGATAGAATCTTATAACATGTTAAATATGTCATGTCTTATAACATAAACTGCGAAATTAAATAACGATTTTGATTTCTCTATACTTCTCATTGTTCCGCAAAAGCTTGTTTTAAATAAACCATGAACCATGGAGATAGATTTCCCCTTTAAATCATGTTTCAAACAATTCATGTTTTCAGAAAGTGACTAATTAACGCAAAAAATCTCCCATCAAACTCAGAGATTAAATTTTAATTCACTTTCAAACGATTTTCAAGCTTTTCGTTTGGATAAACCACGGAGTTAGGGAGTAGAACTCCTAGGGAAAAGTTCCGTTTTTCATTAATATCTCGACAACCCCAGGTCTTAGAAACTCGAAACTTGGACAAAATTTATGGGGGGATATTTCAAGGCTATTCACCAAATTTCATTAAATTCGGTTCAGCCGTTTTTCCGTGATGATGAAACAAACGAAAATTTCGTTTTTTACTAATATCTCGAGAACCACTGGTCGTAGAAACTCAAAACACGGATATAATTTTAAGTGGGGCTATTTCTGGGCTACCCACAAAATTTCATCAAATTCGGTTCAGCCGTTCTCCCGTGATGGTGTGACAAACAGACAGACAGACAGACAGACAGACAGACAGATTTTCATTTTTATTTATATAGACTAGCAGCATACCCGTTCTTCGTACGGAGTATATAATATAAAGAAACTTGAAATTCATAATCATGCCCAAATTCTTATAGTATACTAAATGACATGTTTAATCAAAATATTCTGTTAAAATATTTAATATAATGCTCCTAAAAAGAAGTTTAAGAATCTCTGTTCTCGCTATATAAAATTATCTTCATGGACATATCTGAAGAATAAAACATCTTGGACCCCTTATGTAAGCAAATATAAAAAAAAAATATGGAATTGAATCAATATATGCAAAATAAAAGCGTTAAAATTGTATGGGACCCGTACTAATTATATACGCGAATATTAGACAATATAACCTGTATTAGTAGATTACATGTATAAATTGAAAATACCAATAAACCCGTAATCTTTAAATCTGAAGACAGTCATTTATTCCAATATATGTCAAAATTAAAGTACTAAAATTATATGGGAAGATATACACGTACTACTTATAATGTCCGATTATTAGTAGAAGATTACCCGTTTTGCAATATGAGCCTCAAATGGTTTTTGGTAAAATACAACAGACGACGTAATAAATTGAATATATAATTAATCCCCTTTATCTTCATACCAGAAGACTGTACTTGATTCCAATATATATGCCAATATATGTCAAAATATATGCCAATATACCTGTACTACTTATATTCTCGTAGGTTAGAAGATATACCCGTGCATTCCTAGAAGATTACTCGTACAACGTACAATATGCGTGAGTCAGCAATTTTTGCCGCAATAAAACAATGGCGTAATAACTTAAAAATATCAATAATCCCTGAATCAATAATTCCGGAAAATATCAATAATAATAATGTTTAAACCTGAAGAGTATAATTGATATTATCCAGTCCAAAATGAAATGGCAATGAAATTTATTTTATATACATATCTTCATTATTCAAATCGGAAAGGATTTAATAAAAATCGTCTGCCGCATAAACACATTGGATTTAAATCCGTTGCTAAGCGACATGATATCATTTGCTTCAAATAAATTGGTAGACAAAATATCGTCTAAATAGTTATATTTCTATGGAACATTTGGCGACAGTTTCGTCAAATTAGCGACATTTTAAAAAATCGCCAAATTTATCGCCAAGTGGGACTGTAGAACTGACAGTTCCACTTTGCGACAAATTGACGAAATATCATCACAATACTATCCCCTAACAAAAAACAATTAATATCATTTGTGTAGCGCAATTTTATCAATTTCAAGATATTTTTATAGATTTGAAAACATTTTTATCAATTTGGTGACATTTTAAAAATTCGCTAAATGTATTACTAAGTAGGATGGTTGGTCTGACAGATAAATGCTAACCAAACATCATTTCAGTACTCTCTTCTAACAAAACAAAAAAAAAATTCATTGATATGTAGAAGACCCAAGCCACACGACCAACCCAAAGGTTTATGGCAGCTGTTTGTGTGTCGTTTATATCAATTTGGCGACATTTCCGTCAATTTGGCAAAGTTTAAGAAAAGTTGTCAAATTAGCGATATCCCTCCAAATTCGTAATTTGCAGATCTGAATGAAACTTTCTTATCCCGTTTCAATATACTAAATGAAATACTACAATTGTATTAGAAGATATACCCGCTCTACTCTTTTTCTGTTTCAACAATCGGCTATATGAATTTATTGGCTAAACACAATATATGAGTTTAGTAGCTAAATACGATATAAGCTTGAAAACTCTTTGCCAAAATAAATGAAATTGATGTACGCAGTCAGCAATTAATATAATTAAAAGAAAAATCAAACCGTCCATTCATAAGATATACTTTTATATCCATTTATCCATTTATTTATTATTTAAATCGAAAAAAAATAATAAAAACATTAACAAACACATTTAATTTAATTGCGATGCCGAGCAACATGATATATCCTCCTAAAATGTTAAAATTTATTAACCACTAACAGCACACCCGTTATTCGTACGGAGTGTATAATTTAAAGAAACTTAAAGTTCGCAATCATGTGCAAATTCTGTTAAAATATTAAATTTATTGCTCCTAAAGAGAAGTTTAAGAATATATGTTCTCACTATGAAAAATTATCTTCACGATCAGATCTGAAGAATAAAACATCCTGCCCCCTTTTGTAAGCAAATTTACAGAAGAAAAAACAGGAATTGAATGAATATATGCAACCCCGTACTAATTATATTGTCGCAGATCAGAAAATATGCCAATGTGTTAGTAGAAGATTACCCGTATTACAATATGCGTCTCAAAAATACTTGCCAAAATAAAAGAGATGACGTAATAAATTGAAAACATCAATAATATCCGTACTCTTTATACCAGAAGGTCGTAATTGATTCCAATATATGCCAATATATATCAAAACATATGTCAATATACCTGTACTACTTATATTCTCGTAGATTAAAAGATATACACGTGTATTTGTAGAAGATTCGTACAACATACAATATATGAGTTCAAACAATTTTGGCATAATAAAATAATTGCATAATAACTTGAAAATATCAATAATCCTTGAATCAATAATCCCCGAAAATATAAATAATAATAATTTTTAAACCTGAAGACCGTAATTGATATTATCCAGTCAAAAATGCTATAAGAAAAATCAAATCGTTCTTTTCTAAAATATATTTTTATATCCATTTATTTATTATTCAAATCGAAAAAATAATTATTAAAATTAACAGACAGATTTAATTTAATTGCGTTTCTGAGTAACATGATATAAGATAGAATCTTATAACATGTTAAATATGTCATGTCTTATAACATAAACTGCGACAGACTGTCTGTCTGTCTGTCTGTTTGTCACACCATCACGGGAGAACGGCTGAACCGAATTTGATGAAATTTTGTGGGTAGCCCAGAAATAACCCCACTTAAAATTATATCCGTGTTTTGAGTTTCTACGACCAGTGATTCTCGAGATATTAGTAAAAAACGAAATTTTCGTTTGTCTCATCATCACGGAAAAACGGCTGAACCGAATTTAATGAAATTTGGTGAATAGCCTTGAAATATACCCCCATAAATTTTTTCCAAGTTTCGAGTTTCTAAGACCTGGGGTTGTCGAGATATTAATGAAAAACGGAACTTTTTCCTAGGAGTTCTACTCGCTAACTCCGTGGTTTATCCAAACGAAAAGCTTGAAAATCGTTTGAAAGTGAATTAAAATTTAATCTCTGAGTTTGATGGGAGATTTTTTGCGTTAATTAGTCACTTTCTGAAAACATGAATTGTTTGAAACATGATTTAAAGGGGAAATCTATCTCCATGGTTCATGGTTTATTTAAAACAAGCTTTTCCGGAACAATGAGAAGTATAGAGAAATCAAAATCGTTATTTAATTTCGCAGCTTATGTTATAAGACATGACATATTTAACATGTTATAAGATTCTATCTTATATCATGTTACTCAGAAACGCAATTAAATTAAATCTGTCTGCTAATTTTAATAATTATTTTTTCGATTTGAATAATAAATAAATGGATATAAAAATATATTTTAGAAAAGAACGATTTAATTTTTCTTATAGCATTTTTGACTGGATAATATCAATTACGGTCTTCAGGTTTAAAAATTATTATTATTTATATTTTCGGGGATTATTGATTCAAGGATTATTGATATTTTCAAGTTATTATGCAATTATTTTATTATGACAAAAATTGTTTAAACTCATGTATTGTATGTTGTACGAATCTTCTACAAATACACGTGTATATCTTTTAATCTACGAGAATATAAGTAGTACAGGTATATTGACATATGTTTTGATATATATTGGCATATATTGGAATCAATTACGACCTTCTGGTATAAAGAGTACGGATATTATTGATGTTTTCAATTTATTACGTCATCTCTTTTATTTTGGCAAATATTTTTGAGACGCATATTGTAATACGGGTAATATTCTACTAACACATTGGCATATTTTCTGATCTGCGACAATATAATTAGTACGGGGTTGCATATATTCATTCAATTCCTATTTTTTCTTCTGTAAATTTGCTTACAAAAGGGGGCAGGATGTTTTATTCTTCAGATCTGATCGTGAAGATAATTTTGCATAGTGAGAACATATATTCTTAAACTTCTCTTTAGGAGCAATAAATTTAATATTTTAACAGAGTTTGCACATGATTGCGAACTTTAAGTTTCTTTAAATTATACACTCCGTACGAATAACGGGTGTGCTGTTAGTGGTTAATAAATTTTAACATTTTAGGAGGATATATCATGTTGCTCAGCATCGCAATTAAATTAAATGTGTTTGTTAATGTTTTTATTATTTTTTTTCGATTTAAATAATAAATAAATGGATAAATGGATATAAAAGTATATCTTATGAATGGACGGTTTGATTTTTCTTTTAATTATATTAATTGCTGACTGCGTACATCAATTTCATTTATTTTGGCAAAGAGTTTTCAAGCTTATATCGTATTTAGCTACTAAACTAATATATTGTGTTTAGCCAATAAATTCATATAGCCGATTGTTGAAACAGAAAAAGAGTAGAGCGGGTATATCTTCTAATACAATTGTAGTGTTTTCATTTAGTATATTGAAACGGGATAAGAAAGTTTCATTCAGATCTGCAAATTCAAAGCTACGAATTTGGAGGGATATCGCTAATTTGACAACTTTTCTTAAACTTTGCTAAATTGACGGAAATGTCGCCAAATTGATATAAACGACACACAAACAGCTGCCATAAACCTTCGGGTTGGTCGTGTGGCTTGGGTCTTCTACATATCAATGAAATTTTTTTTTGTTTTGTTAGAAGAGAGTACTGAAATGATGTTTGGTTAGCATTTATCTGTCAGACCAACCATCCTACTTAGTAATACATTTAGCGAATTTTTAAAATGTCACCAAATTGATAAAAATGTTTTCAAATCTATAACAATATCTTGAAATTGATAAAATTGCGCTACATAAATGATATTAATTTTTTTTTGTTAGGGGATAGTATTGTGATGATATTTCGTCAATTTGTCGCAAAGTGGAACTGTCAGTTCTACAGTCCCACTTGGCGAGAAATTTGGCGATTTTTTAAAATGTCGCTAATTTGACGAAACTGTCGCCAAATGTTCCATAGAAATATAACTATTTAGACGATATTTTTTCTACCAATTTATTTGAAGCAAATGATATCATGTCGCTTAGCAACGGATTTAAATCCAATGTGTTTATGCGGCAGACGATTTTTATTAAATCCTTTCCGATTTGAATAATGAAGATATGTATATAAAATAAATTTCATTGCCATTTTATTTTGGACTGGATAATATCAATTATACTCTTCAGGTTTAAACATTATTATTATTGATATTTTCCGGAATTATTGATTCAGGGATTATTGATATTTTTAAGTTATTACGCCATTGTTTTATTGCGGCAAAAATTGCTGACACACGCATATTGTACGTTGTACGAGTAATCTTCTAGGAATGCACGGGTATATCTTCTAACCTACGAGAATATAAGTAGTACAGGTATATTGGCATATATTTTGACATATATTGGCATATATATTAGAATCAAGTACAGTCTTCTGGTATGAAGATTAAGAGTACGTTGTACGAGTAATCTTCTAGGAATGCACGGGTATATCTTCTAACCTTCGAGAATATAAGTAGTACAGGTATATTGGCATATATTTTGACATATATTGGCATATATATTAGAATCAAGTACAGTCTTCTGGTATGAAGATTAAGAGTACGTTGTACGAGTAATCTTCTAGGAATGCACGGGTATATCTTCTAACCTACGAGAATATAAGTAGTACAGGTATATTGGCATATATTTTGACATATATTGGCATATATATTAGAATCAAGTACAGTCTTCTGGTATGAAGATTAAGGGGATTAATTATATATTCAATTTATTACGTCGTCTGTTGTATTTTACCAAAAAACATTTGAGACTCATATTGCAAAACGGGTAATCTTCTACTAATAATCGGACATTATAAGTAGTACGTGTATATCTTCCCATATAATTTTAGCACTTTAATTTTGACATATATTGGAATAAATGACTGTCTTCAGATTTAAAGATTACGGGTTTATTGGTATTTTCAATTTATACATGTAATCTACTAATACAGGTTATATTTTCTAATATTCGCGTATATAATTAGTACGGGTCCCATACAATTTTAACGCTTTTATTTTGCATATATTGATTCAATTCCATATTTTTTTTTATATTTGCTTACATAAGGGGTCCAAGATGTTTTATTCTTCAGATATGTATATGAAGATAATTTTATATAGCGAGAACAGAGATTCTTAAACTTCTTTTTAGGAGCATTATATTAAATATTTTAACAGAATATTTTGATTAAACATGTCATTTAGTATACTATAAGAATTTGGGCATGATTATGAATTTCAAGTTTCTTTATATTATATACTCCGTACGAAGAACGGGTATGCTGCTAGTATATAATAAGAACATTAATGAATCATGTAAACGTAGTTCAATCAAAAAGGAAATTAAGAAATTTAAAAAATTTTTGTGATTACTTATGGAGATAAAGATTGTAGTATCTACTCTATCGTTTGTAAATAGTATTATATAAGTATCCTTAAATTACACATTCTTAATAATTCTATTTACAATTTACACAATACAAATTTTAAGATCCTATCTAACAGAATTTCAGCCAAATATAAGCAAATCCATCTCAAAAATAGTTGTAATAACATTCCATATCTTGTTTCAGTACCCAAGTTTCACAAATCTCCAGTAGCTTTTCGAACCATTACTAATGGGTATAATTCTTACCTTACTATGGCTGGTAAATTATTAATAAACATTTTAAATGAAATTTCTTTGTTAGCTGATATTTCAAATAATAGTAATATTGTGAAAAACAGTTTTGAATTAGCTAAAAAATTAAAAACTCTTACTAATATCCACAGTATATATACCTATAATTTTAAACACTTATTTAATAATATAGATATAGATAATCTTTAGAAATATTTAAACAATATAATATAACCCTAAATTATTTATCATTCCTCTTTAAATAATTACTTAGTTTCACTTTCTATGAAAATTATATTCAACATGGCAGATCTTTTTTTAAGAAACAGTTTAATATCCCACAAGGGGTGTGTGCCTCATCGTTATTGGCTAATCTATATACCATATACTTTCATGAAAAAAACTATAATCATAGTTTGCACAACATACTTCTCTATAGATATTTAGATGACTAGGGAACTTTGCCCCCTTCTCGCTAAGCTTCTCCAGCCCCCGTAACTCGCTTCAAGAGTCACTATGCTCGCAAAGCTGATTCAAACCAAACTAAAGTTTAAATCGGCAGACTGTTTATTTCATCGTGTTACACAATTATTTCTCTATTAATGTACCAAATTTCATATTTTTGTATACTATAGTTTTGGGATTACAAGACAAAAAATCGATGGCCATGTCGATATGGAAGAATACTTTTACTTCAGTAGTGCATAAAAAGTAAAATATCTCGTAAACTACATCGAAATTTAAAAAAAGGATTCAGTCTTACAAAAATTCAGCTATGTAGGTACCTGCCTGCAAAAGTTCGTGGTCTATTGTTAGTCTATCCAGGACGCGAACTCGCAGCTTAAAGATTTTGTCTTTGACATCAAATATTTCTTAAACTACAACATATGTCGAAAATCGGTTCCCCAAACCTTTCTTTAAAAGTGTACCAAATTCTATATTTTTGTATGCCATTGTTTGTGCGGTACCAAATTCTATATTTTTGTATGCCATTGTTTGTGCGGTACGAAGCAGAGAAACTCGAGGAGAGAAATTTGCCAAACAGTGGCGACGGCTTCAACTACTTTTTACTTTCCCTGCAATGCATGGCAATGTATAGGGAAAAGAGAAAATATTAGAATCATGTTGAAAATCGCAACTCGTGTTTTCGATGAATCGACACGTTTTGACACCTCTAGATTATGAAAAAACCATTTTTAGCGTGACGTCTGTGTGTGTGTCTGTCTATCTGTGCAATGTATGTATCCACTCTAACTGAAAAACTATTTGACCGAATTTCATAAAATTTGGTAGATAAGTCACTTGGGAGTGACCCTGGTGCTGATTACATTTTGGTACGGTTGGGTATGAAATACTCTGCCTTTTTTGGGGGAATGGCCAGAAAAAATCGCTGTATTCACTCTAGCTAAAAATCTAATTGGCCAAATTTCATAAAATTTAGTAGATAAATCACTTGTGGGATACCCTGGTGCTTATTAAATTTTGGTTCGATTCGGAAAGGTAGAACCTGCCTTTCTTTACGAAATGACTCGCAAAAATCTAAAATAAAAGACTACGTGTGCTCAAATGTATCAATTAAATGCGTGTTACATACGTAATTTTCGACGAGGAAAAGATTAAGACCAACTCCATTACTCTAGGACTAACCGTTGAGTTTTTTTATGCTGCCGTTGAAAAAAAAATTTCCAGTAAAGTAATTCAGTGTTATTTTGTGCAATTAAACCCAATTTAATGAATTATTAAAAAAATAAAGAGAAAACGAATTTGAGTCTGCAGGGAAAATCATGTGCTGCTCATATCAGATTTTTTTTTAATATAGCGAGATATATGTATATAATAATATTCCTATTGTATTTAACTTTTATCCTAATAATTTACAATTAAATGCTAGTAACACTTATTCTAATGTTACAAACTTTTTAGATTTAAATTTAGATATACAAAATCTTAATCTGGCTATAAACTTGTGATAAAAAAATAAATTTTAATTTTAATACTTCCTTCTCAAATTCAACATTTTAAATCTTGTTTGCATATATCGGTGTTTAGAAATATTATATTAAATCGGGTTCTTAGAATAAATAAAATCTGTGATGACAGTTATAAATTAGCACATTTTATGGAAGTAGGGGGCTCTTCCCGCTACTCTTCGTCAACCCAATAACTCGTTTCAAGAGTCTGGAGGTCTCATACTTCGCCTGCAAAAATTCGTGGTCTGCTATTGTTAGTCTATCCAGAACGCGAACTCGCAGCTCAGATATTTTGTCTTTGACATTACATATTTCCTAAACTACAATATATATCGAAAAACGGTTTATTCCATCATGTTCCACAAACCCTTCTATATATGTGTACCAAATTTTATATTTTCGTATGCTATAGTTTTTGCGGTATGAAGCAGAGAAACGAGAAATTTACGAAACAGCAGCGGCTGCAGCTACTTTTTTTTAATATATAGATAATAAAAATAAAATAAATCTCTATTAAAAAAAGTAACTGACGGTTAGGATAATATTTAACAATCCCTATGGGAAATATATTTAAATTAACTTTAACGGATAAAAAATTTTGCTGCCCCAAACTTTCATAAAAACATAAAATCCAAGTCGTTTCTACGTCGTAAGGAAATTAGACATGTGTCGTTCAGGCAGCTATGAATATCTTTATAAGTCTGAAAGAAGTGCACTTAAAATTTCTTACTTCCTACAAGTAACGTTATCGATTCAATGTAGTCACACGCATTATTTTTCTGTTGATGACATTTATCGTCTGTAGTTGTTGAAGATTCGGGGAAGATACATATCACTTTAGCTGGGCAAATAAGTTCTTTTGGTCGTCGAAACGTTGTTGAAAATGAACTTAATGAATAAGTCAAGTTGGACGGAACTCTGTGCATCGAATATAGCAACTCGATGATGATTCGATGCATGATGCATCGAATGAGGCTCGATACATGATTCGGTGGAGGCTCGATACATGATTCGGTGGAGGCTCGATACATGATTCGATGCATGATGCATGATGCATGAGACTCGATACATGATTCGATGGAGCCAATATGTGAATTAAAATATTTCGTAAACGAAAAAAAAGTACGAAATATCGAAGAAATATTACATGATTATATATAAGACTTTACTCAGAAATACAAATATGTAAACCAATGTGTAGTAAAATGGCATTATTTAAGGGAATTATGACAAAATATTTCCCGATATATTGTCTAACTATATTTGTCCTGAGAGTTAATAATTAAACAAGAACTTATTCTATCAAGACAAAGTCATGTCGAATATAAACCATACGTTAATGAGAAAAACAAAAATTTCGCAGAAAAAAATAGACTAATTATTATATAAAAAGTATGGATACACGTCAACTTTAATTAAATTTTAAAATCAAAGACAACCAAAAATAGGTTTAAAAATCCTTTAATAAAACCTCCTTTCCTCGACGTACAAAGATTATACGGCCAAAGCGCTTTCGGGTATCATTTCGGGTGGGTATAGTGATAACCGAAAGCACTTTAGCCGTATAATCTTTGTACGTCGAGGAAAGGAGGTTTTATTAAAGGACTTTTAAAACCATGTTTGGTTGTCTTTGATTTTAAAATTTGATTATTATATTGTTATAAAATCCTTAAAAACGATGATATTTAAGGAGAGGATATCAAAAGAAAAATTAATTTAATTCAAATAAATAAGTATTTTCAGTTAAAACGTTTTAATTCAGTTGTAGTTCATAAGGCTATGAGGCATTTATTATTCATTTCTCATACTATAAAATATAGTATAGGAAAAGTATTGTTTTCGCAAAAAATTTCAATTTCGAGATTTTAATGCCAATATATGTTTTAAAACCACCTGAATACGTTTAGGCTATTTTTAGCGTGATGTCCGTCTGTGGTCGATTTCCTGTGTACAAGATAGCTTCCTCAAATATTAATGGAATTTTCGCGAAACTTCATATTTGGCTTCGCTAACGAAAAATCTAGAACTAAATAGAACCTTTCTTAATTCGAACGAGAACTTCAAATATATTCGAAATTTTATATTTACTTTACATGGCAGCATAAGACAAAATTTGACATAAAAGGTTACCTCAATGATGACGAAACTTAATAGTTTCAATCGTTGTAGTGAAAAATAGCCTCAATGCAATTATTGTGTTTGTGACATCATTAGCACCTCCGGGTAGGGACATTGGCGAACTTAGTATCAATCGAAAGATTTTTTCAATCCCTTTAAAATGAAGGGTAACATGCTAACATGCTATAATTAGTATCATTATATATACATATCAGCGATATACATTTTTCAAATTTTTTTTTTGGCAAAACTTGAAAAAAAAAAAATCACAAGCTACTTACAAATGGATTCTAGTATGAGAAACTTGAGTGGAGCCACACTTCAGTTAATTTTTCGTTTGAACTTATAAAGTTACTTACTAACATTCCCGCCTACTAAAATATCTTAATACTGCTTCAAAAATTTAAGTGACTATAATTGTTAGGAGGGCTTTCTTCCTCAAGTCAAGAGCAACGTGATCTTAATTGCTAAGATATAACTGCGACGTGGTAGGCAAACATGCATTCAAACAGAGCTGAAACACACTAATTCGCTACTGGGTGGGATGTAAAGTTGGGGTGGGATAGCCCAGTGCTTAGCGCGCGGGGATTGTACTCGGACGATCCGAGTTCGATTCCCGGCTCTGTGTTCTCGTGTTCACGCGAAGTACCGGACACGCTAAATATGTTGGCCCGTAAGTCCTTCCAAGAGGTCGGTGGTAGGGGAAAGAGGGCACGGTCCCTGTGGATGTCGCCCTCCCACTGAGTTCCGGTCTAAATTGGATGGCACTTCCCGGCCGTCCAAAGAGATACCTTACATCTTCGGGTAGGTCCGACTGTCTGGGTTGAAGAAAGTAGAAAAGGTATATTCTCACGAGCAGCACTTTTACTTATTGTGAATTATATGGCATTTTATTATTTTAGGCGGTCAAATGAAAAAAATCTATTAATTTTCACCAATATCGATTTAAAAGCAGTCTGCAATTTAATTTATATTTCTTCCATAATATTAAAATGTGTTAATATGTAAAGAAGGTAATGCCTTGGACGTATCAGATTGCGGCTTTTTAAATTAAGAATAGAAATTTTAGCTAATTGGAAGACAACAATATTTAGAATTAAACATTCTATTATATTTTTTAACTTTTCAAAGATTTTCCTTTTATATCGCTCTCGTTCTATTAGTTGCTTTAAAATTTATCGACAAATTTTTGGGAAAACGTATTTTTTGAATAAATAAATAAATAATATATTTTCACTTAAACTATGAAATTTCTCTTGATATTTGAGCTTTTACTCTGTGTGAGATTGATGCATGAATTTTCACTGCATCCGACTAAAAGCGATTTATTGATTGTCCTGTCCTGTAACTTCTAGCAGTCTGCGAACAGTAATGGAAATTGAAGATTTTACGTTTTTTCCCAGTTATTTTTCAATCAAATATTCATAACATTTCAAACTATAAAAAATAATCCTATTTTCTAAGAGGTATTTCAATTTCGAATATTGTTCACGCCTTTCACATGTAAATATGTTTTTGATTCGTAGTTCAAAGGATTTTCACTGCTATTTTGGACTTATAGAATAACATCGAATGAGTGTAGGTAAAGAGATAAATAATCCATACCTTATACAAACTGCAGACTATTTTGTTTAAATTAAATATGGACCCCTTTTATTTCTAATTAATGCACAAGTTTTCGTTTTCATACAATAAAGTCCTTTCAGGTTAAGATATGTGAATTTCTACATGCTAAAAGAAATTGTCATTTATTTTGCAAGGATGAATTAAAATAATTAAATAAAAATTCAACAAGTATATTTTTTTTACAAAATTAAATTCAAATGTAATGATTGAAATATCTAATACGCATTTGATGGCTAGATGATTTGAATCAAATAAATTAAGTCGAAAACTTTAGAATAAATAAAGTAATCCATTTTCCATAATGAAGGACGATGTGTGTGTGTCATCTTACATAATAAAGAAGATGTATGCGTGTGCAGTCTGCAGCAGGAAATCTAAGTGCCGTACGGCCACGAAATCTGGTACAAAAGTACATATTGATGTACACAGATCCACTACGGCGTTCAAGGGCCGAGTTTCTCAAAAATGAATAGGAATCTGACGTTTACCAATTATAATAATCATGCAGAATATTAATTGATTTGCTCCGTTTATTCAAAATATAACACTCCATGTGGCAAAAGTAAAATTTCCAATACCTTGATATCAGCTAGTATGGGTATAATTTAATTTCGCTTACGAGTAATTGTTTTTTAATTGGCTTTAAGTGAAACTCCGGATTATTTTAGACGTCAATTGACTCTAAAGCGTCAATTAACTTTAATTGACGTCTTAGATGTCGACTTTGACAACTTTGATGTCAATTAGCTCTAATTTGACGCCACTAAAGATGGTTTCCGTATGGGTTAATGTTAGAGAATACCACAATGACGGATAATTGCATAGCAATAGAGATGGTTGTCGACCACTATGATGTCGGTATTTTTGTCAATATCTTCATAACAGCATTTTAATAGTTATGAACCTATTCCAATTTAGTTTTATTTCAGACTAGCAGCGATTACCTGGCGTTGCTCGGGATTTACGATGCAAAACTCTGATAAAAAATTACACCGAAACATATAGGGCCGTGAATCTTATACATTGTTTTCTCACTGTAAAAGAATTAAATTCATTGCATTATGTAAGAAAAAAAATCATTGCATTATGTAAGAAAAAAAACCATTGCATTATATAAGTCATAGCTGCTTCCGGCGTGCCTACGGCACGCCCTTCGCAGCTAGGCCCTCTGGACGGATGGCCCTGGCGGACAGCGTCTCGGAATGTGATTATTAGGTGTCCACAATTAATGTACACTTAATATGTACAGTTTGAAATATGTACAGTTTGAAAGGAAAATATGTACAGTTTGAAAGGAAAATATGTACAGTTTGAAAGGAAAACTAAAATTACTCTTAAACGCTAAGCAACAATGCAAATGTTAACAAATTAAATGACATTATCCTAATTTGTTAGGTTTTGACGCAATACTTGCTTGTGAACCACATTTTTTTTATTTTCCTCCCGAAGCTAAAACATTCAAATTTTGTGAAGTTCCTACTCTTGAGCATGCCACATACAATTGGCCATGAGAGAAGCAAGGACTTTCTAAATTCACGCTTGCAAACTTAAGGGTTTGTCCTTGAGCTTTGTTGATGGTAATGCAAATACCAGTCTAACTGGGAACTGGACTCGTTTGAAGTTGAATGGTATGGGGCGGTTGGTATCAACGATATGCGAGGTATGAATACGTCCTCTCCTTTTGCCTTTCCCTTTAATACCGTGGTTTCGATGACATTTGGTAAAATAATTTTGACACAGAACCGTGTTCCATTGCATAGTTTTGGCGGGTGATTCCGCAGAAGCATTATTGGTGATCCTTTCTTTAACTTCAAGATATGAGAAGGCATTCCAGGTGGCTCAAGGTAGTTCAGAAATTCCAGCGGGTAATTAACGGCATCATCGGTGTCCACTGCAGAGTCAAATGACTTGCCATGATATAAGAAATAATCTCCCTCATAAAATGCTGATAATTAATATACCATTTTGATTTCTTAATACTTTCCGTTGTTGAGTAATCCTGTGAAAAATAAACCATGGTGATAGAGTTTCCATTTGAACTCATATTTCAAACCTGCGATTTTCAAAAGTGACTATTACGTTCAATAAACTCCCACAAAACTCAGAAATTTAATTGACTTTCACGTTTTAAACCAACGATTTCCAACCCTTTTCGTTGGGAATCATGGAGTTAGAGAGTAGAACTCCTGGGAAAATGTTTCGTTTCCCATTAATATCCTGAAAGCCCCTGGTCTTAGAAACTCGAAACTTGGACTAAATTTATAGGGGGCTATTTCAAGCTACCCACAAAATTCCATTAATTTCGTTGCCAGCTGTTCTCCCGTGATGATGAGACAAACGAAAGTTTCGTTTTTCATTAATATCGTGACAACCCCTGGTGCTAGAAACTCGAAACATGGATTAAATTTTAAGTGGGGGCTATTTTAAGACAACGCACTAAATTTCATCAAATTCGGTTCAGCCGTTTTCCCGTGATGTTGAATCATACATACATACATACTTTTCTTCTTTATATATATATCAATTATTGCTATGGATAATACCATAGCAATAATTAGTTCTGCTGATTGTTGGTCATTATTCTGATGGTATTCATGCCAATATCTTCATAACAGCATTTTTACTAGTTATAAACCTATGCCAACCTAACTTTCTTTTTATCCTAAGATGTTGGACATTTAATAGCAGTAAAAAGGCTTGGTCATTGTACACTATGTTGCTGTTATTCTGCCCAATGTCTTCATAAAAGCATTTAACAGTCAAGAGTACATTCACATTTTATTTTTATTTTAGAAAAAGTTGGTAATTTTTATATGCATCTACTCATTCTGCTTGATGCCATTACAAGAACGACTTATGTTTGTGTTTTCCTCACCAATCTAATAATTTGCATAATTTTGCATATTTTACAATATCCACATTTCTCGAAGTATTTGTATCGTCAGTTTTACGTGATATAATTGTTACCTACTTTATTATATATTCTAACACACTAATGCTCTGTAAATAAAATTGAATTTATGAAAGTCTTTCCATTCACTCATGCTCTTATAATATCTCATTAACTTTTCTATAAATATAAAATTAGGTATCTAAAATTACATCTATTTGAATTATTGCACTTAGTAAGTAATATTTGCCAAGTTTTATTTTAATCTTATAAATAAGTAATATTTTAGAAAAAAATACTATCAAGATGATTTTGAGACTAAGGAATCTTTATTTCCTTTTTTTCCCCAAATGTAAACAATTTTAAAGTCAGCTTTCTTTCATATATAAAATGAAATATCTAGGTCTAATCTAAATGATCGTTCTAATTTTTAAAGAGCCATTACGAATATAAATGTGACTAGTACAAATAAATTTATCCACGTGTGGTTTCTGATTTCCTTTTAACTGTATATACACTTAAATCTATGATTCCTCCCCCCTAATTCTTGCTTTTTAAAAATTCAAAAAGCAATTTTAATCATTTTACCAGGCAAACAATAATATGTCATGAAGTATATTGGTAATGGAAAAGGTAACTTTTAGTAACAATGTTTTAGTTTTTGTCTGAGACGAACTCAGTTAATATAACAAGAGCCATTTTTGTACGGGGCCGGATTAATATTATTAGATATTCATGCACCCTTTAACATAAGCAATAAATGATTTAGGGGTACTTTTGTTTTCTTCCTGTCCTCGGCAATTGCATGGATTTTCCTAGCAACAGGTCCAATTATGGGTGTATATAATTGTAAAATACTATGCTACCTGGACTCCTTCTCTGACTTCTTGATCTCAAATGAAGCTGTTTACTGATTGAATTATACGGCATCGGGAGGAAATCTCGCAAATAATTACTAGTCAAGGAACCGGAGGATCTTTACGCATAATTCCTCCCTCGATTGAGACCAATTTCATTTATATACCTTAGGCAATAGTAAACATTTTGAAAGATGTTCCCAGTGAAAAAAATGGCTATGCTGGTGGCTATTTGTTAAATTTTTAATTAAAAAATTAAAAATGTTCAATTTTATTAAGCGAGTAATCATTTTGTAAACATTTTTGCTCAAAAAAGTGAATAAACAAATTTTCAAGCTTCAAAAACCAACCGTGATAAAAAAAATTGTAAGTTTTAGAAATCTGTAATAACTGATGGGGCATCATTCAAAACAACGCCAAGTGTGTCAATTATTTTATTACTATTTTACACTAGAAATCGAGAGAAAAGTGCATAAATAACAGTTTAAAGATATAGCATCGTTTTACCATCGCGAGCCATCACACATAGTACTCTACAGAGTATTTTTTGTGATGGCTCTCCAAATATTGCGTTATAAAATTTTGAAATCCAGAGGCTCTCAACACGTGTCTTCCGTCTTCCTCCTTGGTCGTTGGAAAGGGATACATATTTTGGATACCTTTTTTGGAGTTCTGAAAATTTTATATAATGTTTCCCAGATAAAAAAACATAAATGAACTGGCTATGATACGAAAACGGCAACTTAATTACATTTTTAAATATATAAGTTGTCAGTTACACACTTAAAAAGTTAACTATATCTATATGATTGTGTCATTTTACACTATTATATGAGAATTGTACGGAATAATGAATATACACTACGTGACAGTGAAAATGAGACACCAAGAAGGAGTGGGTAGAAAAATATGCAAATTGCAGGGTAGACGCAGCTCACCGAGTTATGTAAATGATGCGAAATACGCAGCTGTCCCGAGATATAAGGGAAGGAACCTGCAAAATCGGCAATAGTCGCGCCGCTCTGTCTTCCAGGGAAATCATTTTGCAATTTTTTTTTTGTCTCAGCGTTAACACGTACTAGCAGAGAAAGCCAGGCTGTCGCCAACTGAGGCAGTTCTAGCAGATAGACGATTTCACGAGGGGTATGGTGATCGAACTCAGAAGGGCAGGTTGTTCCATACGTCAAATCTCAGCGGACAGCCACCTACACGCGTCCACGGTACACCGGCTGCGGCGAAGATGTTTGGAACAAGGGAATGTGGCACGTTTGAGGGTACCGGTAAAGCCAGAGCGACGTCAGCATGCGTAGACCGACGAATCCGCCGGCAAGCTTTAGCGGCTCTGCAGGTCACTTCCGTCGTCCTTTTGCAGCATGTGCAGGACACCCTTGATACTTCCATATCGACCAGGACCATTATCCGCCGATTGGTCGTCGGCGACTTGCACTCATGGCGCCGTTAAGAAGACTGACATTGATCCAACAGCACAGACGCCTCCGTTTGCAATGGTGTCGAGATAGAGTCACGTGGACGGCGGAATTTCACAGGGTCGTGTTCTAAGACGAGTCACGCTTCTGTTTTAGCAATGACAGTCGCCGTGTACGAGTCTGGCGCCGAAGTGGGGACAGATCCAATCCGGCCGCATCTGTGGAATGCCACACCGCGCGACAACGCGACATCATGATTTAGGCCCCATCGCCTACGGTAGCAAGTCACCTCTGGTCCGTATTGACAGCATATGACGACCCAACGATACGTAGATGGCGGGCTGCGGCCGGTGACACTACTCTTCCTTCAGGGGGTGCCCAATGCCATTTACCAGCAGGATAACGCCCAACCACACACGACACGCATCAGCCAACATGCCCTGAAAGGTACCCAGGTGCTTCCCTGGCTACCAGTCTCCCCTGATCTCTCGCCAATCGAACACGTCTGGGACGTCATTGGGCGTTGCTTGCGTACGCTACCACCGCTGCGTTTAGAAGACGAACTCTGGCAAATGGTTGACAGAGAATGGGCAACGATCCTTCAGGATACCATCCGCGCGCTCATTGATACTGTACCTAGACGTGCTGCTGCCTGCATCGCCGCCCACGGTGGTCCTACAACCTACTGATTAGACGGTGTTATCGCTCGGTGTATAGATGCATCATGTTGCAATAAACATCACTTATTGTTCGTTGCTGCCTCTCTCTGTTTGCCGATTTTCATCACTTTCTGCCCATTCCTTCTTGGTGTCGCATTTTCACTGTCACGTAGTGTATTTTATTTTACGCTGAAAAGACCGTTTCAAACAGATCATTTTCCGTATCTGTTTACCGTGTAAAAGGGACATCTCTCTCTTTATCTGTTTAAAACAGTCTTTTCAGCGTAAAAAGGATATCTCGTTTTAACTGTTTAAAACGGTCTTTTCAGCGTAAAATAAAATGTACCCATTATTCCCTGCAATTCTCATATAAAAGAGTAAAGCAACACATTCATAGATATAGTTACCTTTTGAAGTGCGTAACTAAAAATTTACTTGTTTAAAAATGTCATTCTAGTAAACCCAGTTTTAAGTGTCGTCTTACCCACTTTTTTTTTAGTGTGTACTCGCTTAATGGTTTGACTTATTTTTTCAATTTTTAAATGACTCAGTGATAATGAACACCATTTTCGTAGTATAGCCAGTTTTTTGTCTTAAAACGTCATATAACATTGTCAACTCTACACGGTACCAAAGACTCCCATTTTGAATTTTATGACGATGATATTCTATGTGCTTATGAATGATACTATCGAACAAAGTATTCTATCAAAATAACGAAAACGTTGCTATATTTTTAAACTGCTCTTAATGGCATTTTGAAACTTTGTTTATTCTCGTGTAAAATTGCAATTAAATAATTGACACTAGGTGTCGTTTTGATTGATGCTCATTGAGAATGTGCATCACAAATTCTTAAAAACTGCAATTTTCTTGAAAACGGCTAGTTTTAGAAGCTTTAAAAGAATTTCAGCTGCCTTTTTGGACGAAAATGCGTACGAAATGATAAATCGCTTAATCAAATGAAAAAACTTTCTTTTTATTTTCAAAAAATAAAAAATGGCCGTCATTTTGGTAACATAGCCATTTTTTTTTCACTGAAAACTTTCTTCAAAATGTTTGGTACCCCTAAGTACAAAAAAAAGTGGATCTCGAAAGATCAAGGAGGCGAACGTTGAGCCTCCCCCCCCCACACACACACACTATCATAATTATCATAAATTATATAGGGACACACTGCCACAGAGAGTATTGATATCTTACTCATTCTCAAACTTACAGGGAACAATTTAAGTAATGAACGTAATACTAAAAACCTTTTAACCTTGTGGGATTAAAATATGTATTATCATCAAAAACGAAAATTTTTGGAAATACAACATTTTTAAGTTATAGTAAGAGGAAGTAGAAAGAGCTGCAGTATTTCAAGTGTAACATGTTTCATAACATTACCTAACTACTGTAAGCTCCACTTTATCTGAAGAATAAAAGACTATCATACCATAGTAGCTCAATAAATAGAGTGCCGACTGACCAGGCGGCGATTCATGGATCCAATCCTGGTTAAGTTCATTTGGATCTGATTTCTTTACTGCTCTTGCTTAATGTTGAGTATATCTAATACTAATACAGATTTTCCTAAAAAGTTTCAGCGGTATTAATATTATTATTATTACAATATTATGTATATTTTCACTTATTTAGATAGTAATGTGATTCATATATATACTTTTTTGAAATTATATACGTTGTTACAAAAATATTCTGTAGTTCGTGTTTATAAACTTACTTATAACAGGTGTGAATTTTATAGATTTGGAAATACAAAAGTATAGTCTATTAACTTTTATATTCAAAGAACAATCTTTCAATTTCATTACAATACTTTCTATATGGTATGAAATTGAATTGAGATGCAGTTTTAAAATTGAGAAAACGAAGAAAATATGTGAAGTTTATCATTATATTTTTCTTCGTGTTAGTAAATAAATACCAACTCATGTTTGTGGGTCATTATTCAATTACTTTTAAGAAAAGGGAATAAAATTTACATTTCTTTGGTATTTAATTAAAAGGGAATAAAATTTACATTTCTTTGGTATTTAAATACTGAGTAGCACATATATAGAATCTTATTAATGTGCTTTTTACATACACTATTGTAATATTTACAAAGATTTGTTTTATTGGACTACAATTTTGTTTTATTGGACTACATTTTTGTTTTATTGGATTATCAAAAAACCAATTAACAAAAATTTGATGTGAGCAGCATATGACTTTCCCTACATAATGTAATGAATTTACTTATTTTCAATCCTACAATCCTCTTTTCAATCCTCTTTTCAATCCTCTTACAATCCTCTTTAGAATCCCTTTACAATCCTCTTTTCAATCATTTTTACAATCTCGACTATATTGTATTCAATCTGAGGCAAAATATCACCAAGTTGGCAATATTTGGCTAAATTAGTCTCCAAGTTCGGCAAGTTTATCTTCAAGCGTTACATACAGACGAAGAGTAGAGCTTTTCATATATATAATTGACTATTGTCGAATTGTTGGGCGGAAAAATACAAAACTATTACACAAGGTATCTTCTCTCGTGAATAGAACAAACTAGATCTACGAGAATGATGCTAAAAAATTTGTCGCATAATATTGCATATGTAAAGTAAACATATTTCACAATAGTTAATACTTTTTTAATTTTATGTAATTTTTTTTTAATTTATTTTAAAAATGTGCAATATGTTAAGAACGATCCATGCTATACTTTGTGTCATTTGTTTTCTAATAAAGCTTTTTAATTTTATGTATTTTTTTATAAATTTTTATTAAATAATGTACAATATCCCGAAAACGGTCCTTGCTAGCGTTCTACATTTTATGTCATTCATTTTCTAATGAAAAATTATATAAGGAATGATATTTTATGTAACATTGCTAAAGGTTTTAATTTTTTGTGATTTTGTAAACACTAGATAAATTAAAAGTTTCTAACACTCATTTTTTGTAGGGTTTTTTAACTTCCAGTTGCGTGTAAAATCAATAAAATTTTAGTATTCTCTGATTGCAATAGTCATACCAAATTTCGTTCAAAACACTCCATTCGCTCGTGAGATATCGCATACATATACTCACGGACAAGAAAATCATAGTAGGAAAATCATAAAAGGAATTCACCATCTTAAAACCAGTTTTTATATATGTATATATTTATTATTTTAATCAAATCCGTAAAATATAAAAAGTACAGAATTTACTGCAAAACATTTTTTAAGACAAAGAATCTTCGAAGTAATTTTGATTGCTCGAGGCGTTAAACTAAAATGGTATGTAGGAAATTCGTTTTCTACTTGTCTTGGGACTTTTGATAGCAAACACACATAAATTCTTGACTGTTCTTACTTACGCCCTCAGCAGCAGTTTCTTATCCCACCCCAGGGAGATTTTACCATTTGTCCTATTTTTTAAGATATATTTCACGTAGTGCAAGTCAATGTCAGGAGCTCTTACGAAAGATGTGGGTGGAAAGCTTATCGGGATTTCAAAGATAAATAAGTTTGGAAAGAATCTGATATGAACATCTTGCCTTTTTACAGGCATCATGAATGTATCTTATTTTAGATGTTTCTATTTTTATATACTCTTATATGCTACGTATATGCTGCACAAATCGATATGCTCCTTGCTTCATTTATATTTAAGTCTTATGCGTATTTCGATTAAAAATCTACAATATAAGTCCTATACATAGATCCGAAATAAGTCTTGTCTAAAATTTAAAACAAACATTGGCAATCTGCGATCAACGAAACAAATGTGTTTCGTCACACCATTTTGGGTGACTGGCAACCCGAACTCACTTGCAATGCAAACTTGCAAATATGAGATACCTATTTTCCTCTTTAATTATTTTTACCTCCTTAAATTATTTCTCCAGCTGGAATCAATATATTTGAAACTTAAGTTAATAGTTTTTATGCGTTTTTCTTTCTATTTACTGGTATGCGTAAATGTTGAGTGTGAGTGATTATGAATGAAAATTATTTTAACCTCCTTAAATTATTTCTTCAGCTGAAATCAATATATTTGAAACTTAAGTTAATAGTTTTCATGCGTTTTTCTTTCTATTTGCTGGTATGCGTAAATGTTGAGTGTGAGTGATTATGAATGAAAATTATTTTTGCCTCCTTGAATTATTTCTTCAGCTAAAATCAATATATTTGAAACTTAAGTTAATAGTTTTTATACGTTTTTCTTTCTATTTGCTGGTATGCGTAAATGTTATTGAGTGTGAATGCACATTAAATAGATTATAATATCGCGTTGCCCAGTCATCGTACAATATATGTCTGAAATGTGTGCAGCATATGAGAATGTTTCACGCAAAATTAATTTAAAATATGTTTTACATTTACTTTATCTACCATCAGACCAATGCAAATAGACTCTGATTTATTGAAACGGGCGAGATTGTCAATTTTATTCGGTAAATAGAAAGTCATTGCAATTGTCGTTAACTACACAGTGTTGGGAGAGAGGAGGGAAACTCGCCGACGTACTTTCGAAAATAGAGCCAGAGCGCAAAATTCGGTATACAAATGTCTTTTAGTTAGTTATCGAAAATGTAAATAACTAACCGAAGGCACAGAGCATACCGAGTTTTGAGGGTCCCACTCTATTTTCAAAGGTGTCTAAATGATTCGGTATTAAAATTCTGTTCTAAAATTTCATCGGTATTTCGCACCCCACATTGTTACAATAAAGACTGCAAAATAGATGCTATGATAAAAGACCGCAGGAAGGAAATTTTAATATTCAGTTCAATAATTCAAAGATTTCTGCCATTTTCCATCATAGCAAACATTACCAGTGTATATGAAAGGCTCACATCCTGGGACCCATATGAGAACGCCGTTCTTACGTATGGACGAATCTCACTTATTTTGCTATTTCGTTACGTTAAACGACAATGGCTCTGCAGTGCACCCGTCAGCAGTACGAGGAACTGGGCGAATTTTGAGAGAGGTCACATGGGTTTAAAAGAAGCCATGTGGTCCTGCAGATTTGTCAGCTGCCATTTTAATTGGAGTGATGTCTCACAGGCAATGTTGGCAGCAGTGTATCCAGGAAGACACAAATAATAGCGACGAAGGATCTGGGGGCCCCAAGGAAACAACTGCTTGAGGCGTCCTCGCTCCAAGCACTCGATAGGTCGACTTGATCGTGCGATCATAATTCATAGTCATCGACAGGAACGATTGTGCACAGCAATGGTGTTTCTGTTCTTCCTCCAGATGCACATAGCTCCAGATGCACGCATCATGTAGTATCAAGTCACACCGCAAAGGCGAAACTTCATTCACGGCGTTCCTTAAGACGTTTCCCACTGAGCCCTCAACATAGGCGGCACGGTCTAGATTGGTGTCGAGCGTACTATCCTGGGATCGTACGCTTGACACCAATTTAGGCGTCCGGGAATCCTGGACTTAATGCCGCTAGGCAACTGAAGTCATGCAGATTTCAGAAAGGAATACAGTTTCTATCATGACGTAGATGATCACAGGATCTGTCTATGAAGAAAGGCTGGCCATTGCTCCAATCCGGCTGC
Source organism: Amaurobius ferox (assembly GCA_951213105.1). Classification (NCBI taxonomy): domain Eukaryota; kingdom Metazoa; phylum Arthropoda; class Arachnida; order Araneae; family Amaurobiidae; genus Amaurobius; species Amaurobius ferox. Next base: position 137,237,345 of record OX578142.1, read on the forward strand.
AGTACTCAAGAGACACATGGCCACCATACCTGGAACTACAGTTTTGGGACAGATCTTCTGCTACAGCCGATCTCTTCTAGTTTTTCTACAAGGCAATTTGACAGGTACGTTGACAACACTCTGCAGCCAATTGTATTATTGCTTATACTGCCACGCCATCCAAGGACTATTTATCAATATGATAATGTCAGACCTCACACGTTGAGAGTCTTTCAACAATGCTTTTATGGGGTTCATACTTTTCGTGGCCAGACAGATCCTCAAACCTCTCGCCCAGGACCAAATTATAATTTTGCAGGCCGCTGTGCTACAGATATTGTGAATAGTATATTCGAAAGGGGAAAAAAGGTAAAGGAAAATTAAGATGCGCTCTCTTGACACGTTATCGAACTCTTTGAGAATAGCACAAATATATAAACAGTAAACACAAATATATAAACATTGAACATTTTAAATAGACAATTTAGAGTAATTATGCGTTGATTCAGTATTCACAAATGAAGTAACTTTTCCCTTAATCTCTCGAGGCCCTCCAGTTGGCGGACGCATCTGGGCTGTAAAGCGTATGCCTTAATCCGGCTCTACTCTCGCCAAACGAGCTGAGCATATCTGGAATAAACTAAGAAAGCAGTTGCAGTGATCTTGGAACGTGAGCGTCTATCACAACAATTACAGTACATCTAGCAAAATTTAGCACAGGACAACAGACAATTATTTCATTCGACTCCATGCCGCACCGTATATCGGCTTGTATTGCCACCAGGGAAGGAGTTACAACGCATTAACATGGAACCATTATGTTGCCACTGCTCTGTTAAAAAAGTCACTTCGCAAATGAAAGTCTAATTAAATTTCCTTATTGACGGTAAAAATGTTACTTTGTACTATTGTTTTTACGAGAAGTTTTCCCTTGAAACATCTATTTCTCAAGATATGCTATAAATAAATAATGGCTAATGATAGATAATGAGATAATGACTGATATGGATTAGACATGAAATTCTGAAGGAGAACGGGGATTTCACTGAGAATTTCCTTTTCCAGCACTTCTTTCATTTCCGATTCAAAATATTTCAGTTTCCTTAAAGCATCTATTTCTTAAAATTGGCTGTAGATAGAACTTTGAAAATGGATGATATGTATTTAGTTCAGAAGAGGTAAGGGAATATTAATTCCAGAAGAGGTAAGGGGGCTCGCCAAGAATTCCCACGTTCGGGTTTGAAGATGTCACTTCTGATTCAGTAATTCAACATTTTATTTAAAGCATTTATTTTTCAGGATCGTCTGTTAACACTAGAACGAAGGAAGCGGTTATTTTGACCGCATAACTACTTTGAGAAACGGCTCCTCCAAAACGGCTAATCCCATCCCATTGAAATTTTATGACTTTTCTTATTTTAATTATTACTTTGAGAAAATAAGAAAAGTCATAAAATTTCAATGGGCTGGGATTGGCCGTTTTGGAGGAGTCGTTTCTCAAAGTAGTTATGCGGTCAAAATGATCACTTCCATCATTCTAGCGTTAATAGAGTTTAGATGACGATTGATAGGGTTTCAGCATTAAATTCTAGAGGGGTATCTCTGACGATTTCAACTTTTATTCTTTCTCACCTTCAGTTCAAAAAATCCCCTTTAAACATCTATTTCTAGATAGATAATGACGCATAGGGATTCAACATCGAATTTCAAAGGTTTGTAGGGATTTACTAAAGATTTCCACTTACGGTTCTGGAGATGTCACTTCTGATTCAGTAATTCAACATTTTATTTAAAGCATATATTTTTCAGGATCGTCTGTTAATAAAGCTTAGATGACGGCTCATATGGAATTAGCATCAAATTCTATAATAATTCTGCAATAAATTTCATTTAGACGTGCTGCTGATTTTAATCGAAGGAGCTTATATAGGGTGTATCAAAAGAGTATAGCATATAAAGCGTATTACGCCCACATAGAGGGTGGGAACGCCCACATAGAGGGTAGAAAACCTAATGAATTAATTTAATTAATACCTGCTTAAAATCTCGGGCAACACCAGGTACAGTTTCTATCTTACATAATAAAGGACGGCGTGTGTGTGTGTGTGCAGTCTGTAGCGGAAAATCTAATCGGCGTACGGCTATGAAATTTGGTACTTCGAGACCCGGGAAAGTGAACCGCGGAGTTATTTCTTTTTAATTTTCGAATTAGGCAATTTAATTTCAAATCGACGCAGCGGGTTATTTTTTATTAAAAGCGGGAGTATTGTTAAAGCGTTATTTGGTTTTCGTAAAATCGGTGTGAATTCATGTGTGACTATAATCAAAGTTTTGCATCTTAAATCCCGGGCAACGTCGGGTACATTTTCTAGTATATAATAACATTACAAATATGTCTGTTTGTTTATTCGTCTGTGTCGTCTGTAGAGAAAAATTTAAGTGACATACGACCATGAAATTGGGTACACATGATCCGGGAAGAAGCACCGCGTCGTTCTTATGCCTCGGCGATGCATCTGATTATTCCGCTGTTTTGAAATTGGGTCCATAAGCGTGAAATCACAGAATGGTGGACTCTGAAAAATTCAGCAACTTCTCCAATAGAGTGGCTGGATTCCCACAGCTCGCCATCGCTAACCATCATCTAAACGCCGACATATCGAATGAAATGGCTATTTCGGATTTTCACCCTAACGTCCGCCGTAGAAGTAAGAATGCACAGAAAGAAACACCGGCTTTTACCAAGACACTAATTTACGTATTTGGCACAGAGCCAATTGCTATTATGCACGTGTTTCTATATTTGCTTATTATACTCGAAGTGTACAGCAAATTTCGTCCAATAAAGTTCATTCGTTCGCTCGTGATCTAAAAATTTGCATTTCGTGCTTATTTTCTGGAGGGGAGTGTGTGTATGTTTATATGTTACCGGCAATGTATGAAAGCCGGCGTTCTATAGAATACCTAGGCATTATATAGAATACCGAAAACTGGTCTGCAATCTATGAAACGATTAACATTTCACAGATTTCCTAGGCATTCTTTAGAATGCCAAGTGACAAACCGGCGAAGTATGAAATACATCTCCGAGTCATTCTATTTTTCATACTTTGCCTAATTAGCATTTGTCATTCCATAGAATGCCTAGGTATTATATACAATGCCTAAAGAAAGTATATAATAATTCTCATATTTCATACTTTGCCTAAAAAAGGCCGGTATTCTATAAAATGCCTAGGTATTCTATAGAACGCCGGCATTTCATACATTGCCGGTAACATATATATATATATATATATATGCTTTTAGTTATTAAATCTGCATTTCCTAATATTACACTAGATGTATTTCTGTATTTCAAATTGCTTTCGGTATTTCAAAGTTTTTATTCGGCAAGATGCAGTTCTACAACTATTACAAGAAACCTGTACTGGCCCATTTCTCGTGCTTAAATGAAACACTAAAACTTTTCTCTTTTAGTACACGGAAAAGAATCTACGATTTCGTTGGACAGATTAAATTAAAACCTGCGTACGTGATGTAGCCAAAGGGCATGTACACACTGAAACATCAAGTACAACGACTGTTGCTGTTTCAGTGCCCGTTGTTCCACCAACTCTCGAATCCGACGATGCAGTGAAATAAAGTGAACTCCTTTTAGAAGAAAATCCTTTTCCTTTTACCCATTCTGTCGCAGTAGGAGCAAAAGGACTCAGTGGGGGAGTGCTGTGGCAACGCCGAATGTAAAGCAAAACCATGCAAATAAATCCACAAAAGTTAAACGCGCTCTGAGATGTGCAGCTTCGAGGAACTTTAAATAAGTAAAGTAAGAAATAAACTTTATCACTCTCTCTGCACCTGTTCTGCCCTCGGCCAATTGTATTCGATCACGAATCGATTTGCTCTTTCGAGTGTATATTACTTTTGTTTATTTCCCGAGTCGAAGATACTTTAGCTATATAAAAGCTATTAATGCTGTAGGCATGTTTGCCTTTTATAAAAACACAAACGTGGAGCAGGCCGTCCAGTGGTTAAGGCTAGAGGATTGCACTCGAAAGACCCGAGTTCGATACCCAGCTCTACCCAAACTGTCCCGTATTCACGCAGAGTAAGGGCATGTTAAATACATGAGTCTGGAAGTCCTTCCGAGAGGCTTTTGGTAGTGGAAGGGGTGTGTGGTATCTATGGATTGTACCTCCACCGGGTTCCGGTCTAAATTGGATGGCACTATCCCGGCCGTCCAAATAGATACCTCACCGCTTCGGGTAGGTCGGACGGTTTGGTCAAAAGAAAGGAAAACACAAACGTGCTGTACGTGGTTTTGTGCACTTTTCATAAATAAACAAGTTATATTCTGTGTTTGTCTTGTGTGAATTTTCTTCTCTTAGCATATGTGACTCGACTTATGGAAGGTCTCATTGCAGCAGCTGAATACGTTTCAATTCTTGGTAGGCTTGGAGGCAAATATATTAGAAGAGTGAGATCGCCCAGATCTAGATTTATAATACTGGCTTTATGGTCATACAAATGGTGACCATCACATAGATTATTGACTCGGGCACTCAAGTCCGCATAACGTAAGCCTAAGTTTAGCACCTAAACTCCGAAGCTTTTTGGGCCAATAGTAGGTCCACTGGTTGTCTAAGTAACTAGGATACTGACAACTAAACCAGAGGGATCCAAATTTTGAGTTCAAACCAGTTAGTTTCATACAGAGCAATTTTTCTTACAAAACCCTTCATGAAAATCGTGCTGCCCTTGGAGCTATTTCCTGCGGTTCCACGTGTTGTTGTTGTTGAAACCCAGACCGTCCGACCTACCAGAAAGGTGTAAGGTAACTGTTTGGACGGTCGGGAAGTGCCACCCAATTTAGACCGGAACCCAGTGGGGGAGGCATCCACAGGGACCGTACCCTCCTTCCCCTACCACCAACCTCTCGGAAGGACTTTCGGACCCACATGTTTAACGTGATCGTACTCCGCATGAACACGGCGGCAGTTTTGGCAGCGGCTGGAATCGAACCCGGGCCTACCGAGTGCAACTCCAGCGCGCTAACCAATGGGCTACCGCGCCCGTGCGGTTCCACGTGTGTCTGATTTAAATTCCAATTTGTAGGAAGAAGCCCATGGCGTTTGTAGTGATGCATGGATGTTAGTAGTGATTCGAAATCAACTCTAAACTGTAAGTTCTTGTGAAATAATCCCTCGCGTTGAGAGAAAAAACTACCGTATAGCAACAAAATCAACCCAACCCCAAGTTAATTCTTCTTATTAATGGCAATTGTCTCCTCACCTTGTTATCGTTAAAAATTATTTATCCTCTTCGGTCATTATAATAATAATCTGATTCACCTTATTATCCTGATCAGTGGACCCGAATGCAAAAAATAATAAGGGCCATCCAAAATATGTATTGTATATATTATATAAAAATATTTAGCCCTACGCAGTTTTGTCCATTAAATAGTAAGAACAAAATTGGTTTCTTGTTTCCTATAATATTTACATCTTCATAAAATAAACATTACTTTGGAAAAATAAAACCTGTTGTTTTAAAATACATTATTATATATTAATGTTATTAAGAAAAAAACAAGCTTTTTTTTTTAATTCCAATCCTAAAAACAATTTTCGTCTCGATCTAGCGCTTGCGTAGTAATCGATCATTTTAGAAACATCCAATATTTCAGCTTCCTTAGCTTTTATACCAAGTAGGGATGATGCCGATAGTCGTTCTCACTGGAATAGTTAGAAATAATATTAATAAAGAATACACTTCAGAAAAATCAGCATTCATATCATAGTATATTACGATAACTAGCTTAGAATCTTAATTTACGATAACCAGCTTTAAAATCTTAATTTATTTCGTTTGCTATTTTTTAAACGTTTCTTTCTAACTTGGGCCGTAAAAGCACCATGGGCCCAAGCACCGCATTGACTGCATTAGCTAAAAGCCACGGATTCTGATGGGTCTATAAACACACTTTAGCTAAGCAAGTTACATTTGAATTACTCGAAGCATTTGTCTGTCTGAAACTCTAACATAGATTGCTAGTTCCACAAGAAACTCTCAGATAATAAATCAAAATAGCCGGGCACTGAAGTAAGATCATTCATTTCGTTAAATATTAGGTAAAATGAAAACAAAGTCAACATTTAAATGTGGAATGTAAATTAGCAAATTATTTTGATGTACTGTATATAAATTATAATTTCAACGGAACTGCACAGGCTTACTTATACACAGACTTACTTCTTTTAACAGAATTATATAGCATTCTAGGTTTTCTTTCTTAAGAATACAATTAAAAATATATATATTCTTTAATGCACGTCACTCTCCATAAAAGTAATTCCAGCGCAATGGATTGCGACTTTACAGAAACGGAATTCAACGAAATATAAACAACTTATACAAAACAAATAAAAATTATCAGCATTATTTTCAGTTATTTTATTATTATAAGTTTTAAATATTTATTTCCAGCGTAAGAACTTAAAATTCATGAAATCACACTCCTAGTGCTACACATAGCATTGTTGAATCGATTTTGCTCTTATTAGAGTTCATCAGCAGGGAATAGTCGGATGTATGCCGGAAAGACATACTGATTATTCCTGTTGCAGTGAAACCAGAAATAATATTGGCAGGGATCATCGCTTTTTTCCCAAACGGTGTTTAGAATTTCCCCAAATCGAATGCGGGTTATTTTTGATCTGGAAATCTGGTCCAGTAGGCCATCCCGGTACGATTCGAAAGACTTGAATACTTCTTTGTCCAAGAGTTGCAATTCCTGTGTAGTATTACTTGGCAAGCAGAATAACGTAATTCCATGATTTTCTGCAGTCGCTACTATGTTTGAGTCCAAATCTGATAGAACGCCGTCAAAAATTAGTAGAGTATGGAAACCCTATCGCAAAATATGATTTTTCATCGTTAAAATAATCCTTTAATTGTTCATTTAAAAAAACACAAAACTTGTATTTCTAATATGGCTATATTAAGCTGCCTAGTAATTAGCCATATTGAAATGATTGAAATGTATCTTAAGCCTAAAGCTTAGTTAGGGAAACATGTATCTTAAACCACCTTACCTTGTACGCTCTTTCATATGGCGTATGGGTTTTATAAGAATCCCACAGTTTTAATAACAATACATAATAAATCAACTTACCTAGAGATCATATTGCTAGGTTGTTGTTGTTGAGACCCAGACCGTCCGACTCCGACCTACCAGAAAAGTGTACGGTAACTGTTTGGACGGCCGGGAAGTGCCACCCAATTTAGACCGGAACCCAGTGGGGGAGGCATCCACAGGGACCGTACCCTTCTTCTCCTACCACCAACCTCTCGGAAGAACTTACGGACCCACATGTTTAACGTGATCGTACTCCACATGAACACGGCGGCAGTAGTGGCAGCGTGCAAATTCAGCGCGCAAACCACCGGGCTACCGCACCCGAAATGCGCCAACAGCACGCGGTGTTCCCAGGTGGTCACCCACCCAAGTACTAACCGCGCCCGATGCTGCCTGACTTCGGTGATCTAACGGAAACCGGTCATATTGCTAGGTGTAAAATCTGTCAAATAAACTTTCGACACACGTGTAAAGTTCCCACAGCTATGCAATGTATCTTAAGCCTAAAGCTTAGTTAGGGAAACATGCATCTTAAACTACCCTACCTTGTATGCTCATTCATATGACGTATGGGTTTTACAAGAATCCCACAGTTTTAATAACAATACTTAATAAATCAACTAACCTAGAGATCATATTGCTAGGTATAAAATCTGTCAAATAAACTTTCGATACACGGGTAAAGTTCCCACAGCTACGCAATCATTCATGCTTGCGCATATCATCTTCAATAGCGATAAAATACAGTACTGTGCCTCAATCCGTCTATAAATCACATAACATTTACAATTATACAACACATAGCCATAATAAGAGCAGATACTTTATTAGCCAAAAAAATTATAAGATCTAATTCTGTACATCTTATAACAAAATTTCATGCTCGCAATACAGTTGATTTTCAATACCAAAGAACATTAATTAGTATAAGCAGAACCGGCCAACGATGCAATTTGCGATGCGACCAAGGCATCGTGCTTTGAAATGCTTTCTGTTAGTCGGTTGATAAATTGCAAATATTTGGTTTATGTATTTTTGAATGCATCCATTGTTTTATTTACTTAAGTGTTTAAATAAAATAGCAATTTAGGAAACAATATCGAAAGAAAAAGTTTTACCGTATCTTTCCGTTGACCTATCTATCTCCTGGCAACTATATTTTCCTTAAAAAGTGCTTTTTGGCTTTCCACAATTCTTGTTATGTATCCCACGAGAGATTTTAGTAGTTACTGACTAAGCGGATATTTTTATGTTACGAGTGTGTCAGCAAGTTAAAAGCTACTTTCACAGATGAAGTGGATAAAATATCAAGACTTTACAGGCCATAAAATATTCTTTCAGAGAATCTTATATAAAAACAAAACAAAGTGTATAACAGGGGTTCTCAACCAGTGGTTCGCGTACATATATCCGTAGCAGTGTATGTTTCTATTAATAAAAATATTCTTTTGAATAATCTAATATGTAAAGGGGAACGACTCAATACACGTTTAAAACTTCAATATCCTCTGACCTACGTGATGGATTTTGATGATTTATTTTGCAGACGATAAGGATGAGTAGAGATAATTATCCAATATGAGTTTAATATCATACAGTGAAGTGCGGAATTATGAGTATTAAACACTTGTGTCTATCTGCTTATGTGCTGTAAACCTCCTATAACTCGAAAACAGATATATATTTTACATACTTTTTACGCTAGTGTGTTAAGCTTTATAAGTAGCAGGTTTATGGCTGAAAATATTTTGGTTTTGTACCTCTTTAATACATTAAAATTAACATTCCCAAATACGCTCCCAAACTAAATGTTTCCAGAAATACGCGATCTATATTGATGAATATTTTTCAATCAATAAGACTTAATACTGGGAATGAATTAAGATATATTTTATCCTCCTACATCTCCCCTGGTAACTACAGGTATTAAAATACCTGTTTTATTTATCTGTATAATCAATCAGTGGCGAAGCGTGATAAAGTAATTTGGAGAGACAGAAAACTGGGAACCAAAATTAGGAAATAAAGATTCTTGCACTCTGTTGAAAAAAAATATGTACACCCATACATCATTGAGCTACAGCCGTGAAACTGGGCATGCAAATGTCGTTTTAAAAGTTATGCAAATGATCTAAAAGTCAGCGCTAATGATGTTACTGTGCTCATCCAATGCGCAACAGAACGATGCATCGTGCATCATTTAAAACGACCGCTGTCCTCATTCACGGGCAATTGGAACGGAATTTTCTGCTTTGATACTGCAAGTTATGAACAAAGATGCCTTTGCGATGTCGCATCATAGACCTAAGGGAAGCTGATTGGTCCAACGGACGTATCAGCCGCCATCTTGCTCGGAGCGATACGGTATTTACTCGGTAGTGGCAACAGTGGGTCAGAGAAAGCACATGTAACCGTCGCAGAGGCTCATGACGCGCCAGACAGGCGACTGCTCGAAACGATCGTGCAGTCAGGAGAGGAGTACCATCCACAACAATGGCGTCACTATCAGCCATTCGAAAGCACTAGCTGTGCATTCTGTATCAAAGGATATTATTCGGAGACGACTGGCAGAAGGTAGGATTAGGTGTCAACGTCCCTTAAGGCGCCTACCACAAACCCCTCAACATAGGCAAAGCCGTCAGAATTGGTGCCGAGTTCTGTTAGCCTGAACACTGTCCAATTGGAGGCATGTTGTCTTTTGCGACTAATTCCGCTTCTCTCTCTGTGCTAATAACCGCCACATACGTGTGTGGATGAGGGCTGGCCGGCATTTCGATTCCACATTTGTTGTCGAGCGACACAAGGCCATCACAGGTGGTGTAGCAGTCTGGGGAGCCATCTCGAGGAACAACCGATCTCCTCTAGTTGTGTTTCAACCCAATCTGATCCCATTCCTAATTATCATTCTTTCATTTGTTCTTCCTACGCCTCTTGATTTCCCAGAATATTCTCTCTTCACAGCATATGAAATGTTGATACAATATTCAGTCACTATATGCGCTATAGACGGTCCTTATATATATATGTGTGTGTGTACACTCTAAGACAAAAAAAAAATCAAAGCACCAAGAAAGAATTATCCAAATGAGATAAAATTTGGTACGTGTAATGTGGATGTATAGGAAAAGAAATGATTAGAATTTTAGAACAATTGCACTGAAAGATCTACACAGAGTGAGCACGTCAATATGGCATTGATCCACCTCTGGCCTTGATACAAGATCTTACCCGACGTGGCATTGATGCATAAAGTTGCCGGATGGTGTTCTGAGAGATGTCGTTCCAAATGGTCTCCAATTGACGAGTTAATTTGTCTATATTCTGGGATGGTAGCAGGCGACGCCCCATCTCAGCCCAAATGTGCTCAATAGGCGAGAGATTTGGGTATCTGGCTGGCCACGGAAGTGTGTCATAAGCACGCAGACAATCAATAGAGGCGTGCCGTGTGTAGCCTGGCATTATCTTGCTGAAAAGATAGCCCGGGGTGTCGGGAAAGGAATGGCAATACAACGGGTCGTAGAATGTCGGCAACGTACCGCTGTGCCGTAATGATGCCACGGAGAACTATCAAAGGGGCCCGGCTATCAAACAAAATGGCAACCCAGACCATAACTCCCCGTTGGAGGGCCGTGTGGCGTGTGACAGTAATAGCAGGATCCTGACGATGTCCGGGCTGTGTCCAGATCGGGCCCGGCACCATTGCAATCGATGTTGACGGTGCATATTGGTCAGTGGTAGGCGGCGTAAGGGGAGCCGCAATTATAAATTCGGCTCCCTAGTCTTCTATTAATGGTCCGGGTGGTCACTTCTGTATTTGTGATACGTTGGATGATTGATAACGACGAATCTCGTACTGTCACAGCTGCTTTGACAATCGCTCTATCTTCTTGGTCTGTGGTCGCTCTAGGCCGTCCGCTGACCGCTGAAATCTGCCATTCCGGACCCATTCCTGCCAACATTGTCTAATTGCTGCATCGCTCCTACCCAAATGCCGAGCGATTCGTCGGTGTGCTCATCCAGCCTCATGCAGTCCGACCGCACGCCCTCTTTCAAACTCCTTCATATGTTCGTAGTGACCACGAATTCGCTGGCGAAGCATTGTTACAATCAAGGAACGTAAACGCAATGAAAATCCACTACACGTTTTGTTCCTGAAACCGAGGTTCGCTCCTTATATACACTATCATGGTGCTTAGTTTCAGTGCGCTGTAGTTCCAACTATTCATTCATTGGCTGCGAATTTTTGATCATTTGCAAATTCGGTCGAAAGGTGTTTGCATGTAAAATTTCATTACTATCGGATTATTTTTGTCTTAATGTATATATATATATATATATATATATATATATATATATATATATATATATATATATATATATATATATATATATATATATATATATATACAGGGAGTCCCAAAAAGCATTCTCGAACTTTAAAGACGAACATCTCAGAAGCGGTTATACCCCGTCGTTCGCACTGCCAATGTTAAGTCGACATAAATTTAAGTCAACTTAAACTTGAGTCGATTTACCTTTTTACGTTCGCACTGCGAAGGATAGCCTCGACCGCACTCACGTTGAAGTTTGACAGTTTAAGACAAAATACGTCGTCGTCGAGATTAGGCGTGTTTACATTTTCATTAAATACATTTCGTCATGTATTTTACTTTATACACACATATTTATTTGCTTTTGATATAATTTTGAACTAAAGAATTAAATAAAATATATTATTATTACTACTTGATCAATGATGAAAATGCTTCATTTATGGAAAAACATTATATACAGCATATGATTTAAAATACTTATGTTACACGTATTATGTTTATTAAAGGCATCTTATACCCACTTTATATTGTATTCTGTACATGAATCTCAACTTTTTTTAATTCTATTTTCATTGATGACTTATAGTACTTAAAGCATTAATAAAATAAAACAAATTGCCTCAACTACAAGAAAACAAGTTACCTACCCAAAACAAAATATGTAATCGTTTAAATGTGGGGATTTTTTAGAAATTTTTGCACACATTAGCAAGTAAAATATGATTTGTGTCTTGATTTATTGTAATTAAAAAAAAAATAAAAAATATTTGTTTTCTGGAGTTGTGGGGAAAAAGGATATCTTTAAACAGGTAAGTCCATCAATCATAACCAGTGCATACTTTTAAATATATAACTTAATTTTTTGGCATTCTTTATTAAACTTTCATTGATTTCAAGCATATTGCAATATAACAACTGATACTTGAACACGGAAAATTTTAACAATCAGAATGTACCAGCTACGCTAGCTCTCCTTTAATGCTCGCTCCTTACTTCTATGTTAATAAAATATACCAATATATCAAAATAAATAAACTACTGCTTGTGAGAATATAACTTTGTAATACTTTCTTAAAGAATCTAATATGTCAGCTATTTTTTTTATACCTGGTTTCTTTATGGAAGTATTAGAAAGTTATATACCAATAGAATAGATGCTATGGGTTTCAGTTGATATTGCCAGAAATAAACAAGTTGATTGAGATTTGCAGTCTAACCTAGTGTGTTATCTAAAGAATTTGACTTTCAGAGGAATGGACTTTTTTTTTACATTAATTCAAATTTCATGTTAACCACTTTATATGAAACAAATAAATATATAGTGAAATACATAGTTGGCAATGATAGTGTCTAACCTGTAGTTCGTGTTAACTGATATTTCACATAAAGTGGTTTCAACTGTTCTTAGACAGTAAAAACCTCATATAATTCTACATTTCAATGACAAAACATTCTAAATAAATATTTTGTTTCTATGATAACCATCTACGTAATGTATGTACACATAATAGGTGAATGGAAACAAAACTGAGTAAATAGATAAAGCTTTCCGAATACATTCAAGTTAGCTTTAAATGCCTGAAATATAGCTAAAATACTTGCTCCTTAAAGGCGTCATGTGAAATACATTAGCTGCAGCTCCAATTTTAACTTTAAAACAGATGTGTTATTTTTCTTGCTCAACTCATATTTGTTTCCTCCAGTCATAATTTTTTTTTATGAAAATACCCTGATAAAATTGTTTTGTTTTTATAGTTTTGCAACATTCTAATATATCAATTTCTGAATAGGATATAATGGAGAAGACACGCCTATTGCAGATACCAGCATCTATGGACTGGTTTCTCGCTTATTAAACGCTCGTCAGCACGAAATTATCTAAATCTGCAGTGGCAGCATGAAACTTAGTATACGCCACAATTTTTGAGAACTTCTATGGGAACTAACAATTTCAGTTCTTCCATTTGGCCGGCAAAAAATTCATATACAACTTAGCTCAGGCCACATGAAGCTGCAAAGATAAAGTTTATAAATACAAAGTCCGCATACAAGAGGCATTTTCAAAAATATGTGAGACACTACTATTACAGATATCAGTTTGAGCGTCCATGAACTGGTTTCATGCTTATTATGGACTCGTCAACATGGAATAGCTGATATCTACAATGGTAACAAGAAACTTAGTACAGATCCAGGTATCATTGTGGCAATTACCTCCCCCCTCCCCCTTTTCAAAATATGTGTCATTTCATGTGATTCTATAGATTCACTTATAAAAGTCTATTGCAACGAAATAAATCCAAAATTGACATAAAATTCATTTTATCAGGCTAGTTTGTTTCATTTTATGATTAATCAAAAAAATGTATCAGTTTTGATAACTATTTACTGATGTACTAGAAAAACAAATCTCCAATAAAATAAACATGTCAAAGTAAATCTCTTGCTGAATCTGCCCTTGTAATGTACTAACTGCAAATTGTGCAGTTAACTTTTACATTTGGGCCGACGCGGTGGTCGAACGGTCAAGGCAAGCGTTTCCTAGCGATTGTTCGGCTGCCGGGTTGTGGGTTCGAGTCCCATCTTCAGGCATGGATGCTATGTCGTTGGACGCGGTGTGTTCTTACCCCCACTGGTGCGCTGGGGCAACGTCATGTGACGGCTAAAAGGTTCACGGTTCTGGCCGGTGTATAGGCGAATGATGAAATATCAATTGCCTGGCCATTGAAAAAAAACCTTTTACATTTGGTTAACCGTACTCACGGCTCACTAAATGATAATCAATTAACAGATACTAATTAACCTTCAGCTTTTATAAGAAACTCTGATTAGCTGGACATGGATTAACATAAACACTATGTAATAAAAATTATAATGTTCTAAATTTGATTAAGTAGGTACTAGTCAATCAGGTTTAGTTGATTAAATATTTATAATTTTTCAAAATATTGTTCACCAGATAACTAAAATATAGTTATTTAGGTAATGAATATGGTTATCTTATCTGTACTGATTTTTCCCATCAGTATTACAGGTAAATTCCTGCCTTCGAACAAAAGTAAAAATTAATTTCAAAAATAAATAAAAATATCCCATTTGATAAACTAATTTCTATATTGCAATTGTAAATGTAGACGAAGAATGTGAAAATCGTATTTAGTTTTAGCTGCAATTATTGTGCTAATAGAAGAAAATTGTATATATAGCTTGATTCTTTAAAATTATAGAAATATATTTAAGAACTATGTTTTTGTCTACACACCAGTAGCATTGAAGTTCCGAGAAATGATATTTAGCGAAAGAGGAAACAAACTGTTTGGTTGCCAACTCATAATCTTACATATATTACTGATTGTTAAAAATGTGGCAGCTCACTACTAGGTACAAATCAAACTGTAAAGTATTTCATAAACATTAGATAATGGATATCATCAGTGTTTGCTTTCTACAAAATGCTACTTAATATCAATAAAATCTCCAAATGAACACCCATGCAATTGAAATAAAACTTCGCATATACTATATGCTACTTAAATCACAACTTAGTATATACATATAGAATATATATTAATTTTATTAGTAATTACATTAATTTGTATAATACCATAATATTCTTATACTATAACACTCAGAAAATAACACTACTGTGATAAACAAAATAACTATGAATATAACAGATTGAAAAATATGTTGCTGTCTTCTACACAAATTTAACTTGCCTGAAAGAAAATAACTCAAAGTTTTCCCTTTAAATTAACTGATACAGCAATAAAAACATCTGACCTTTTAAATTATTTAAACAAGTCAGGTGAAATATTGCAGTGCAAGTTTTGATATATTTATATCTGGTCCGCAATCTTCTGTCTAAAATTAGGTACTTTAACATAAGAAATGAATTAAAAAATCATTCAATCCGATTATTACATGTTTATAACGTTCCAGTGTCCGGATTTTACTCATAAAAATTGTAATAAAGGTATCGCATACTACTTACCTAAATATAAGACATTTTTGTTGTTTCCGAACATGTATCCATATAGACGTATTGTCACACAAAGCTATACTTTTGCACCACTTCTTTCTATCATTATTCTCTTCCCGATTTAGTAACAGAAGTTTTTTCAGTCGTCCTAGTTCATCCTCTCAACGAGGCGGCCATATTTAAATCCATTGAAAGCTGCTAAGTAGCTTTTCAAAAGGAACTTAACTAAGTTGCTTTGAAATATTCTTATTGCCGGATTTGAGTCGCATTCCAAAGTTAAGTCGACTTAACTTTCAGTGCAAACGGGGCATTACAGATAAAACGATGAAATAAAGTGTATGTTTATTGAACTGCAAGCAAAATTTATATAATACGGTTATCAAAATATAGTCGAAATTTTTGCCAACGCTAATAATAACAGTCAAATCAGCTTCGCGTCCTTTCAAAATTTGTGAAAAAATATTGAATTTTTTTTTTCCGATCCAAACCTTTCGATACTTGAAACCTGCCTTGTCTCTGTCGGGCTGCAATTCAACCGATGGTATTCGAGCACATTGAAAATTCTTTACTCCAACGAATGCAACTCTCTTCCAATGTAAATATTCATTCATGTTTCGACAGCTAGAACATGAAGAAGACTAAATGAACTGTAAAAACACAATTTGAGGGAAATTTAAAGGCCGCTTGCATCTATTGCCAAAATTTTGAACTATTCTTTGGAAGCCACCTAATATAATCGTTTCCAAGATATTCGTCTTCAAAGTTTGGGAGTCCTTTTTGGGCACCCTGTATATATATATTAGAAAAGTGGATTAATAACTAACACCAAGTAATTAATGGCAAAATATTGAAGCAATACATTAACCAAAACAGTTAAAACACAGCCACTATGCCGACAAAAAGTAATGAACAACACTAGCCTTAAGTTGGAGGTTAATCAAAAGCATAAATAGAGGATAAAAATTTTTAAAACCATGAGGCACGATTCCTGGTGCTACGTGTTTAACATTGAGCAGTTGAGACTGAATGTCAGAGAGTTGAGTTAGTGCTCAGAAGAAAGAGAGGAAAAATAAACCATGGGTTTAGAAGAGAAACTATGAGTCAAAGGGACTTCCACTAAAACTCAACCAGGGAGTAGGTATTGGAGACAAACAGCCATAATTGCCATATATATATATATATATATATATATATATATATATATATATATATATATATATATATATATATATATATATATATATATATTTGAAATGTAATAATAAGAATTATGTAAAAATAAAAAAATACAATTCAAGTAATATTAACATCACCATAGAAGCAAATTTACGGCCATAATGCCGATAAGAGAAAAGAACAGCACCATCCCAAATTCGATGATTAATTAGAATTAAATTCATCGTCAGGTCTGAGTATTTAATTCCAATTAACCCAAACAAATGCCTGTTTCAGATTAAGCAATAGTACATTACTATAAATACTTAAACTCAGACTACAGGCAACAAAAAATGAAAAAAGGGATACATTAAGAAAATTGTATTACCATGCGGCATGAACCATTCTTCTACCACGTGTATACACGATCAACCTCAACAGCTTAATCTAGAAGCACCGGAATGAACAAGTCGAAATTCTACCAGGGAGGCAGTACGAAAGTTCACGGAGTTACTCCCAAACCCGTCCAGTGAGTCTAAGCTGGAGACTGGACAAGCAATTCAGAATACAACTTCCCAAATATGCAAACATGAATATGAACATGAATCAAAGATGAAAATTCCTATATATATATATATATATATATATATATATATATATATATATATATATATATATATATATATATATATATATATATATATATATATATATATATATATATATATATATATATATATATATATATATATATATATATATATATATATATAGGGCAATTCGTCTTCATATATTCGTCTATATATATATATATATATATATATATATATATATATATACGAGGGGCACACTGAAATTTTTTAGACAGGAGCAGACGATATGCGCTAGAAAATAATTATTGGTCGGATATTTAAATTTCAACTCTTTTATGTCCACAGACGATAATTTGTTTGTAATTACAATTTACCTATCGTAGAATAAATTTTGAAAGAAAAGAAAATGGAGTTGACGCGAGAGCATTAACGAGCTATGATTTTCTATGATTTTAAAGTGGGACTAAATGAAGAAGAATGTCTTCAACGCCTACAATTAGCATATGGAAATGATGCACCATCTCGTTTCACTGTATTCAGATGGTTTATTGAGTTTAGAAGAGGTCGAAATTCTCTCCTAGATGAAAAACACACAGGAAGACCTTTGTCAGCTGTAGTCCCAGAAAATGTGTCGGCTATTCGAAAAATGTTAATCGATCGTAATCGCTGTACCTGCCAAATGATACAGAAGGATCTTAACATTGGATCCGCAGCTGTACATAAAATTATTCACGAAGAACTGCATATGAAAAAATTAGTTTGTCTTTGGGAACCCCATAATTTAACAGAACACCAAACATCGGAGCGCGTCAGAATCAGTAAAGAAACCCTAAAATTACATAATAATGGTGGACACCGCATTATTTCTAAGATCATAACAGGTGATAAAACGCACATGCCGTTTTTTGACGTTCCAACAAGCCAAGAAAGTAAAGTATGGGTCTTTGAAGATGACCCCAAACCAACAATGGTGAAAAGACAGCGAGCAAGGAAAAAAATAATGTATGCCGTGTTCTTCAGAAGTACAGGTCTGGTCAAAGCCATAAAGCTAGAGGGACAGAAGACAGTTACAGCTAACTGATACACTACTAAGTGTCTTCCAGAAATTCTTCAAGTAGTGAATGTTAGGGGACTCATGTTTCAACATGACAAAGCATCTTCTCATTCAGCAAGAATGACAGTCGAATTTCTTGAACAAAAAAACATCAAAGTGATACAACATCCACCCTATTCTCCTGATCTTGCTATGTATGAATTTTGGCTATTTTTTAATCTAATTTTTTTTTACGTGGGCGCCATTTTCATTCCGAAGATGAGATTGATGAGGCTATAAAAGCATATTTTTCATCGATTCCAAAAAATGGATGACTTAAAGCATTTAATCTTTGGAAAATTCACCTACAAAAGTACATTGCTGTTGGAAGGAAGTACTTTGAACACTCCTAGGAGTTGGTAAGTTTAGCTTGTACCACTTAGCCGTATTTCAAAAATTAGAAATTTCTACGTGACCTCTCGTATATATATATATATATATATATATATATTCCAAGTTCGTATATGATATTAAATCAGGGTGATCGTAAACTCATTCAACAATAAAAGAGGGGTGATAGTACACACTAAGAAAGACCGTTAAACATGTGGGTCCGAAAGTCCTTCCGAGAGGTTGGTGGTAGGGGAAGGAGGGTACGGTCCCTGTGGATGCCTCCCCCACTGGGTTCAGGTCTAAATTGGGTGGCACTTCCCGATCGTCCAAACTGTTACCTTACACCTTTCTGGTAGGTCGGACGGTCTGGGTTTCAACAACAACAACACTAAGAAAGACGAACAATATTTGTAATGGAAACTAAGAGGGCATCCCACTCATAGTGTCAGAAATTAATAAAGTTACATATTGTTGTGACAAATCACAACACTTTTATTTCTTATTCAAAATGTAATACCTTTTTCATAAATCGTTAAATATTTTTTATTTATTTTTATTTTAATCTTAATTATTTAAATTTTTATCTTTAACTATTCAAAATTATTCTATTCTAAATTATATTATTCAAAATTACCTTATTCTAAATTATTAATTAATATACTACAATAATATTAAATTGTAATTGTAACGGTAATTCATGCAAATTCTAGTAAACCGAAATAACTGTCTGGTGCTCACTTAAGAACTAACTCCATGTTCTGAGCGAGAGGGTTAATTTCTGGCCAGTGGCAACGGTGTGAACGCTGTGAAAAAGGCTTTCTTTGCTTTACGATTTTTTTTATAAAATTATGATAATATGACAATATTTAAAGGAATTATGTATGATATATATATAAAGCTTTTTTCTGCAAGCTGGTTTGGTTTTGAACATGATGATGTTGTTCTTTAAAAAAAAAATGGTGAATATATCCATGATTGTTTATTACAGAAAAAAAATAAAGTGGTATTTTAATCCAGAATACTTGTGCAAATTTTAATTTTGTTCTACGGATTATGTTTCCGAGAATGGTTTCTTGAGATGTGTGAGATAAAACAAAAAATGGAATTTTAAGAGGATTTCAAAAGTGATTGGATTCAGTTTCAAGTCTGATATTGAAACACGCAAAAATAAAGAAAAATTAATTGAATGCTATTTTGAACAAATTCAAGTGGAGTCCTATTTCTCTTTACAATTTTTTAGAGATGGCGTGTGTGCAAGATATTATTACTATTCTTCAGCTATAAAAAATGGGCTTCTATATATATGTATATGACAAAAGTAACAAAGGACTATTTTATGGAATTCATTGAAATTTCACCTGGGTGTTTAAACTAAAAATTTTGCAAAACTCCATGATTAGCAGTGAATATTTATAGAACTATGACTTATCATTCAAACTAATGGCGTGAAAAGTTTAGTGAAGAACACTCTAAGTTTATTTATATTGAGTCCTAAATTTATGGAAACATTTTTTTATTGTTCCTTTTATTTTGAATTGATTTACAGGTTCAAGATTTCAGCCAGGTATGATTTATGTACAGAATTGTTTAATTTATCATGAAGTAAAATTATTTAATTAATTGTAATTTTAAGGCGCCCATATGCAAAAATGGTTATTTAATTTATACTTGCAAATTTCACAATGCTTTGTATTTATACTCTAAATTTTACTCCCCACTATACGGTCCCAATGCATTAAGCATTTAACTTTTAATTTTATTAAATTCTTTGTAATTTACATGTGGGTGTCCGACCCAATTAAGTGTTGAGTTACAGATGCTTAATTAGATATTATTTGAATTACTTAATTTTCCCTTGAGCGTTTGTATCACGACACATATCCACGTTAATCCTTCAACAGTGAAAAAGAGGGACTTAACTAAATTCTTAAAATTATCCCACAGATTAGCAGTAAAGTTTATAATAAACAAAAGGCATACAGCTTTTGTAGTGTTTGAATATGTCATTTGTTAAATAAACTGATAGCGAAGGATCGCAATTTAAAAATTAAATGAGTCCCCCCCCCCCCCCCAAAAAAAAATTCCTTAAAAATTGGAAAATAGCGTCAGAGACACAAAATAAGCTTCAATGGCATCAAGGAAAGTTTTTTCTGTTTCCTGTAAACATTTTATTTAAGCTTCATTTAATCGTTTAAATTTCACAATTTAATTGTAAACAAGAAAGATCAATCATGCATAAAGCATTGATTATGAAACACTTTGCAACTGTAATGCAATTGTATTTAAACATCTCTAAAATGCAATACATTCAGCGGTGATATTTTTTTAAATATCACAGTACTAAACTAATTTATATTACTTAAAAACTTAAAACCATGGAAATAAAAGTAGTTTCTAATTCCATGTTTAAAACTTCATCGAAAAAGGCAATGCTTTAAAATCGTCTGCTTCTCTATGTAAAATCAATGAGTATTTCATTCGTAACACCTATATTCCAGTCTCCAGAGCTAAATAATTTTGCGTTAAAAAAATTCAGCAATTCTTATACAACTCATCTTACAGCTTGATTTGTTTACATTCTGCATACGTTAAAATTAAGCTTCGATGTAGAAATAATCAAAGTTTTATGATCATTTAAACTAAAAAATATTGTAATTGAGTTGGCGAAGAGTATAGATGCACAGAAAATAAACAAAAATAAAGCGGTTTTAGAACAAACAGATGCAACACTAAATATAAATCTAAAAGAACTTTAAAAATCACGATTTTGACACTGGGAAAAAAGATGGATGCCATATACTTTTTGAAGTGGGTCACATAATCTCTTCATATAATATGGGTGTAATTATTATTTTAGTTTTTATTTGAAAACTACCGAACATATTTTGTTCAAAATTTTTTTATATATTTTATGGGATGATTTGAATATTTCCTAAAATTTTCAAAGCAATTTGTGAATTTTAACTTTGCTTAAAAAATGTATGAACAATTAGGTACCATAGGGTTCAATGTATTTCACTTTTTCGACCCGGATTCAATCCAAAACTAATTGGGCGATATTATTCATTTACATTCCCATGTGTCCCACAGACCGTCTGAACAACATACTAAAATTTCATTTTGGTAAAATCATTTTTACGGCAGTTATCATGCGAACGGACAGACAGACAGACAAAATGACCAAAGTCATAAACACTTTTCAACTATGTTGGAAAGTGTTAAAATGGTTGAAAACAAGCTTCAATATTTAATAACATCGAAAGTTAAAATCGGAGAGACTCAAATGAATATGATTTCGAAAGATAGTCATACACACTTTAAGAAAAAAATTTAGGAAAACTAATAATTATTTTTTGAACTGCGCGCTTTACCTTAAGTTAAACTTTAATATTATTTCATGGTCATAGATTTACTCGTACATTTTAATATCGAAATTAATTTGAAAGATATCGTGATACTCTTTTAAAAATTATACATGGCACAATAAGAGTTTATGAAAATTTTTGACTTAATTCAATTATCCTTTCACCGGTAACTAAATTATGGTATCTCCCTGATGAATGCAAAATTTAAAAACAATGTAATGAAAATAAAAAAATTGTTTCTTTTATAAATTTTAACTTTTTTCAACAAATTTTATTTTAGCTTGACAAAATTGTCTCTAAATGCTATATAATAAAATTCTGTAAAAAAATCAACCTGACGGTTTCTAGTATGTTACATGCAGACAGGCAAACCGATTACAATAGGTGTGTTTTTCGTATTTACACCTAAGAAATTATGCTTCCCTCCCATTTTAAAATTCTTGAGTTTTACATACCTATACATTCATTAAAAATTTGAACTTTTTTTGCATCATGTTAAATATTCAAAAGTAAAATTCATTCTTTATTTATTATATGCATATTTGATATTTTTTCGCATTATTGTCCAAGAATAATGTCATGTCATATTAAATTTAAAATTCTGAAAAACACAATACACGCTATATGTTGTGTAGACGGTGAATGACAAGTGCAAAGTCACATTGACATATCCAAAGGTAATCGTCTCATAGGAACATCTACAAAGCTGTCGAAACTGTCCGAGATTTTTTTATCTTTCCCCCCCCCCCCCCCCCCAAAGCATTTTACGAAGCAAATATAAAATATCTGTTAGAATAAAACATCTCTTATTCAGAACAAATAACTGGCTTGCACAGTCAAAAAATATTTTTTGTAGGTATTTTGGTAACAAGGAGATCAGTTTAATACAAATATTTTCTATCCACACGTATTAAACATATATTTTTTTAGAAACTATAAATAGTTTGATTTTTCCATTGCAAGAGTCTTCACAAAACGAAAACGGTCATTTGACGAATATATCTTGAGTCCAAACACCCAGACCACCTTGGCACACATACATGAAATTCATAAACAGTGTATTGAATCTGTATCTGCCAGTGGATCGAGAATCTGGAAATGGTTTCCAAGAATCAAGCTGTCTATAGCGGTAAAAGGGGACGGGGGTACCGAGGGGACAGAACTTGAAAGATCTTATAAGACCATCAAATCCTTTACATACCCTGACGTGCTGAATGTCATGTATAAACATCTAAAATTTTAATGTAGTGTGATACTGGAATCAGAGATGTAAGTAATAAACGTAAACCAGTTTATTAATCAGGGATATTTTTGGTTATTAGGCAAACATCTCGAAAGAAATTTCAAGGACATTTTTAGTGTGACTTAAGGGTGAGCGTCAGTAAATCTTCTGCCATATCTGCTCTTTGTTAACTTTCGCGGCAGACATTTTTCGCCGAAATTCTGCTTAAACGGTTACGAAATATTTTCTGAAAGATAAAATGCAATGCTTAGATTATATTAAAACTAAATTTAATACCTAATAAAGCATAGAATATATTTTTTATTTTAATCCAAAATATTTTTGATGCTGCCATCTGTTGTCGTAATTTAATTTATACCGATTATTTTTATTTTTAATGAACATTTTTAAATATCTATTCCTTCTAATACAGTATTAAAAACAACAGCAGATCATATATAATAATGCCACAATCACGGAAAGGTGATTTCTCATTCTATAAATTTGATAAGGGGATCTGAATGTACATCACTGAGGACTGCAGTTTTGTCTTCAAGTTCATTTGTCTTCAAATCCAAGTTCAATTACGTTTCCGTGATTGTGGCATTATTATATATGATCTGTTGTATTTAATAGCGTATTAGAAGGAATAGACATTTAAAAATGTTCATTGAAAAATAAAAATAGTCGATATGAATTAAATTACGACAACAGATGGCAGCACCAAAAATATTTTGAATTAAAATAAAAAATATATTCTATATTTTATTGAATATTAAATTTAGTTTTATTATAATCTAAGCATTGCATTTTATCTTTCAGAAAATATTTCGCAACTGTTTGAGCAGAATTTCGGCGAAAAATGTCTACCGCGAAAGTTAACAAAGCGCGGATAGGGCAGAAGATTTACTGACGCTCACCCGAGCTGCATGAAGGACTTAATTCCAGAATGTCTTACATGGTCCACTTTCTTGACCTCACTGCAATTGAGTTTTTAAATATTTGTGTGTTTCTCAAATGAATGGACACACAACTGGTAAAAAATAAGTACAAAAGGTGACTTTGCGCACTAACAATAAAAAAACACAACGTAAATTGCTGCACAAATAAAATGCGAAATGGACGCCAAATCAATTGACTTTCAACTCTAGTCTTATTCGCTCTGAAGAAGGGAATTCAAGTATTTCTGCAATTATCGCCTATTTCATTACTTTGTTTGCGCAGCAATTTACGTTATTTTTGCTTTATTAATGGTAAAGAAGTCTTTATACCAGTAACAACTATTTGAAATGTATGGGAAAGCAAACAATTTTTCCAGATATTTTACTCTTGCATTTAAAGGAAGTTTTCATTTCTTTCGTTATACCCAGAAATTCCTTAATTGCAATTCCATTTCAAATTCGTTCGTCGGTATAATTTAGATTTAATACAATTCTAAATTTGCGAAACAGAGTCATACAATAAGTGCACGAGTTAATTTTTCATTCAAACTAATATAACATCCAGATTCCTGCCAGCCTTTAGATGCCTGAGAATTAGTTAAAATATCCCTCTAAGGCCCCTCAGCTCTTGCCAGAAATTGTCAGAACTCTCAAAGCCAAAGTGTCTTCATACTGAGAATTAAGTGATCTAATTGCATTCACTTCCCTGGGGATGTCAACAAACTTTTCAATTCCCATTCATGTCCAAGTATTTTGATTGGACTGCAGTGAATTAAGCATGCAATAAAGCACGATGACTGAAATAGAAAGTGGGCATAGTGTGTCTTTTATGTACTTATCACTCTTCCTGGAAGCATCATTAGAAAGTTAAGCTGTAAATCAGTGAGATGAAAGACTTACTTATTATTATTGGTGTATGAAATGTGTAAATTTGCTGTTATGTATTATTTAAAACCACAAAAAAGAATATTACATGTGATCATATGTGTTCTCAAATGTTTCATAAAAAATAGTTAAGATTTATTGATACTAGGCTCAAAATGACCTACGTTTAAATGTAATTATTTTACAAAATAGTTTAAATAGCTATATTTGTTTTGTTTGTACCAAACGTAAATGTCTGGTCGGTAAATATTCAAATACAATGAAATTTGAAAAAAAAGCCTCCAATGTGAAATTAAATTGGGTCTGACTAATTCAATAAAATAATGTTATAGTTTGAAACATTACAGCTATTAAACATGACTAAATATCAGAAAATTTTGAAAATGTGTGTTTCTGATATAATACTTTTACATCAAACGTTAAAAATACAGTATATTTTTTAGCCTATGATAAATGCATTTTTAACTTCGAACTAGGGTGTTGGTGTTTGATATTTTTCAGAAACTAAAAGAATTAAAAATCAAAATTTCTTTGTGCAATGGATAAACTAATTTAACAATAAAATAAAAACTCTTCACTCTAATATATAAAATTACCATTTCTAAAAAATTCTTCGAAGAGTAATTAGGTTTTCGTGTAAATTGGTAATTATATAAACTTAACACAGTTAAAGGATACTTTTACAGAGATATAAAATTCACTTACTTATAAAAAGAATGTAAGGTTACCTATAAAAAATAATTTGTAAAAATAATTAGCATAGAATAAAAATATTATATATTGTTACCAATACATAAAATACTTTTGTTGCATATTGCCTATCTCCAAGGAAAAATAATCTTTACCGGCAGCAATTTCTATTACATGAAAGTAGGGTTGCTATACTTTTCAGGTCATGGGTTGTTGTTGTTGAGACCCAGACCGTCCGACCTACCAGAAAGGACAGGTCATGGGTGCAAGATTTGGCGATTTATCGCCAACTTGGTGAACTTTAGCGAGTTTTCGAATATACTAGAACTTTCTCAAAATATCAAATTTGGAGTTTCTTAACATTTTGTAAAAGAAAAACTGCAATAAATATTTTTTTTAATTCTTCCCTAAATTTTTAAATTCAATTTCCCAGCAATTGGTAGGTGATGGAGCATTTTGGATTTCATATTCAGAATTAGAGCATGCTAATTATTCAAAATCGCCACTACTTTTGTTTCGAGGCAAGAAAAAATTGTTCAAATTTGTTGTTCAGTGTAAACAACTGGCTTGTCATAAAGTAAACATACCAAATTTCAGTGAAATCGCTTAATTATATCGATGATTATCGCGCTTCCAGTGGGAAAAGTGAAATTATTAATATCTCAAAAACGGCTTACCCTCAAGCAATGCTTTCAATTAATTTATGACTAAAGTACTTATAAAGCATTAATTTATTTAATAGTGAGCATATTTAATTTTTTACATATTTTTCGTTTCAGATATAAACCTAAAATGTATCAAAAATGGTGTGTGTTACCGTCTTATAACTGATGTCATTCACTTTTACATTTAAAAAATGAATATAAAATAACATTACATTAATATTTTTAACATAATTATCCATTTTCGACAATAAATGTTCTAAAAATTAATGTCCTTCCCTGATCGACACCTTAAAATTCCAATAGACCCCTTAGGGTTACCTCTAAAGACAATTTCATTTTAATCGCTTAATTTGTGCATAGGATATCGTGCCCACAAACAGACGTACAGACATCATTAAATCAACATTTCCCCCCTTTTTTAAGGATGTTTCAAATCGTGTAAAATTATCAAAATGTGAGAGTCGTACTTTGAATCCCATCACAGTACTTTCCCCTTACATTTACTGTGTATTTTATGGAAAGTAATAAAAGTTAATTCATAAAAATCCAACTAATGAGGTTTATATTGGTTTGAGATATGTGTGGTAATCTATTAAACTTAAAATCAAAATCAGAACGAGACTTACAACAATGTTTTACAACCTTGTTTTACAACATTGTTTTACAACAATGCTAAATATATAATCTATATAAATAAAAATGAAAATCTGTCTGTCTGTCTGTCTGTCTGTCTGTCTGTCTGTCTGTCTGTATGTTTGTCACACCATCACCGGAGAACGGCTGAACCGAATTTGATGAAATTTTGTGTGTAGCCCAGAAAGAGCCCCACTTAAAATTATATCCGTGTTTTGAGTTTCTACGACTAGTGGTTCTCGAGATATTAGTAAAAAACGAAATTTTCGTTTGTCTCATCATCACGGAAAAACGGCTGAACCGAATTTAATGAAATTTGGTGAATAGCCTTGAAATATCCCCCCATAAATTTTGTCCAAGTTTCGAGTTTCTAAGACCTGGGGTTGTCGAGATATTAATGAAAAACGGAACTTTTTCCTAGGAGTTCTACTCCCTAACTCCGTGGTTTATCCAAACGAAAAGCTTGAAAATCGTTTGAAAGTGAATTAAAATTTAATCTCTGAGTTTGATGGGAGATTTTTTGCGTTAATTAGTCACTTTCTGAAAACATGAATTGTTTGAAACATGATTTAAAGGGGAAATCTATCTACATGGTTCATGGTTTATTTAAAACAAGCTTTTACGGAACAATGAGAAGTATAGAGAAATCAAAATCGTTATTTAATTTCGCAGTTTATGTTATAAGACATGACATATTTAACATGTTATAAGATTCTATCTTATATCATGTTACTCAGAAACGCAATTAAATTAAATCTGCCTGTTAATTTTAATAATTATTTTTTCGATTTGAATAATAAATAAATGGATAAAAAAATATATTTTAGAAAAGAACGATTTGATTTTTCTTATAGCATTTTTGACTGGATAATATCAATTACGGTCTTCAGGTTTAAAAATTATTATTATTTATATTTTCGGGGATTATTGATTCAAGGATTATTGATATTTTCAAGTTATTATGCAATTATTTTATTATGGCAAAAATTGTTTAAACTCATATATTGTATGTTGTACGAATCTTCTACAAATACACGTGTATATCTTTTAATCTACGAGAATATAAGTAGTACAGGTATATTGACATATGTTTTGATATATATTGGCATATATTGGAATCAATTACGACCTTTTGGTATAAAGAGTACGGATATTATTGATGTTTTCAATTTATTACGTCATCTCTTTTATTTTGGCAAATATTTTTGAGACGCATATTGTAATACGGGTAATCTTCTACTAACACATTGGCATATTTTCTGATCTGCGACAATATAATTAGTACGGGGTTGCATATATTCATTCAATTCCTATTTTTTCTTCTGTAAATTTGCTTACAAAAGGGGGCAGGATGTTTTATTCTTCAGATCTGATCGTGAAGATAATTTTGCATAGTGAGAACATATATTCTTAAACTTCTCTTTAGGAGCAATAAATTTAATATTTTAACAGAATTTGCACATGATTGCGAACTTTAAGTTTCTTTAAATTATACACTCCGTACGAATAACGGGTGTGCTGTTAGTGGTTAATAAATTTTAACATTTTAGGAGGATATATCATGTTGCTCGGCATCGCAATTAAATTAAATGTGTTTGTTAATGTTTTTATTATTTTTTTTCGATTTAAATAATAAATAAATGGATAAATGGATATAAAAGTATATCTTATTAATGGACGGTTTGGTTTTTCTTTTAATTATATTAATTGCTGACTGCGTACATCAATTTCATTTCTTTTGGCAAAGAGTTTTCAAGCTTATATCGTATTTAGCTACTAAACTCATATATTGTGTTTAGCCAATAAATTCATATAGCCGATTGTTGAAACAGAAAAAAAGTAGAGCAGGTATATCTTCTAATACAATTGTAGTGTTTTCATTTAGTATATTGAAACGGGATAAGAGTGTTTCATTCAGATCTGCTAATTCAAAGTTACGAATTTGGAGGGATATCGCTAATTTGACAACTTTTCTTAAACTTTGCCAAATTGACGGAAATGTCGCCAAATTGATATAAACGACACACAAACAGCTGCCATAAACCTTCGGGTTGGTCGTGTGGCTTGGGTCTTCTACATATCAATGAAATTTTTTTTTGTTTTGTTAGAAGAGAGTACTGAAATGATGTTTGGTTAGCATTTATCTGTCAGACCAACCATCCTACTTAGTAATACATTTAGCGAATTTTTAAAATGTCACCAAATTGATAAAAATGTTTTCAAATCTATAAAAATATCTTGAAATTGATAAAATTGCGCTACATAAATGATATTAATTGTTTTTTGTTAGGGGATAGTATTGTGATGATATTTCGTCAAATTGTCGCAAAGTGGAACTGTCAGTTCTACAGTCCCACTTGGCGATAAATTTGGCGATTTTTTAAAATGTCGCTAATTTGACGAAACTGTCGCCAAATGTTCCATAGAAATATAACTATTTAGACGATATTTTTTCTACCAATTTATTTGAAGCAAATGATATCATGTCGCTTAGCAACGGATTTAAATCCAATGTGTTTATGCGGCAGACGATTTTTATTAAATCCTTTCCGATTTGAATAATGAAGATATGTATATAAAATAAATTTCATTGCCATTTCATTTTGGACTGGATAATATCAATTATGCTCTTCAGGTTTAAACATTATTATTATTGATATTTTCCGGAATTATTGATTCAGGGATTATTGATATTTTTAAGTTATTACGCCATTGTTTTATTTCGGCAAAAATTGCTGACACACGCATATTGTACGTTGTACGAGTAATCTTTTAGGAATGCACGGGTATATCTTCTAACCTACGAGAATATAAGTAGTACAGGTATATTGGCATATATTTTGGCATATATTGGCATATATATTGGAATCAAGTACAGTCTTCTGGTATGAAGATTAAGGGGATTAATTATATATTCAATTTATTACGTCGTCTGTTGTATTTTACCAAAAAACATTTGTAACTCATATTGCAAAACGGATAATCTTCTACTAATAATCGGACATTATAAGTAGTACGTGTATATCTTCCCATATAATTTTAGCACTTTAATTTTGACATATATTGGAATAAATGACTGTCTTCAGATTTAAAGATTACGGGTTTATTGGTATTTTCAATTTATACATGTAATCTACTAATACAGGTTATATTTTCTAATATTCGCGTATATAATTAGTACGGGTCCCATACAATTTTAACGCTTTTATTTTGCATATATTGATTCAATTCCATATTTTTTTTTATATTTGCTTACATAAGGGGTCCAAGATGTTTTATTCTTCAGATATGTCGATGAAGATAATTTTATATAGCGAGAACAGAGATTCTTAAACTTCTTTTTAGGAGCATTATATTAAATATTTTAACAGAATATTTTGATTAAACATGTCATTTAGTATACTATAAGAATTTGGGTATGATTATGAATTTCAAGTTTCTTTATATTATATACTCCGTACGAAGAACGGGTATGCTGCTAGTAATATATAAAAAAAAACTGTATAAGGCAAACGAGGATATTAAAAGACCTTTATTTATTCACCATGTGTATACGTTGGCGAATATTGCAAGACAAATTCCTTCGAGAAAGTAGATTAAGTATGCATAAGATCACCTAATATGTATGAGACAAAAATATGATGTTAAAAAGTAGAATCTCCGTTACCAACACAGCATGAAATGAATATTTAATGGTATAATTTTAACAGTATTTTTTTCGTTCTATTTATTATTTACTACATTATCCATTTTTGTTGTCTGATATATCAGTATATTTTACATTTATTTTGGATATAATTTTTTGAAGTTAATTGATGAAGCTAGCTCTTTTAAGTTCCAAAACCGGTTTCTTCAAATTTATTTTACTCTTATTTTCTAGTCTTTTATTCACTGGCATTTTTTACAGTAATTTATTCTGTTTTAATTTAATCAATGAAGGTTGTTCAATATAGCTTCTGAAACCGGTTGTTTCCTTCAATTTTGTTTTCTTCTTCTAAATTTTGCGGTCTTTAATTCATTGGTATTTTAAAAGTAGTTTGTTATTTGAATTTACTTAATGAACTATTACATGTAGCTTTATGAAACCGGGCTTTACCTCTAATTTGTATTACATTCTTCCTTATTCTGTTGTCCTTCGTTGTATCTTTTAAAGTAGTTTTTCCTAATGTTTTTTTTATCGATAACGTTAGCTCTTACTGCTTCCGAAACAAGTTGTTTCGTTCTTATTTTATATTTATTATTCTTTCCCATGAGGTTTTTATTTATTTATTTTATTATTATTGATTGTTATATGCATTTAGATTTAATTATTGAAGTAGCTCATGTAGCTTTCTGAAACCAGTCGTTATTTTATTATTTGTTAAATCCTTAATTTCTAATTTTTCTATAAACTTAAATATTTTACAAATACTTGAATAAATATTTTTTCAAAGAATCTTTTGCACATGTTTTGTAAGTTCGTTGATGATGCTTTTCATGTAGCATCAGAAACCAATTAGTTTTCTATCTATTTTATCGTGTGATAGTTGAGTTCGTAATCTTATTCACTTAGAAAATGCTTTAGATCTTCTGCTGTTTTTTATTCTTCCCCCGATTTTTTTATTTTTATGTTTTCTATAGTTCGTATGGCAACGATTTTCTTCCTGGACCACTGGATGCAACTATTTATTGACGGGTGCTGCTGATCGCTGTTGGAGCTCTGTCATTTTATCCTGAAGAAGGAAGCTGTTTTTGTGTTACGAAATCTGTTGATACCGTTAATTTCTGTTATTTTTAAAACAAAATCGAAGAAAGTTAACGGAGATTTTATTTTCCAACTATTTTGCAACAGTTTGATCAATTTATTTCAAAAGTATGATAATTATTAATAGATAAATATGAAGCACTCATACAAAACTCCTTACATTAAAAAAAAATCTGATGTGGACAGCACATGACTTTTCTTATACAATGCAATGAATTTATTTCTTTCACAGTTAAAAAAATAGTGAAAATATCCACGGCACAGGGATGCCAAATGTATAACATTGAATTGTACATTTGGCGCTTTTCCGGATGGCAATATGTAAAGCCATTTCGTGCCCAATTAATTTATATTTCAAGCAACTCTAAATAAACAATTATCAATATTGATAGCATTCTCAATTAGCAATATAGTCCGTATATTAAATTATTTTAATAATAAATTCATCCATTAGGCGTCATTTTCATTAACTTGGCGTCATTTTCATTAACTTGGCGTCATTTTTGCATTTTGATGATATTTTCATCAATCTGGAACTAAATATCGTCAAGTTGGCGATATTTCACTAGATTATTTGCCAAGTTGGCGATATTTCGCTAGATTATTTGCCAAGTTGACGATATTTTTCTAGATTATTTGCCAAGTTGGCGATATTTAGCTAGATTAATTGTCAAGTTCGCCATATGTATCATTAAGTGTTACAAACAAATGGGCTATTCTTATACTCGTTTTTTATGTTCTTTCCAAGATATTGAATTGTCCTTATAGTCGTCATTTCCATTGATTTGTCGTCATTTTTATCAATTTGGCGCCATTTTCGTCAATTTGGCAACATTTAAAAAACTCACGAAGTTACCGATATTCCGTCAA
The DNA here is from genome assembly GCA_951213105.1 of Amaurobius ferox. Taxonomy (NCBI): domain Eukaryota; kingdom Metazoa; phylum Arthropoda; class Arachnida; order Araneae; family Amaurobiidae; genus Amaurobius; species Amaurobius ferox. The sequence goes on from OX578142.1 coordinate 137,269,970, forward strand.
ATTCGACACAAAATTTCGCCAAGCATTATGGAAGGAGAAATAGGTTATTCTTATAGTAAATAAACGACTAATGGAGTCCAAATACAAAACTATTACCTTTTACTCTTATAGTAGATTCTTATATTCTTTCCAAGATATTGAATTTTCATCAATTAGTCGTCATTTTCATTGATTTAGCGTCATTTTTATCAAATTGGCAACACTTTTATCAATTTGGGGAAATTTTTATCAATTTGGCGACATTTTCGTCAATTTGGCAGCATTGAAAAAAACCCGCCTAGTTGGCGATATTTCGCCAAATTCGTCGCCAAAATTTATTTGAAAAATGTGCAATATCGTGAGAACGGTCCATACTAGCGATCTAAAGTTTGTGTCAATTGTTTTCTAATGAAAAATTACATAAAAAATGATTATTTACGTAACTTCATTGAAGGTTTTGGTTTTTTGGTGATTTTTTCAAAATTTCATTTTGAAATTTGGAAGGGGGGGGTGGTCAGCGCATTCGTTTGCGTTTAAAAACAATAGGCTTTCAGTATTCACGGATTGTAATTTTTGTACCAAATTTCGTTCGAATCGCTTCATTTGTTCGTGAGATATCGTTTCCACAAACTCATTGACACACACACACAGACATCACCTCAAAAACGTAAAACATTTCATTCGTGTTCAGGGATGCTTGAAACGTGCTTTCCCGTCGAAATCTCATTTTCGAATTTTCGACCTCGTCACAATACTTTCCTTATACATTATAATTATGTATATAAGGAAAGTAATATTTGATGTTAAGTGAAGAAATTTTTCTTATCTATTTGTGAAATTTTCTAAACCTCATTTCTCTTTTAAATGAGGACGACAAAATATGTTTAAAATAAATGTAGTGGTAAACAAAATACTAGATATTAATCATATTTAATCACCTAGATAATTCGTCTGTTTCATTTGACAAATACTTTCAGCTTAGTGTTTTTTAATTCGTTTCAGACCTAGCATGTTTCATACTCTATTTTTCTGACTTTTGACATTCTTCAGTAAATTTCAGGAAAAGAAAGCTTAAATTAATTTGCATGGCTCAAGCTTTTACTTGACGTGTAATATTTAGCTGGTAATCGCAGAAAACTATTTTTAGAGCTTTGATAAATATACTGAAAAATTGCTTTTCAGCTTTAATAGCTTTATCGCAGTTTAGTCATATACGAGTTAGTACTAAACTTATAGTTTAATCCTGTTTCTAATTTCAGAGTTTTAATTAATCATGTTAATGTTGTATATCCAACTCCTAACATTAAATTAAACTTTGTAACAAATATTTTGTTGTTCAATAGTGAGGGTAAAGACTGCCACGTGTAATATCCATATATTTCCTTAAAGTAAAATATCTCAAGTTGTCAACCTGCGACTTTTCCTACAGATTAACACATTTAAATATTATTTAAAAGCATAACACAAATTTAAACTTTCTTATGACTATATGTCATTACAAATCGTTATACTTTTGGTTGTAAACATACTAAATTTATACAATTCACTTGACTATTTCAAGATATATTCGGGGGTCACGTGAAAAAATAAATATTTTAATATTTTAAGAACGACCGATGAGGGAACCACTGGTGTCTATTTATTTATGGATGAAAGTACTGTAAAGAGGCTTGCTGCCCCAATCGGGAATCGAACCATGGATCTCCGAACTGGCCAGCCGAAGCTCTACCGTTGAGCTACTGGGACGAAATTGCAAGCACTTGTAGGCGAAGTGAACTCTGTATTCTTCACCCTCTAATGTCAGATTGGCCTGCAACTGACAATCTGATTGACCACTTCCTGCTATTTTTACCTCAGGTTAGCCTTCTGCTATTACTATTTTTACCCAGGTTAGTATCCTGCGTAGTCGTTATCCTCTCAATTGAAATCGGCGCTCAATCTTTCCTGAGTCCACTGAATCCGTACTAGTCGTTCTAGGGTCACTTTCAGACCTCCGACATCTTTGCACTATCCTACAGGGTTAATTATTTCGGGTGCCATTGTAAAGAACCTTGCTTCCCACTGAATTTAGTCGTACTAGGGTCACGTTCAGACCTCCGACATCTTTGCACTAACCTACAAGGTTAATTTGTTCGGGTGCCATTGTAAAAAACCTTGCTGCCCACTAAATTTAGTCGTACTAGGGTCACTTCCAGACCTCCGACATCTTTGCACTAACCTACAGGGTTAATTCGTTCGGGTGCCATTGTAAAAACCTTGCTGTCCACTGAATTTAGTCGTACTAGGGTCACTTTCAGACCTTCGACATCTTTGCACTAACCTGCAGGGTTAATTCATTCGGGTGCCATTGTAAAAAACCTTGCTGCCCAAAGAATTTAGTCGTACTAGGATCATTTTCAGACCTCCGACATCTTTGCACTAACCTACAGGGTTAATTCGTTCAGGTGCCATTGTATAAAACCTTTCTGCCCACTGAATTTAGTCGTACTAGGGTCACTTTCGGACCTCCGACATCTTTGCACTATCCTACAGGGTTAATTCGTTCGGTCGCCATTGTAAAAAACCTTGCTGCCCAAAGAATTTAGTCGTACTAGGATCATTTTCAGACCTCCGACATCTTTGCACTAACCTACAGGGTTAATTCGTTCAGGTGCCATTGTATAAAACCTTTCTGCCCACTGAATTTAGTCGTACTAGGGTCACTTTCGGACCTCCGACATCTTTGCACTATCCTACAGGGTTAATTCGTTCGGTCGCCATTGTAAAAAACCTTGCTGCCCAAAGAATTTAGTCGTACTAGGATCATTTTCAGACCTCCGACATCTTTGCACTAACCTACAGGGTTAATTCGTTCAGGTGCCATTGTATAAAACCTTTCTGCCCACTGAATTTAGTCGTACTAGGGTCACTTTCGGACCTCCGACATCTTTGCACTATCCTACAGGGTTAATTCGTTCGGTCGCCATTGTAAAAAACCTTGCTTCCCCCTGAATTTTCGAATTTGTGGAATCGAACCTTGGATTTTCGAACTGACCAGCCGACGCTCTACCGTTGAGCCACTGGGACGAAATTGCAAGCTCTTATAGTCGAAGTGGACTCTGCAGTACTTACAAAGTGTTGACTCATTTGATAATAGCAAACATATTTAATTTATTTTAACTTTCTGGATCATAAAAATGCAACATCATAAGAACGGCCTTATTTGTTATCTTACCGTAAATTATGGTACATACTAGTGAGTGAAAAATATACCATAATTTACGCGTGAGAAATCACGGGAAGATTTGCATTCACTGAACGTTAATAAATGTAAAAGATTTCTTTGTGTCAAAGATATCTTCAAAAATGCTATTTTTCGCAGAAATTTTATATAGTATCATTTACCTTAGTGAAACGACTCATTTATTACATAACGACTTCTCTATTACATTAAATTAGTTTCGATATTCCAGGGTTTGTACCCAAGCGCAGGACGTGGAATACAGTTAAGCCTTGGCTAAGGGTACATCAATGTATATTGGTGTATAACCTTTCGTTATTATTTCTCTCAGTTACGTTACAATTTTTGTTTGACTTTATATTAACAACTTCTGACTGGTTCTATTATATAGACCAATCGACGAGCCAAGTTACCCTCTGCGGTCCTGCATGGCAGCAGGACAAATTTCGGATCGTGGGTGAGAAAGTTTGTTGAGTTCTGGAAAATTTCCGGGTAGAAGTGGAGTCTAAATCGAGTTGGTATTGAGATAGAAGTTGGCAGTTGAGTCACTGGGTCAAAAAGGTGAAAAGTGCACGTCCGTGAAAGCAGTATTGATATATCTATGATCGTCAGGATCTAGTATCACTAGTTGGCCAAGACCAGATTTAGATGTTCTAAGAAGAAGTTGGATAAGCATCGACGATTTATAGCTATTCCACTGATTACTTAAAGATAGTATATCACCAGGCCCTATCAAAGTTCATTAATGATTTGTTTTTGTTGAAATGACAAAAATGTGAAATACTGGCTGTTTTAGTATCTGTCTATATTTACTCAGACAGCTGCTGTATTATTCTTGAGTGCACAATAAATGGCTTAACTTCTTGCATCATTGGGTTCATTCCCCTGACCGTAAGGGCCGTTTCTATCAATTACTACAGCGTTGGGAGTTATGTCACTTTAACTCGACATAACTTAGAGTAACGCAACAAAAATCTATAAGTACTTTAGAATGGAACCCAAACAAGTCAGACCTTTACAAAGTTATAAAACAAGACAAACATATTGTGTATAAAGTGTTATCATTGCAAAAAGTACTTTAAAATAGCTTAATTTCTCACTATATTCAACCCGAATACGCAAACAAACCCAAATCGTCACACATCTGCTACATCCGGTCCAGATCAGCATATGCTTGTTACCCTTCGGCAAACGATAATAACGCATATAAATTATTCGCACTCAAAATTATGTTATTTAATGTTTTTAAAGAGAAAATTATGCATTAAATAGATATTTTTACGATAAATATTAACATAATTATTGTTTTATCATGTGTTTTCTATTTTCGAAAAAGACCATTAGAAATGGTGAAAGGTATTCCCGTAGAACGAGCTCTTCACAAATTTATAAACCACAAAGTGTTATCGATTGAAATAATCGAACCACATTTATTCGATTTGCTCAATTAGTTCTAGAGCTATAACGCTCCATGTAGAAAATAATATATATAATATTTCCAATATATCGATATCGGCTCTTGCTAACTTTTAAAGATTGGTGGCCATAAATTTCAGATTTAAAAAATGCTTACAAAATATGTACTTATTTAAAGATACTGAAATTTTTTTTCTATAATTTTTCATTTCAGATCAGAAACATGAAATATCACAAGAACTACGCATATAAGCATGCTACAAATAATGTCATTCGCTTTTAAATAAAAAGTTTTTTATAAAATATTTATTTTTAAACCTTTAAAGACGTAATTATATCTTAATAACATTTTTCGATTTTTGAAAGAAAAATACTCGAAAAGCTAAGCTGTTCGCCTTGATCCGTATATCCCGAAAATCTATAGGACTCTGACTTTTATCGATTGAAATAATTGTACCAAATTTCCCGATTTGATCAATTTGTTCGAGACACATCGTTTGTATAGCAGACAGACACACTGACATGATGAAAAAATGATTGATTTGTGTGCATGTATGCTCAAACCAATCAAAATCCGAGAATCGGGCTTTTTGGTTACAACACAATACTTTCTATTTACATACACCAATTTGCTTAAATCTCAACAGCAGTAAGTTGAAAAGGTTTAGAAAACTTCGTATAAAACAGCATGTAATGCAATGATAAGATTGTCAACCAGTTTCAGAGACCAAAACAGCTCCCTTCATCATGACAACAAGATAGCCCGAACAACACTCACTAAAGCAAGATCGGATTTTCAATCAAATCGATATTGCTCTGGTGAGTGCCGGTCGCTTTGTTTTCGTAATACTAGACAGATGTTTTAGCATTGGAACTGATTAACGCCCTTATTATTGCGTTATGTGCTGTTTTAATCGAAGCTTTCTAAACCTTTTTACCTTTTGTTGTTGTTGAGACCCAGACCGTCCGACCTACCAGAAAGGTGTAAGGTAACCGTTTGGACGGCCGGGAAGTGCCAACCAATTTAGGCCGGAACCCAGTGGGGGAGGCATCCACAGGGACCGTATCCTCCTTCCCCTACCACCAACCTCTCGGAAGGACTTACGGATCCACATGTTTAACGTGATCGTATTTTTACCTTTTGTGCAACAGTTTTAACTTACTTTGAAGCAGGAAGTTATTTTCATCCAAAGTAACTATACATCATGCTTTTCATTCTAACTTTAATTGATTTTATCCCTTTTGCAGTTTTATCACCGTTTTGAATCTAAGAGGCATTATGAGTCGGTGGATTCTTGTTCTCATTCTCAGTTTCACCATTTTAAGTCAAGTACTTCTTCCCTCAGCGTACATGACTACTTCAGAGGCAGGTAAGTGAATATTACATCTAAAATGACAATTAACTTACAAAAAAATGTTCCCTTTCAGAATTAAGTTGGATTTATATCCATCGTGTGGACTTTGGTCTTTTAGGCTTGTTCTGGCCTAATTCCATGCAAGTGGGATTATTAATGAAAACAACAACATATCCATCATGTTTTCGAAATAAAATTTGGGTTTAAAAAGACATCACATTTTACTACAGGCAGGTGTGACTCTTATAGAACCTAATTAAATATGAGCAATCGTTTTAGCCTCGTGAGTCCAGAAGCAGAATCGGTATATAATCATAAGTCAAGTTTTGATTTTTCCACTTCTCGCTGTTTATTACTTTTTCAATTTGAAAACTATCCCAAAATGAGGTTCTTTTAAATTTAGGTTTAAAAATACGTCACATTTTACTACAGGCAGGTGTGACTCTTATAGGACCCAGTTAAATATGAGAAATCGTTTTGGCCTCGTGAGTCCAGAAGCAGAATCGGTATATAATCCTATGTCAAGTTTTGATTTTTCCACTTCTCGCTGTTTATTACTTTTTCAATTTGAAAACTACCCCAAAATGAGGTTCTTTTAAATTTAGGTTTAAAAATACGTCACATTTTACTACAGGCAGGTGTGACTCTTATAGGACCCAGTTAAATATGAGAAATCGTTTTGGCCTCGTGAGTCCAGAAGCAGAATCGGTATATAATCCTAAGTCAAGTTTTGATTTTTCCACTTCTCGCTGTTTATTACTTTTTCAATTTGAAAACTACCCCAAAATGAGGTTCTTTTAAATTTAGGTTTAAAAATACGTCACATTTTACTACAGGCAGGTGTGACTCTTATAGGACCCAGTTAAATATGAGAAATCGTTTTGGCCTCGTGAGTCCAGAAGCAGAATCGGTATATAATCCTAAGTCAAGTTTTGATTTTTCCACTTCTCGCTGTTTATTACTTTTTCAATTTGAAAACTATCCCAAAATGAGGTTCTTTTAAATTTAGGTTTAAAAATACGTCACATTTTACTACAGGCAGGTGTGACTCTTATAGGACCCAGTTAAATATAAGAAATCGTTTTGGCCTCGTGAGTCCAGAAGCAGAATCGGTATATAATCCTATGTCAAGTTTTGATTTTTCCACTTCTCGCTGTTTATTACTTTTTCAATTTGAAAACTACCCCAAAATGAGGTTCTTTTAAATTTAGGTTTAAAAATACGTCACATTTTACTACAGGCAGGTGTGACTCTTATAGGACCCAGTTAAATATGAGAAATCGTTTTGGCCTCGTGAGTCCAGAAGCAGAATCGGTATATAATCCTAAGTCAAGTTTTGATTTTTCCACTTCTCGCTGTTTATTACTTTTTCAATTTGAAAACTACCCCAAAATGAGGTTCTTTTAAATTCCAATTTACCAAATGTCACCGCTTCATAAATTAGTATTTTAGCAAATATACGAAAAACGTGATTGAGCCTCTTAAGTAGCTTCCTTATTGTAGGACAATAGAATTGAATTACTAAATAATATTGTATTCTAGATGTTTTTTGCCAGCGCAGAAATAATTAGTTGAAAATAAATACACTTGAGCACTGCCATTGACTTTTTTCAAGCTTTTTCTTGTGTATATAATACAGTATATGTGCCATATATCATGTCATTAAAAGCCACTCATTCAAGATTTAATCATCGCGATTCGTATGTTACTGGACCTTTATATTTTGTTTATTCAAAGTTAAACAGTACTCTCAATTATATTACATGAATAAAACTTAAATTATCTGAAATACATTGCATTTAAAAATAAACTAAAAATTTAATAATTTGAAGCAAATGTTCAAACTTCTTTGAGTCTAAATATCGTATACATAAACCCTAGGCAGAAATAACTTGCAAAAATGTATCGTTAATTTTGATTGCAGAATTTTTTTTATTTTTTTTATTTAGTTATTTATTTTTATTTTAGTTATTTATTTATTTTATTTTATTTATTTATTTATTTATTTTTATTTGTTTATTTGCGAAATTACAATTGAAAAATTGCGAAATTGAAAATAATTACAATAGGAAGTGTAAAAAACGTAACTATATCAGTATCAATCTAGTCATTATTTTTCTCATTTCTGCTTGCATAATGTGTTTAATTTTGAAAGATGCATATTTCAGTAAAACTAATAGTTCTTTCATCTAACAGTGAGCAAAAGAAATTATGTTATACAATAAATTTTGAACCTTTTTCACGAAATTTTTTAAACATCAACGCTTCACTATTAAATTTCCTACCAAAATTTCTAATAAATTGTTTAGATTTCATCATCTTAAACGATTACATTATGATAATTTTCCGAAAATGTGAACATGGAGTGTTTACATTTTTGCTCTTCTACCATTAGTATATGAAAGGAGCTTTAATTTTGTTAAAACTCCTCTCTTAAATGTAATCCTCTTATGGATTTCTTTCACCTTTTGCTTACAAGGAAACATACCCATTAAAGTTGAATAAGCAGCTTAAATTTTCTTTTCATTTTTTCTTTATTTTAACGACAAACATTTAACAAATTGACAAGCTATTTAGTATTTTCGAATTTCGAGATATTTCGAGAGATTTACTAAGTCCCAGAAGGTTATATATTTAAGAAGTGTAACTTGGGGGGGGGGATGAAATAAATAATTTTAGGAAAGCAATTAAATCTAATGCATGCATCTAAAATATAATATATCCACTATCATTTAAAAATAAAAATATTTATCTGAATAGACATGGCCTCTGCACCTTTTTAAATTCAGAATTTTCTGCGTTTGGAATATTTTGCACATTTAATGGATTATCATTCTTAAAAATAAAAAAATAGAATTATATATATTTAACTACGCTCTACATTCTCCGCAATTTTCTGTAGTGTCTGAGGGGATGGGGATCAAAGGAATTCTGCTTGTTTCTCTTATCAGAAAATTCCCAGTAAGCGCTCCCCCCTCTCCCCTTTAAAAGTTTTTCAGTTGCATGTAAGAGTGCAGATCGATGGCCTTCTACGGTAGTTAATTGTAGAAAGCTATGAGAAAAACATAGATTCTATGCAATAAATGCGTCTGATAAACCTGTGAGGTTTGTTACATCCCAGTTTACGTTTGAATTGGAATTAGTGGCTCTCATGAACATAATTAGCTCCTTAATTAAAACAGGATAGCGTTAAAACTGTCTAATATGGAGCCAACAAATTGCGATTATGAAGCTCGCTTTTCCATCCTGCCATTATTTTTGCTGATATTCTAACGATTAAAAAAGCACGTAATATATTGATTCAGGACTTTTAATTGTAACGATACGGTATAAAGGCACCTTGGAAATCAGATTATCGTCTATATTGAAATTTTAATACTTATTCGTTATCTATGATGGATAGAAGTGTTGCAAATATATCGGCTTCGTATGCTGAACAAGTAAGTAGTGTCTGCTAAAAAGATTATACACACACAATATTAATGCAGCTAAAAATATTTTGTGGGAAAAGTTTGCATTATTGAAATATTTATTGTATAACTGTAATATGCTCATCAACTAGTCCATCTAGTCCATGTCAGTACCTCACCATTCTTCCTGAAAGCAGAAAATTCTTTACCCCAACTTTCACTTTTTAAGAAGTGGTGATGGAGAACCACGAAAACGAAGTTCGTTTGAGTCGAATTCATCGCTCTGCAGTTGACATGAAAGCTAATTTAACCAAGACCTACACTTTGAATTAAATTATTCATACTCACGGCTTCTCCCTCTTGCGAACGAACAATGAGAGATACCTAAAAGTTATATACAGGGTTAGCAAGAAATAAGTTCCCACTTCAGAGGGCTCTAGAATGCGTTCTATTGGTCCAAATGAGATAAAATTTGAAATACAGATAATTCAAATGATGCGCTTGACATTTATTAAATCAAAAATTTTAATACAAAAATCCGCCGATAGGTTGCGCTGTAATACACATAACAACATTTAATAGGCTTTATAAATGTTAAATAATATTAAAAAAGTAGCATTAAAACTGCTCAATATGTCCCCCTTCATGTTCAACAATGTGCTGTAATCGCAGAACCATATTTTCCACAGCTGACCGGAGTGAGTCTTCTGGAATATCAAGAACATGGCTCCGAATGCTGTCCTTCAGATCTGGCACAGATACTGGCCTTTTACGGCAGATATTGTCCTTGAGGAAACCCCACAACCAAAAGTCGCAGGGGGTGATATTCGGCGAATGAGGAGACCATGCTGTTGGAAAATGCCGGCCGATCACCCGTTCAGCTGTGAAATGCTGTGTTAGCAATTGCTTTACACTACGCTCAATGTGAGGAGGTGCGCCATCCTGCATGAAAATGATGTCCTGAAGGCATTCACGCTGTTGAAGTTGAGGGATTACAAAATCCCTTAGCATATCACGGTACCTTAGTCCTGTGACGGAACAGGTTTTGATTCCAGTTGCAGTTACCTCTTCAAAAAAATACGGTCCAATAATAAAGGTAGCCGTAAAACCACACCATACTGTCACTTTTTGAGGATGCAAGGGTTGTTCCTGGATAGAGTGAGGGTTTTCCGCTGCCCAAATTCGACAATTGTGGGTGTTAACTTGCCCATTGAGGCAAAAGTGGGCTTTGTCAGTCCACAGAATGTTCCATGGCCAACGGACGTCAACCACCATTCGAGCAAGAAACTGAAGTACAAAGATTTTACGAACCTCTGAGTCTCCGTCCTGCAATAGGTGCACAAGCTTGATTTTGTAGGGATAAAAATTCAAAATCCGCTGTAAGATTTTTCGTACAGTGGAATACGGCATATCCAATACACGGGAAACAACTGGCACACTCACGCTACCATGCGGCGAATGACTGCTGGCTTCAACGACCGCGGTAGCCACATTTTCGATGCTAAAAGACTGGATTGGCTTTCGTCCTCTACCTGGAAGAATGCCAAGTTGCCCAGTTGTTTCAAATTTCTTTATCATCTTGCGTAGGGCACATGGAGACATTGGACCTCTTCGTAGTATCTGCTTCATACGACGGAATTCTTTTACAGCTGCAGCGGAGTTCTGCTGCTTTTGGTAGAACAATTTCACCAGTAGCGCTTTTTCTTGCACATTGGCATGATGTGCTGAGAAGTAACTAATGCTCGTGCAGAATCCGCCTTTTTTTATCCAAAGAATAATGCTACTAGGCATGCGCTATAACGCAAATAATGTTTCACGTTTTCAATATATGCGAATAAATACCATTTGTGTTATAGCGCCATCTATAGGTGAATGTTGATACTAACATTTTTGATTTAATAAATGTCAAGCGCATCATTTGAATTATATGTATTTCAAATGTTATCTCATTTGGACCAATAGAACGCATTCTAGAGCCCTCTGAAGTGGGAAACTTATTTCTTGCTAACCCTGTATATTGGGATTATGCATAGTAGAGTATCGTGGCCAGTAGTGAGAATTTGAGAGTTCTAAGTCACGAATGATCTATACTTTAACATGAATTTGCATGCAAAGTTATAAGGATATATCTTATCAAGGATGAGTGTTCTAGTTCACTGAAGACCTATACTTTAACACGGCTCCTTATATGGAGGTATTTGTTATACTTTTAACATGAGGAAAATTCTGAAATAGTGCGATGTTGCACCTCTTTAACACTGGTGAAAAGGGCCGAGATAGCACAGTGGCTAAAGAGTTTAGATCGTACACGGTGGATCCGAGTTCGATCCCCGCTGCCCAAAACTATCTCCGTGTCTACGTGGAGTATAGGCACATTAAATCTGTAGGTCCGAAAGTTCGTCCAAGAAGTGATAGGTTAAGGGAAGGATGGTACGGTCCCCATGGTTGCCTACCCCATTAGGTTCCGATCTAAATTGACACTATTCCGGTCGTCCAAACACCTTACACTTTCGACTAGTTCAGACTGTCTGGATATGGATAAAAAAACACTGACAGTTCTGAACAGTGTGAAGCTATTTTAACACAATGGAGACGCATCAGGTTTCGTAAGTTATTAGTGTGTTATCAGTTAGTTAGGAAAAGTCTATGTTATATGTCTACGGTGATAGATTTTGAGAAATTGAATGGGCTATTTGTATAATATTTAGAGGAAAATTTAAAAATATACTTAAAAAATGTGCATTGTTAGATTAATTTAGAGGAAAAGTAAGAAATATACTTAGCGAAATGTGCATTGTTAGCTTAATTTATCACTTTTAGCATTTTATAACATTATCTATGTTTGCACATATTTTTATAGATATCATTTCATATAAAGTGAGATACTTAAGCTAATGAGCAAATCACCGCTTTCTATTTGGATTAGAGAAATAATCTATTTTACCCATTTTTACTGATTCGGAGAATATTTCTCTTGCTATGTTCTCACAGATTCTAGCATGCTATGTTCTCACATATTTAAATGATTTGATTTAAAGTTTATATATAAAATAAGCATAGTAGTTTTGAAACCGTAACATGAATAGTATATCTTATTATAAATCTCCATGCGGAGCTTTATAGATATACCTTTTGCATATCTATACAACTTCGCAGTTCTAATTAACTGAGAAGCTATTTGTTAGCGTGGCTGCTCACGAGGAGCTATGAAGAGGTATACATTTAATATGGGCAAGAATTCTAAAACAGTGCGGTGTTACACCATTAAAATGGAAGTAGTTTAAAATGGAAATACTACCTAACATATTTGCAGAAAAAAGTTGCAAAAAAAAAAGGGGGGGGGGACCCAGTGTTGACAGCATTAACGGAACCATTAATCAAGATACAAAAAAAATGTCCATTACAAAATGTAGGGCATCTTTAAGTGCAAATTGAAATATCACATCCCAAAAGTTTATAGAATGTGCAATACAGTGTTGAATTAAGCCAACGGCCCTACCGTGCTGAAAACACCGGTTCTCGTTAGATCACCGAAGTCAAGCAGCATCGGGCGCGGTTAGTACTTGGGTGGGTGACCACCTGGGAACACCGCGTGCTGTTGGCACTTTTCGAACGCGGTAGCCCGGTGGTTTGCGCGCTGCATTTGCACGCTGCCACAACTGCCGCCGTGTTCATGCCGAGTACGATCACGTTAAACATATAGGTCCGTAAGTCCTTCCGAGAGGTTGTTGGTAGAGGAAGGAGGGTACGGTCCCTGTGGATGCCTCCCCCACTGGGTTCCGATCTAAATTGAGTGACACTTCCCGGCCGTCCAAACGGTTACCTTGCACCTTTCTGGTAGGTCGGACGGTCTGGGTCTCAACAGCAACAACAGTGTTGAATTAGAAATTGCTCAAAACTTTGACATATCACAAATCAATACATAAAGTTTCACACGAAGAATGACAAATTTATAATTATGCAATAATTTCAAATATATCCATGATTACAGTGTGAGCATATTGCTATTTAGTTTTAATCCACCTTGCAATATAGTATCTACACAATCACGTTAAGCAATTTCATCTTGTTGACAAGAAGCGAAGTCAATTTGATCGATTTTAGTTTGTACGCTGTGGGAAAATAAGATGCTTAAAAGGCCGTTTTGTTACTATATAGAATTTAACGTACGGATTCTTGATGCGTCAGTCAAAAAACGCATCCAATTCAAGACAATAAAATCATTATAGGTATACAGAATTTAACGGATTTGAACATCACACTAAGCAAATCATGGCACTAGGATCAATTACGGATGATTTCTAAAGAGAAGAGACAGTCGAACGCCGAAAACCCAGACCACCCGACTCGTCCTAGGGCACGAGCAGCAATTTGAGTGGCCGGGGGAAGAAGAGACAGTAAAATACCAGAAAGAATCAACAAAACACAGCAATGCAAGGACGTTGTAAATTTAATCTAAGCCACTCCAGAAGTTATCGCAGAGAGAAGAAAACATTTAAACCCACCCGACTTTCCATAACAATACATGGATACAGATAATAAACAAGATTTTTTAAAAATTCATTATGCCCTTTGTGGACGTATTTTCTAAAAATTTAAAGACATTAGGAGCCACGGACGTCATTCGCCCACAATTGAATAATCACATGACCAGGTAATTCGTGACCATATCGTAATCACATGGCCATACGACATCCCATATGCACTACAAGATACAGTAAAGACACAGTTAAAAGAACTAGAACAAGCAGGCATCATAACAAAAGCACAATCCAGATTTGTTGTGACATGTTATTAGTAAAAAAATCGAACGGAGATTATTGATTATGTTTGGATCTAAGACTCAATAACATATGCACAATTTTCTCATACAAAATTCCAAAAATCAACGACATAATTACCAAATTGACAGGTTATAATTTTTTTTTCTAAACTGGATTTCAACTCAGCATTCAACCACGTAGGTTTACCACCAGAAATGAAGGCCATTTTCGCATTTATGACCTAAATCTTGAATTTCTAAAACCTTGAAACTGTATAACTGAAGGAAAAACGCAGCGGTTTTTAAAATTATTTCGGTTCCCTCATTTGCGGACAACTTGAGTTCTGGAATTTATTTTCTCAATTTTTGTTTAAATATTTTATTGTAATTAAGTCTCATTGTAAACTATTTTTTTCCTAACAGATAACTCTGCAGCAGATGACTATGCGGATGTAGCTCGTTTACTCTATTACGCTCGAAAGTAAGTAAACCTTTTAGTTAGCGGTTGTGTAATTGCTCTCTCTCTCTGTATATATATATATATATACAGTATTGTGGCAATTAATTGAGAAATGCAGTTTTTTTTATAAAATTCAGTTTTATTCAAGTTTTCTATGGATACATTTAAAACTAATAAGTGATATGACCTCCCCGAGACTTTATAACATCACAGACACGTTTCGGCATGGAATGTACTAGACTAGCACATGTAGTTTTAATTTCAACGTCTCTGAATCATATGTCAATAACGGCCGAAATTAGCTGGTCCAACGTCGTACAGTCAAATTAGTGAAGCCGTTTTTTGACAATAGCCCACAAATTTTCTATGGGATTCAAGTCTGGTGAATTCCCGGGCCAATCCAGTACGGTAATATTTTTTTTTGAGCAGAAATTTTTGATTCGCTTCGAAGTGTGACATGGCGGGCTGTCTTGTTGGAGAACGCAATCTCCGTTCGGCCACAGTTTAGCCATGGTTGGAAGCACTTTTCGGGTCAATATGATTTCGTAACTGGCACTGTTCATCATTCCCTCTACGGGAACAAGAGATTCTGTCCCCAAAACGCTGAAACAACCCCAAAACATCATTTTGGGCGGATGCTTGATTGATGTGGTGCTGATTGAGAGGTTCTCCTTGGCTCCTTCTCACGAACATAGATCTAAATCCCTGAACCACAAAATGCGTTTGTCAGAAAAGAGAACTTTCTCCCAGTCCTTCTCAGTCCATGTTTTGTATTTTCGTGCCCATTCCAACCTTTTTTTCTTCATGCGAAGCGTCAGAAGCTGCTTCTTGTACGGTCGACGTGCTCTCCATCCGCGTTCTAACAGCCTGTATCGCACTGTTGAAGGTGCAATATCAACACCAGCTGACACCATGGACTTAGACAGGTCAAAACTGGTTAATCGAGGATTTTTAACACTCATTCGATGTAAAGTTTTGTCGTCACGAGTCGAAGTTGATCTTTTTCGGCTGCATCTTCCAGAGCGGTTGGTTCCAGCATTTCCTGTTTCCTGAAACCGCTTCCAGATCCTCCCGACACTTGCTGTACTCACTCCACATATTTTACCTATTTTCTCGAACGTCTTAGAAGTGTGTTCTCTAAGCGCAATCACTTTAGCACGTGTTTCCGCGCTGATATCCATGACGCTAATGAGCCCCGCAACAACTGAGAAACTACCACTGCGGAACACCTGCCACCTGGCGGAGGAATTTGAAAACTTGCTACTTACCAGGTGCATACGAACACCTGCTACTTTGATAATAACTGCAATTTGAACTCTGAGCTAATTTGGAGTGCTTCTTCCTATGCTTACGTGTGATAAAAAAATGACATTTCTCAATTAATTGCCACAATACTGTATATATATATTACTTAAACTATTATGAATTATACATCTTATTTGATTTAGTGACTGGCAAATATATTTATTCTTGTTATTATATAATTTGATAAATATTGCCCGGTATTTTCAATTTTGTTGGGAATTGTTTACACCGTTATCAATTTACCAACAGTTTTCCATGGACTGTTTTGGATATAATAATTGCCCAGCTAAAAATTATAACTTCAATAAATGTAAGAATAAAAATTGTAAAACCTGCCCATTTGCTTCTAACTCACAAATTACTAATCTTAATAGTCATAAGACTTTCTGTAAAATTTTTAATTGCATCTACAAATTATCTTGTAATATTTGTAATATATCTTATATAGGACAGACCAGTAATCCTATTCATCTACGTATGAATGTACATAGAGATCATGTTAAAAAATATATCCATAATAATAATTTTCTTCCTACTTCTAATAAAATCGAATATAAACACTTTGCTCATCATGGTTTTGAAAATATAACTATACATATTTTGGACATTAAAACAAATACTGCTGATAGATTATTCTTTGAAAACTTCTATATTAAATCACAATGTACTCTGTTTCCATATGGATTAAATCAATTATATCTCAATGGTAATATTGTTAAGAATAATTTTGTAGATAATAAATATTCTATTTTTAATCACCTTTTTTTTAATCCTCTTTTACATAATAGTAAATTGGCTAAATTCAAAAGATTTAAACGCGGTAAAGGAAGCTCCTCCCAACTTGATTTTAAAGCGGAGATTAAAAGTATGCATCAACGATTCAATAACACATTTCAATGAAAATTTATTAAATCATGGGTATTTGCAGTTAAGAAAAAACAATTAAACACAGTTTATGCTATTTTCTTAAAGTTAAATCTTACTAATGAACATTTTAATCATATTTTCTATGATTTGCTCATTACTAGATCAAAATATTTAAAAATAAAACTTAATCAATTTCATAATAATAACTGTTCTAATTCTTATTGTGTAATATCATTTAAGCATCCTATTTATAATTCCATAAACTTTAAGAATTTATTTAATCATTTCCATCATCTTTTGCCTGTAAAGGATTTGAATGTTACTAAAACTTTTAAATATAACAAGCCTATTGGAAGAACCATTTTTAATTACAATGCAATTTCAAAATCTCTCTCAGTCGACATAGATTCCTCAACAAATGTAGATGGTGAATGTATTTGTAGTGTTGATAATTATGCTGAATTTATTAATCCACACTTGGGTCATATAGTTACTGGTGACTTAGCCATTGTAAAAGATAAATCTTTAAGAACTATAATGTCATTTGGCACTAAATTCAGGTTACCTTCATGTAATAATTCTAAACAAGTCTTAAAGTCAATCAATCTGGACCTTGATAAATTTATTTATGGATTAGCTTCTAAATATGCTCAGCCTTTAGAGGCATTTAATATGTGGAAATTTACTATTTTGAGATCTATTAAAAATGCCATTTGTAGTATTAATTTATCTAGATCTATATATAATATGGATAATATAAAGCAATCTGTTAATAATTTACATAGATCTTTTGTTGTTACTTATGTTGATAAAGCCTCCAATAATTATGCTATTATTTGTAAAAAATTCTATATTCAATATCTGCTAGATTATTTAAAAAATAATAGTCTATTTAAAATTGATTCACACTCTCTTAATAGTATCAAATTGAAAATTATCAATATGTATAGTGATTTAGATATTAATAATAAATTTTTGACATTTCCATATATTGTGCTTATACCTAAATTTCATAAAAATCCTATTAAATTTAGAACTGTTACTAGTGGTCATAATTCATACTCTACTACTGCTAGTAAATTATTACTAAATTATTTAAATGTACTAAATAGTAATTTACGAGATTCTGGTGATAGCTACATTATTCTAAATAACAGTAAAGAATTAAAACATAAATTAAAAACGCTTGGTAAAATAATAGGATTTCAAACTTTTGATTTTAAAGATCTTTTTAATAATATTAAGATCACTGATCTATATGATGTCATTTTAGCTTTATATAATGCTTATATTACTAATTATTCTAATCTTACTAAATTTACCAATTTTCCTAAGCTTCTCCATTTTGTTCTTTTCAATAATTATATCTTTCAAGGTAATAAATTATACTTACAAGTCTCAGGTGTTCCACAAGGTGGCTGTAGTAGCAGTATGTTAGCTAATTTATACCTATATCAATATGAAAAATTCTTTACTTCAACAGATTATAAAATTTATAGATATGTAGATGATCTGATTTGTCTTGTATTTACTGATAACTATGTCATAGATATAGATTTCTATCCGGATAATTTGGAATTAATACCTAATGAAACTTCTATTAGTAATAATATCTATTATTTGGATTTAAATCTAATTATAGAACCTGCTCATGGGATAGTTACTAATTTATATGATAAAAAAGATTTTTTTAAATTTAATATTAATAAATTATTACCTTTTAATTCCTGCAACTCGATTCAATTGTTTAGAAATATTATACTTAATCAACTTTTTAGAACTTATAGATTATCAGATAAAAAATTTCATGCTTTGCACATTAATAACCTCAAAATTACCAGTAAAATGTATCAATATCCTGCATATTTAGTAAATAGTATAGTTAATAAGTTTCGATTAGCCTAAAATTCTTATATTCTCCCCTTATTATCTTATTTTAGCCGTACTTCTTCATTCTCTTGAAATTATATTTTCATCTTTTATCTTGAAGCTTTAACAGTTGAATAACTCATTTTATTGCTTTTGCGCAGTACTGTTTTTATTACTCTCTTTGGCAACAGCAAATCACATCTTTTCATTTTGGCATATGGCAACATTGCTCCAGTCATATTTTGCTCGTCATGGTTGCGCTGATGAGGTGTGTTTTGAGGTATTTATGTTTCCTTTATTGTTCCAATCTATATGCTTGTCGTCCATATAACACAAGTTTATAGATAAAATCTATCTTGTGTTTCAGAAACAAGCATTTTTGTGTTCATTTCGAAGGGATATATGGACCCGAAGAGAATTTTTTCGAAATGAACTTATCGTAAGCCTAATCTCTTCCATGTGCAAGCTTTTTAGCTTGATTTTTTTTTTCTTATTTGCATTCCTCATTTTTGAAATTTGTTGATTGTCTTTGTCTTTATGACCTGCATTACGCTTTATTATTTCCTCTTTATGTCTTAATTTCTTATATTTCTTTGTATTTTGTAGAAAATTTTGGAATAGTGTATTATGAGTTACTACATACATTCTAACTTTGGATTTACTAATTTATATTTATATATATATATATATATATATATATATATACACACACAGGGTGATTATAAAAAAAAACTTTGCCAATATATGAACCCCTAGCGATCATACCGTTCAAGGAAAAGAAAAAAAAAATTTGGATGTAGGTATTTTTGTCGATAATTTTTATGTCATAATAAACTTAGGATACACGTTATTAATGTATAGAAATATTAGCTTATATTTATATTATTTTTTCATTATACATGTGTATGTGTGTGTGTGTGTGTGTGTGTGTTACAGGTAAAGCTCGAAATGAGGATAAACCTAGCTTTATTGTATATATTTCGGGATTTATCCGGATAAAGCGCGAATTACCCGCAAACTCCTGGGTAAAACTGTAACAGATTATCGCAAAAGATTTTAAGCATGCGCTAGCATTTTTATGGTTCTGTGCACGCTTCACATGTACAGGACAGAATGAGGTACCAAGTATTTCTACTCGCAGCCGATTAATTGTTAATAATGGCTGCAGAGAACGAATCACGTGTGCAGTTTAAAGAGCATTCTAATAAAAGTTTTAAATAATTGATTGCTTTATATGTACTCATAGCTTTTATATGTGATGAGAAATATACAAGGCGTTTTTGCAGTCCCAGTAAACACCAAAAACGTCTTAATTTTGCATTTTATTATTGTAGTATACAATTTTATTACTTTTAATATTTCACATAATTAATAAATAAAATATATTCTTGATTTAGTAACATTCATTTAAAAATTTCATAGAAAAATCCGGGTAAAGTTGAAAACTTAAAATAAAACTAGCAGCGGTTCCGTAGCTAACTGCTGGTTATTCGCTATAAAAATAATCCATTTCTTCAACTGTAACACTTTGTGAAATATCTTGATGATTAATTTGGTAAGATATTGCCAAATTGACGCGTTTTTAAATGTTATCACATTGATAAAAATGTTGCCAAATCGATCAAAATGTCGTCATATTAACAAAAATGTCGCCTAATTGGCGATAATTCAATATTTTTCAAAATTAAGTTCAATTTAAATCAACCTATTTATCCGGCCATCCGAAACGCTACAGAATCCACTTTGACGATAAGAACTTGCAATTCCGTCTTAGTAGCTCAATGGCTAAGCATCGGCTGGCCAGTACGAATATCCGTGGTTCGATTCCCAGTTGAGGCAGTACGGCTCTTTACAATGGCGCCCAAACAAATCAATTCTGCAAGTTAGTGCAAGGATTTCGGAGGTCTGATAGTGGCCCTAGTACGACTAGTACATATTCAGTGGACTCTGAGATATGGAGCGCCGATTTCAAATCGGTAGGATAACGACCACGCAGGAAGCTAAGCTGGAGGATAAAGATATCATCAAGTGGCTAAGCTGAGGTAAAAATAGCAGAAGGTGGCCAATCAGATTGTCAGTTGAAAACCAATCCGACATCAGAGGGTGGAAAATGCAGAGTTCACTTCGACAAGAAGAGCTTGCCATTCCGTCCCAGTAGCTCAACTGTAGACGTTGGCTGGACAGTACAGATATCCATAGTTTGTTTCCAGGTTGGGCAGTAAGGTCCTTTATAACATTTGGCAAGACATTTGACCGGCCGTTGACAAATTAATTAAAACAAAACAACTTCATCAAAAATTATTTTAAAAAATAGATTTGCCTTTTTCACATTTTGACAGCCTCAATACTTATTCACAATATATAATTTCTTCGTGTTTTATCCTATTGAACATTCAATATGAAGTCGACGTTTTGAAAGTTCTCAGTAAAACACATTTGATAATAACCTGAAAAAATGTTTGTTAGGAATTTGAATAACTTTTCTATTTACGATCTAAATATGTTTGATGAAATTTAAAATTGTTTTAAATTTCACAATAATTGGTTCATCGCCACTATTAAGTTATAATGCCCCAGATATTAATATGCACTTCACAAATGATCTAGTGTAATATTTTTTCTAAAAATGAAGAAAAATTCGGTTAATGGCCATTGTTGAATTATAACTGTATGAGGACATTGCTGTGTACTCAGTAAGTAGAATCCTAGTCCATGCTTTTAAAAAGTGTAGAAAAAGTTGCTTCATGGCCACTATTAACTTATATTACCTCAGGACACTGATACACACTACAGAAACTGCACAATATCACATTGTTTAGCACACTGTGGGAAAGGTCTGTTGATGATATCTATTGGAGTATACTACTCGATTATATTGCTATACATTCCATTCGTAGGATCCTAGCCTAGTTTCTTTCTTTTTCCAAAAAGTGTAAATAAAGTTGCTTTATGACTGCCATCAACTAATACAACTCGGGATTTTTGCCGTAAAATTCACAAATGGTGCATTATCGCATTTTTTCAAATACTGTAGTAAAAGTCAGTTGATGGCCACTATTGACTTATGTAAATCGGGCACAATGCTTGGTATACCTCGTGGGAATTCGATCACTTATGTACGTTGCTAAAATCTTGTGATGGCGGCTCATTATAAGAGTATATAATTCTAATTGTATATCACATGGTAGAAAATAACATAACATAGTCACATACATTATAATGTAAATGTTTTTCCTACCAAATTAATTTTTATCCAAGCAGAACTGGCTAAACTTAAGTTTACCCAAGCAGAGATGGATAAACCTAGGTTTACTCAAGCAGCGTTGGATAAACCTAGGTTTACCCAAGCAGCGTTGGATAAACCTGGGTTTACCCAGGCCTTTTGGATAATGAGGGCTTTACCCGGATAAACCTAGGTTTATCCAATTACGGGCTTCACCCATAAAACACACACACACACACACACACACATATATATATATATATATATATATATATATATAAGGATATAAACAAGAAGAAAAAATAAGCGAGAACAGGAGTGACCATATGATTTGCATAGAATGGCAGGGGTGGATTGCGACACCCCTTTCCCGCTTAAAGCAGCTTTTACGACCCGGGCAACGCTCACGGCACCAATGTAACTCAATGGTCAATCTCCCACATGTGCAAAGACAGAAGCACCCGAACGGACAAAAGAGCAAAGATGGAACCAAGCATGGAAGAGATACACCTTACTATCCAGCATGAAAACACAACATTTTATAAGGGAAAGTCGCACATGCGCGAAAAGACTTCATGATGATAGGATCGCAGATATGAAAATATATATGATTAAGAATTCTCATTTAGAATCAAACAATGTACAATTTCTTTCTTTGAAAAAGGAATAGTAATAATGTTGTAAAAAATATCTAGGGTAATTTCTTTTTAATGCATCATTTATTATTTTATTACATTCATGAATGCAGTCTTTTTTAAAAGTACTGTAGTTTCTGTTTCTTCTGAAGTAACCGACAATAATATTTCTGAATATATTTTTAGTGAGGTTTGAATTCCAATCAATAATATTATTAATTTTGATATTGTATGAATTTCTCTTGTCGTGTATGGTTGTATAAATTCCATACTGTTGGTGTTTTCTTATTGACAAGTCCAGGAAGTCTGTCGATCCATCCTCATTGATCGGGTTTTCAATTAAGTCTAATTCCCTTGGGTAGAATGCAAAATCTATGTCAGGGGTGTTTGCATAACCCCCTAATATCACATCGTCAACATAACGGAAATAAGGTATTTCCGATAATATATGGGTTCCTCTTTCATATTTGGATAGATAAATATCCGCCAATATTGATGAGCATGCACCACCCATGGGTATGCCTTTGACCTGTTTGTAGTAATGCGTACCGTCATACAGTATGTTTTCATTCAATACTAACTCAATCAAATCCAAATATCTTCTGAGAGAATAATATTGAATCCTGTCAATGTCATAATAAAAAAAAAAAAAAAAAAAAAAAAAAAAAAATATATACATTGTGATCCCTACCACAAGCATATAATTACTGGAAACTTAGATTTTATAAAAGATAATAAACTCAAAAACTTATTACAACTTGGTACTAAGTACCGAATACAAGAATTTAATAATATTTATAATGAATTTAATTACGATCTGGAAACCTTCATATACAAGATGGCAGTCAAACACAGTATACCTGTACAAACTTTTAACGCATGGAAATATGCCTTTTACAGTGCTTTTTGCCAATTCTACCCGAGAAGAAACAAGGATTCAGGAGGTTCTCGATTTCCGTCTTCAATCAAACATTTTAATGAAGAATTCGTAATGACATACACCGACAAAATCGTATCGAATTTTGCATTCACGTGTAAAAAATTCTATGTCGATACTTTAACACAATGCTATAAGGATAGTGCCATGTATACCTTAATTCCTAGCAACGAATCAATCATCACTAATAGAATAAAAGCACTGTATAAAAGAATTGGTATGGATATTAAATCAGTAAAATTTCCATACTTGATCCTTATTCCCAAGTTACACAAAAAACCAGTCAAGTTCCGTACTGTAACAGTGGGATGCGGATCGTACCTGGAACAAGCAAATAAAAAACTTCTGAAATTACTCCAATATGTTATAACTGATATTAAGAAGCAAAACTCCATAATGTTAAAAAACGGACAGGAATTGATAGATCGACTGAAATTTTGCCATAAAGATTTGAACTTCAGAAGCTACGATTTCCGGGATCTGTTTAATAACATCGATTTAACAAACCTACAAATGATCTTGAAAGAATTACATGAGGAATATAATTTAAAACCATATATAACTCTCAGAAGATATTTGGATTTGATTGAGTTAGTATTGAATGAAAACATACTGTATGACGGTACGCATTACTACAAACAGGTCAAAGGCATACCCATGGGTGGTGCATGCTCATCAATATTGGCGGATATTTATCTATCCAAATATGAAAGAGGAACCCATATATTATCGGAAATACCTTATTTCCGTTATGTTGACGATGTGATATTAGGGGGTTATGCAAACACCCCTGACATAGATTTTGCATTCTACCCAAGGGAATTAGACTTAATTGAAAACCCGATCAATGAGGATGGATCGACAGACTTCCTGGACTTGTCAATAAGAAAACACCAACAGTATGGAATTTATACAACCATACACGACAAGAGAAATTCATACAATATCAAAATTAATAATATTATTGATTGGAATTCAAACCTCACTAAAAATATATTCAGAAATATTATTGTCGGTTACTTCAGAAGAAACAGAAACTACAGTACTTTTAAAAAAGACTGCATTCATGAATGTAATAAAATAATAAATGATGCATTAAAAAGAAATTACCCTAGATATTTTTTACAACATTATTACTATTCCTTTTTCAAAGAAAGAAATTGTACATTGTTTGATTCTAAATGAGAATTCTTAATCATATATATTTTCATATCTGCGATCCTATCATCATGAAGTCTTTTCGCGCATGTGCGACTTTCCCTTATAAAATGTTGTGTTTTCATGCTGGATAGTAAGGTGTATCTCTTCCATGCTTGGTTCCATCTTTGCTCTTTTGTCCGTTCGGGTGCTTCTGTCTTTGCACATGTGGGAGATTGACCATTGAGTTACATTGGTGCCGTGAGCGTTGCCCGGGTCGTAAAAGCTGCTTTAAGCGGGAAAGGGGTGTCGCAATCCACCCCTGCCATTCTATGCAAATCATATGGTCACTCCTGTTCTCGCTTATTTTTTCTTCTTGTTTATATCCTTATATGCCACTCTGGATGCAGAGCTGCTAAGCGCCACATCCTCTGTAAGGTTTCTGTTTTCTCCTTTACTTAAATAGGAGTTCCGTTCGTGATATACTTATTTTTATATGTATATATATATATATATATATATATATATATAAATAAAAAATGAAAGATTTTAATCGTAAATTATGCATAAACTACTGTATGAACAAAAAAACCCATCTCTAGCATATCTGTTACAAATGAGTAACTATAGACCAAGACTAAGGATAAAAATAGAAGGTAACATATCACTACAATGGTAAGGGGGATGAGAAGAATATTAGGATACAAAATTCACAATTAAAAGTATATAAATATAAATAAAAATAAAAAGAAAACACGGCAAAAATGAGAAAAGGCAATAATAATTAGCTCAAGATAAAAGATTAAGACATAGAGAACAATCAATTGAAACTACACAAAAAATGGCGGTTAGTTCGAAATTGCATTCTCATCAGGACAGCCATACAATTCGAATTAAAACCGATAGAATAGCCAGTTTCTAACAATGGCGATAGTATTTAACTATAGACACCATTGAAACTGTCTCCTGGCTATTGGAAGGAGAAAAATAAATCAATTGAATTACAAATCAGAAAATTAATACCTCCTCGAACAGAAATATGAACTCAGAAGCATAGTTACCACGTGTAAGTGGAAGAAGCGACTGAGCAATATATATATATATATATATATATATATATATATATATATATATATATATAATCAGCAAATCGAAGTTAAAAAGGAAAATTACAAAAAATAAAATTATTAAATTTTATCAAAAGTTCATATGAAAAGTATTTGGAGTACTCAACATGTTATATATTATATTTTCTTTTTATTGTCTACATTTCAACTACTGTTAAGATAACGAAAATTAACTCATTCGCCAGTAAGTTTAGCAAATTATTTTAAATAAATGATGCACTTAACTACAAGAGATATTTGTCTAATATAACAAAATTCATTTAGATATTTCCTAGAAGTGTTCAAAGTCAAGCTGTATAAATCGCAATAAAAGTATTCTTTTATCACTAAAAAATCAATCTACAAGGTTTATAGGAAATTCCGTATCAGAGGAAATTTCTTGAGAACTAAAAGAGTTATCCTTATGTTTTTAATGCAGCTACATAGGAAATCCCTATGGCGCTACACAACAAGACAACTTTCGGGGGCTAATCCCCTTATTTATGGGGGGAGGGAGGGGACTAGCTCTCACTCCCTTCTAGAAATAGAGAAAAGGCCAATTACAAAGTTGTAGAGCGTTGACAAATTAGTACAGAAATATGTTTGTCTGACAAAAAAAAACTGAAAAAAACCCTGAAAACAATGGATTACACTCTAAATCCCCCCCCCCCCCTCATTCCAAATATAGCAGTACTAACGTACTCAGACGATTGGGATGTCTTGCATTGGAAAACGCTATGCGTATAATCGTTCAGCTGCACTGGCATTCCAGATACATTCTCCAAAAATAAGGATCATTTTGCAATATCCTTCATTAGTAAACATAGTAGGCATGGCTCATAATATCGAAATAAAAATAGGGAACGAAGTGACAAGCATATACCATAAGGGTTCAATACTGCAGATGAAATGGTCTTTCAACCTCAGATAAGTTTATTTATTTTCTAGCTTCAATTGCGATAATGTCTACCAGCAAATCGTCTATCAAATAAAATAGTTAGCATTTAAACTAAATTTAATAAATCGCTTGTGATTTTCCAGTTCAAAGAATCGCATGCTTTTAAAAATATATTGTTGGACAATTATGTGCAGTTTTTTTTTTTTTTTTTTGTCAGACAAACACATTTTTGTATTAATTTGGCAACGCTTTACAACTTTGCAATTGACTTTTTTCTCTATTTTTAAAAGAAAGTATGATAGCCCCCCTCATAAAAAGGAGGTTATCCCCCGAACGTTGTCTTGTCGTGTAGCGCCATAGCGTTCTCCTATGCAACTGCATTAAGAAAAGATAACTACCTTCGTTCTCGAGAAATTTCCCCTGATATGGACTTTTCTAAACACCCTTTTTAAAACTCTTGAGTTCGAAAGGCCTTAATTTTTCTTTCAAAAACTCACAACATGATTTTAATATAATTTCGTACAAAATGTTCTGCATAAAAATTTCAAATGCTTCGTTTAGTATTTGTTAATTAATATAAGCATATTCTCATAAAAGTATAAGAAAAAATTGAGTTTTAAAGTAATTATTAGTTTGCTTTCTCGTAAAATTAAAGGGGATTATGGGAAATAGTCTGTTTCTATTTGATTTCAAAATGGAAGGTTGTTTATACCCGTAAAAATTTTCTTATTTAAAGATATAAAAGATCATACTGAAAAATATATTGTTATTTGTTTTGTAAGAATACTTTAAATATGCTACTTTATAAAAATTGGACACAAATTATCTTGTACATGAAAATTTCTAATACACGTTACAAACATTATTATCTGCTTTGACGACTGGTTTCTTAAAGGAGAAGCTGCATCAAGCGTGGATCGAGCTGTGACCACCGTCCCAAAGACTGCTGCTATAATTCTTCATGTAGATGCAACCTCTGGGGAACCAACTGTCGATGTCAGCGAATGGGGCTGTTCCAGAAATGGGGAAAGTAGTGGATAGGAACAACAAAATCTCAAATAACCCTACCCATTTTGTCGTGTCAAAAAGGAGTTGAATAATCTTTACAACATGGAAAGATTATTCTCTTGTAATCTCTTGTGAAAAATGCATGCTTTTAATTAATACACGTAAAAAATTTTAATTTATTAAGAATAGCATTTGCATTCGTTTCGTCACTGTTGAAAAATGTACAGCGGAAAATGAAGTTGGCTATTTATAAATAATAACAAATAATAATATTCAAGGAATCAACTTTAATGTGACAATTTTTATATATTACTACACTGAAATATGAATAAAAACTTTAAAAACACCCTTTATTTAAAATAAATGTCTGTAGGATGAATTCAAATATGGATTTAGTATAGTATTAACATTCTTTCATTCACATTCACTTATTCTAAATGGACATTACTGTATATTATTATTTGTAATTTCGAAACTGAGGATTAAATTACCAATTACACAGCAAGCGCGTGTTCTTTAGACAACTTTATGTAACTTTTCATAGTACAGGTATAGTTTCATGTAACTTTTTATTTACCACATTTCAAAAAGTACTTTCTTTTTATAGTTATACGATTATCAAAAGACTGCTGATAAATATGAATTTATTCTCTCGTTTAAACCTTTAAAGGCAGAAAACGGTTATATTTCTTTTTAAATTTTGATCAAATAATCTCCCCAATTTTCCTTTTATATAAATTTTAATCAGACAAACATGCATCAAACATAACGTGCAACTTTAAATTTTTTTACAATATATAAAAGATAATGTAATTCTAATTTCATATCGTAAAAGTTAGGGTGAGAGGAATGTGCAATAAAGAATGTTAGGGCGAAATTAAAAGCCACCATGCTATTACCAAGTGATCATAAAAGAAAATACTGAGGCTTCATATTTACAAGATATAAAAGCAAAAAACAGCATCCAAATTCAATGTGGTGCCATCTATGTTACTTAAACTGCATTAAACTTTGGATTATTTATGAATAGCTATTTTCACATTGAATTTTGTTACATAATATGCATTACATATTTATGTATTTCCGATTGCATTTCTATTGCAAAATCTGTAAAATCTCACTGTAATTTTTAGTAATGTAGATTATAAAATGCTTAAACAAGTATTATGGATATATTGTAATCCGTTTATGGAATATTCCATAACGATAACTTTACTGTGGAAATAAAACAAAAATATTTGCTCTGATTGTTATTTATTTCCATTCATTTAAATTATCAACTGTGATACAGTTGCATAAAAGCAGATTCAGACAGATAAGAAATTAGAATCTAATCATTAGATTCATAAGGATAAAATGGAAAGTCTACGATGTTCAGCTATGTATTAGATTGTTATAAATAGAACAGTTATTAAAAGGCTGTTCTTTTAAAAAGGAGAAAGCAAAAGCCTGCACAAGGAGTGTAATCGAAAAAAAAAAATCCCAACTGCAAAACTGATTGTATCTGATATTAATTATTTTTGTGGAGTGTTTACAGTACGCATGTTTATTCTGATCACTCAGTGGCGTAGCCAAGGGGAGATTTTGGCTATCATATCAACCCCATTCATGATACTCACATATTGCTCAATTGGATCCGCATTGACAAAACAACATCCATCCCCCCCCCCCCATTTGATCTTCAACGCACAAACACCTCTCTCATCATACATTTCACTTTTAAACTATTTTTGTACTTTAATTTTCGTAATGTCCACTAAGAAATAACCTATTTTCTTTGATAAAACAAAATACAAAACCATCGATGGACGGGGGCAATGGTTTCTTTCCGGTGTCAGAAATCTCATTCAAGCACAGATGAGCCACCTGAGTGAGAGCAATGACCAAGGTATTTAGAAAGGGCAATTACAAAGAGGGTATCCAGCAAATCCTCATCCTTTGTCGGCTTTTTCGTAAATATCCTTCATTGGATTCGGAGACAGAGATCTGACACCGGGCGGATATGGATCATTTGTGGTATACACATTTTTACTGACAGACATATTTTCTTCACTATGCAATCGGAAGAAAAACAGCAAGAGAAAAATACTCACATTTGAGGTTTCTAGGGATTTGGAAAGCAAACCAACCCAGTGTATTCACCTAAAAATGTCTTTAATTAAGCAAGTGATTTATCGCTCAGAAAGCATGCGATCATTTTCATTCAGCCTAGAATGCTTCAATTATTACCAGAGCAAACCAGCTTCAGCTGTTGAACAAAGGCGAGCGCTTTATTTAAGATTTATGTTTTACATGTAAACTACATTTGCATTTTAATATGAGTAGCATATTAAATTCGTTCCGAGAATGGGAATTGCAATGTGAGAAATAACTTATGAGGTAAAATAGTATTTTTAAATTATTTAAAATCTTGCATAAAAATGGTTTATATACATTTATCATATTTATTATTATTTATTGTTATTGTTTAATTCTGTTATGAAATGCATGTGCTTTTTAAAGGCATATTTTAACAATTCATAATTAACTCAAATAAATTCATAACTATTCATAACTAACAAAATGGAATAGCAAATTTCTAATGAAACACTGAACGTTATCAAGGAAATCAGCAATGTATCTAATCCTATGGAGCCGAAATTGTTTTGCGGGAATAACAGCTTTCTTTATGAGTAGTTTATCTTCTTTGACATTTTCAAAATAATTCAAAATATTAAAATATCGAAATTATTACCACTATATTTCGAAGACCAGAACCCGATCTAAGATTTAATTATGCGAGGCTTTCAAAAGGCTACAAATTACCTGTTGTTATAGTTCATAGCTACCACTTGTTGTTTTCGAGGTATCAGCAATACAAACTTGTTAAACGAAAAATTTTTAATTTTCTTAAACTTGATAAGAATAAGACGATTCCTCGAAAATTATAATAGCTTTGTAAAATCAAATGATCAATCTAGAACTTGGTTTTCCTACTGAATATTTTTGCTGATACCTTACTATTTATATTTGTCTTTTTAATTTGGAAGATATTTCCAGTAAAAGTAGGCAAAAGGAGGCAAATCTTGCTCGAACAAAAACTTTTCAGTTTTTTGAAAAAAAAGAGGTTCAAAATATTAAAATATGAGGCATGGGCACATAAATGGTACAACACTCGTCAAAAGTGAAATTACAACACCATGAAGGAATGGACGTAGCCATATGAAAATCACAGTACCGGTAGAAGAGAAAGTCATATGCAAATGACTAAGTTTTCGTACATATTGGGCCACGTGGCACCCAGTTTCAGGTGATAAAGACCAGTAGATGGCTCGTTCGGTAAATGCTATTAGCGTCGATTTGCAGCAGCCGAACTTTCGAAAAAGTGAAGAAGTGATGCCTCGAAGACGTCAGCGAACTGTATACCAGCAGTTAACGGCTGGGGAACGAGACCATATCCTGGAGCAAAGTCGCGTGGGTTTGTCGATACGTGCAATTGCCACGCGTGTTGGGCACGGGGTGAGTACCATCCGGCGATGTGTGGCACGATGGACGCAGGAACATGAGAGAACACGTCGAAGAGGGAGTGGATCGAACAGGCGCACGACAGAGCGTACAGACCGGCAGATTCGCCGAACGGCTCTTTGAGACCCGTTCGTAACGGCAAGTGACATACGAAACAGCCTGCCACCATCAACGGTTACACCCACAGAATACTATATTCAGAAGGTGCACTTCCATAGGACCCTATGGCAACATTTTTAACATGGGATGTCGCATAGACACTAGAGCTCGTGAGTTGGACCAACTGAACTACGATGCGTCTGCCAGACTTGGCGCGTTATCGCTCGCTTGGCAATTTTTTTTTAAACGGGAGGGGAACAAAATGTTGAGGACTGTACTTTTATAATTTTTGAAACTATAGAAAGGATCAGGATTTAAAAATACATTAATCTGCAACATAAATATATTCATTAGTTTAAGAATATTTAAATAAACATAGTTATATATTTAATTCAAATAATCATAAAATAGATTAAAAAATAGACACATTGCATTGTCTCACTATAAAACATAATGCACAAAAAATTACAAGCTAACATACTCAAAAGACTGAAATATTATATAATATTTTCAGTCTAAAAAGTATACTAGCGTGTTGATCGTTAATTACTTGATCCTTAATTTATTCTGGGATACTGATAATAGACTTTTTTTAAATATAAAAATATTCATATAGTAAATATCAAATTTACATAAATGCACTATCGAAGTTGTGGAACTCAATCATTAATTACCCGAGGGGGGGGGGGGGAATTTTCCACCATAAGGCACTTAATAAAAATTTTACATAAATATATACACATACTATATCACATTCAACTAAGAAAAAGCTATCCAAATATCAATTATTTCACATTTTATAAAAATACGGAATATATTTTTTAACTAATTATACCACTACCTCTTAAAATTTAGTCTAATCCGGCAGTAATAACAACAATTTCGTATGATGAACACGTGTATACTTATGAACTCGTGTATACTTATAATGAACACGTATGTAGGATGGTGATAACTAAAATTATTTCAATTTTAATAAACATAAATTACATACCCTGTAACGCAACCAGTTTTCTTTTATCAATCCATTTCTATGAAATGATCTAAACACTTAATAAATAATCCTTTTTCACGTTACTCAAACCACGCTAGTCTGTTGTTCTAAGTTTTCGCCGAGCGAGATAGGGTTATAACATTGAAAATCGGCTTGGACCCAAACCAGACCATCGCCAAGCGCTCGGATCAAACCAGACCATCGCCAAGAGCGCGCCAACCCTCTGTTTGGTCTATCTCTAATGGCCGCCGCGAAAACGAAACTATCGAGAGTGACAGGTCTGTATAATAGTCTGTGGTTACACCCATCGAGGTGAGATATAAGGCTTATATCTCTGGTCGAAGGTTACACCTGTGTGCACCCAAACCATTCACAACAGGTTGCATGAAGTACTGCTGCGCGCACGGTGCCATTGAGAGCTCGACACAGACATGCACGTATGACGTGGTGTCGTCGTCATCGCAACTGGACCAATGAATGGCACCGGGTATTGTTTACAGATGAATCTCGCTTCTGCCTGTGGATGAATAACAGCCGTGGACGGGTGTGGCCACTTGCCAGCCCATATCACCAAGCGCCACACCGGGCATTATGGTTTGGGGTGGTATCATGTTCTATCAGCGGACAACTCTGCACATTGCAAGTAATCTGACACCAGCCAGGTCCGTCACACAAGTTGTGGATGCCTCTGGTTTGGCCACTGGTGCAGGCCGTCCCCTCACGGTGTTCTGGCAAGACAATGGCACACCGCATGGCGAACTTTCAACATCCTAAACGGAATTCACATCCTTTCCTGGCCAACAGCCTCACCGGATTTCTCTCCCATTGAATACACGTGGGCCCTCATCGGACGCCATATGCACCGGGTCTGTGTGCCGCAGTGGACGCTGCTTGGCAAGGATTACCTCAGGCAACCATTAATAGCCTATCGATAGAATGCCTCGCCGTTTAGCGGCCTGTATAGCTGCCCATGCCATGGGATCCACATTTTTTACTGAATAAACAGGTTTCTCTTGCATATCTTTGTTTGTTCTTTTAATAATTTGTTTATGACTCTCTCTTCTACCGGTACTGTGATTTGCATATGGCTACGTGCATTCTTTCATGGTGTTACAATTTCACTTTTGACGAGTGTATATTTCCAACAAAATAAGTAAAAATTGTTTGCATTTTTAATTATCTTATCGGATTTTTTTATTTATTTTTATTTTCATTCTTTTATCTATTAGGTTCGGAAATATAAGAGTCCAAACTGTTTATATTTTTCGTAGTGATCCGATTTCAGCCAGAGATACCCAACCCATAGATATTATTTACATAAAAATCTATGCAATGCTTTTATTTCATATTGCGATTATTGTTTGGGAAAATATTATAGATTAAATTGATGAGGGAAAAACTCAAGGCGTTTTTCTTTTAATATTGACCGAGAATTGGTCTATAAATATGTAAGTGTAAAAAGGGGCTTAATATTAATTCATATTTGCAACTAGTTATTTAAAACAATTTATTAAATAAAAAATTTTTGCCTCCCAACTACTGAAAGATGATGCGAATGCATAGAGAGCAGATCTCGGGAGGCAAAATTTTTAGGGTGATGACGACAATAAACAAATTCTACAAATATAAGAATCGAAAAGCATTGTATTTAACTTATCATTGTAAGGCATATACTGCAAAATTTGAACTTTAGAAATTTAATTAACGTAAAATTTCATTAATTTTATAGCTTAAATGAAGTTACTCTAATTGCAGTAAATAGTTAAGTTATAAAATAGATGCTCACAGAACCCACCTAAGGGGGGAAGGGCTTGCCAAAAGATGGAATAGCGCTCCCATTGCAGATACCAGCATAGATACTAGAGTTATATTAGCTTTGGGAGTGTCCCCTTTAAGCGGGTTCTGTAAACATTATAATGACACTTGGTTTTGGCCATTGACAAATCGTGCAGTCTGACCTCAATCTTTGTTAAATTTAATGTCGCCTGTGTAGTAAGACTGAATTTGTCTTGAAATTTACACATTTGTGGAATATAGCACGTTTCCGTGTTGTCATTGCACCTTAGGTATTATGTGCAGAGCGTTAGAAAGCTCAAAAGCAGTCCACGTATGTTGGTATTTGCAATGGGAACTCTATGGAAGATAATTGGCTGATATATTTCCAGAGAAAAATGAAGGCCATTTATATGTTAGTATTTTAAACTGTTTATGATTAAGGAATTTTAAGTATTTGCAATTATTTAAATGTAGTATGAAATTTTATATGTTCTACGTTTGAATAAAAATGTAATTTTAATTCCTTCGTATAAATCAAAATGCATGGTAATATGTATAAGTAGCAACTTGATTAAAATAAATATTGTAATAATGTCGAAAATCAAAATCTAGTTTTACCCCAACTCAGACAGTCTTGAGTTCTTGACAGGCTGCGCATACTAAGTTCTTTGGGCTTATCTGGTTAGTAAGGAAAGTAAAGTACAATTTCCTTAATGAATTCTTTCATGAAAGGCATTCTTCTCATAGCATCAGGACTCTATTATCCTTGCCTAATAAAATATTTTTCATCAACTCCTTCCAAAATGGTTATTTTCATATTTTTAAGCAATGTGGGTTACTATAAATAGCGTTGAAATTAATAAAAATGTTTAATTCACAAAGAAAACGCTATTTTATTTCTACCTATAACTTCTCGAAGTTTTAATTTTACCATATTTCAAATTTTAAAGTACTTTTTCAAAATTAACAAACATCCTTAATTTTTAAAGTTAAGGAGACTTTTTCGTTTTCAAATTACTGCAATTAAACATTTTTAGCACATTAATTATCATATTAGATATTTTCATCCCGTTGATGTAGCACCACAAAAAGAGCACTTGTGTTTTGCATCTTTTTAAAGCTTTTTTATTGAAAGCGATTTAAAATTTATTATATTCTACAATTTTTTACTAGAAAGTTAAGTAATTTATATTAAGTTAATCTCAAGAGTTTTCATATGCAATACGTACAGAATTATGCTAAATAAGATGTCAGAAAAAATGCCTTTCTATGGACTTTCTAAAGGAAAGTGAATATCATATTAGGCTTCACGATTGTCTTGTAATACTCGTACTACAATAATTAGCACAAAAAATATTGTAACAGAATTGAACGAGCAAACATGGCGGATTTAGTGACTGGGGAGAATTAAGTGAAAGACCCAGGCCACCCGACTCACCCTAGGGTATGAGCAGCTGGTTGAGTAGCCAGCCGGAGAATTAAGTGAAATTTTCCCTTCAAATGCATTATTCTATACTGCAAAAATGGGCTTTCCTGTTCAATGCCGGGACTATTGTTTGATAATTCCATTATGGTAATACTTGATTTTTTACGGCACGAAATGGGGCACGCATTTTTTACGGCACGAAAATGGGATCAAGCTTATATGACAAATAACAGTAGCCGCCCACCTCGCAGTCCAGCATGCTTCTGCCCTTCACTCGCTACGCGGGGGCAATACTCCCGTAGTAAATACTTAAACGATTGCGGGCGACTGCACCTAAACGATTGCAATTGAAGTTTGCATATGCGGTGTACACTTTTGTGTTGAAGACCCAGACCACACCACCAACCCTAGGGCTTATGGCAGTTTCATGTGTGGCCGGGTACACTTTTGTGTGTCGATCTTATTCATGTAACGCGAAACATGTTCTAAATAGCCCAGTTGACTTACATTCCATGCAAACTGTATTAAGATTTGTAAAGAAATATGTCCCAACCGGGATTAGGGCCATCAATCTCTGTCTATCCATACGACACTCTTATCCATTGAGATACTAGACTATTAACTTTATTTCTATTTTTGAAGTAAACCCTTTACAGTCTTATATTATAATTATTATTTTAATATTCTGTTAAATTGAATATTGTCGACGTGTTGATCATCATTGTTGCTCTTTTTGCTGCCGCGGATGCAGAGCTCATTAGGTTTTCTTTGTCTGAGACTTGTTCTAGTTAAAGTCCTTTTCATTGCACTCCCGCCACATGTATTATATCAAACCGTATAAATAAATAAATATTCTACTATGCCAAAAGTAAGCCGTCGAATATTTAGTTTATTGTACTCGTTTTTTCCTAGAAAAATAATGATTCTTCTGTTTTCGGCTGAATGAAAAAGTAATCACACTCCAAAAGTAATGAAACAAACTCATTCATATTCTTGTTTTCTAAAAGAAAATTGTTTCTGGCTATCTAAAGTAGGTTATTACACAAAAAAGGAGTCTAGCAAGACCACTTGCAACGAACTGGTTAGGGAAGTTTCTTAGACTTTTAGCATGCTCTCGTTTCAGAAGCAGAGACAAACTATTAATGGAAAAGAAATAATAATCCAGTTCTGTTTCGTATTCAAGACTTACTTCGAATTATATGGGTTTTCAATCTCATCTCTAAAATAAAGCTGGTGATTCATTGAACCCGATGAATTCGTTCATGAAGCTGATAAAAAAACCATCCTATTTTAATTTGGCTGAAAATAGCAGATTAGTAGAGGTTTCTGTCTTGATGATGAAAGAGCAGATGTAATTGAATTTGTGTTAAATTTATTGGGACATATTTTATTTGAAAAAATAATCACTACTCTAAATTCTTCGGTGTTCAAAAAACTAACACCTAGTGATATAGGATGCAAGTATAAAATATTAAATTTCATTTAGGTAATTAAACGCAAGGCATGACACATGCTTGGCAAATTCAGCATTAACATGGATAAAATGTTTTTCTCACATAAGAGAGATCCAATGAAAAATTTGCATATGAAAATAACAGCACATATACACTCACCTTAATAATTGTCCGTCGAAATAGTTAGGTGCTTAGCTATACAGTCCATTACATATTCGTATTCAATACGAGAAACTTTATATAATTTTTCTTCGATGGTAGATGAAACGTCTTTTTAAAAACAGAAATACAATAAATCACGCTTCTAGTTCAACAACCAGAATACGTAGACCAGAATATGCGAGGACCAGTGTTTTAAAGTGGTTTTCATCATAGAATGGCCGATAATTGCACTAGCAGCAAGGAAACTTAAGATGTGCCTACATTTTTGTAACCTCTGTAAAGATCGACTGTCAGTCATTTTGAGGTACATCCCCTATAAAAGGGGTTTTGATTAGGAATACAAGGCCTTTAAAGTGAATCCGTGATTTTTCAATTAAGTTTAAATCGGGAAAATATGTACTCGGGAAAACGGGTTATGTATCAGGAAGCCATTGTTGAGTAGACTTCTTGAAGAAAACAATAGATAGTTGTATCAATAAGAAAAATAGTATATTTCAGTTTTGTAATATTCCACGTTAGGAAAAACATAAATGTCTAGCTCTGCCAATCAAATCGACATCATTTTTAGCACAAAAGAAGTGATAGATTTTAGACGCAATGTACTTCATTTTCTCCAACCGAATTTAAAGCTAGGTCTCTCATTCCACCATGTATGTGTATATGCAGTGGAGCCCACTTGCAGCAAGCTCAAATGTAACGAAATATCGGTTATTATGAATATTTTCTATCACCTTGGATCTGCAATACACTCATAATGTTAAACGTATAGTTAGCTCATAACGAACACTTGATAACTGGACATCGAATGTTGTCAAATACTGAGTGTGGGAGAGGGGAAGGAAAAACCATTTTCATGAAACTTCTTAGAGTACTGGGGGAGGCTCCACCCCTGCTCGCTAAGCTTCGCCAACCTCTGTAACTCGCTTCGAGAGCCAGGAGGCTTCGTCTCTTACTCACTGGCGCTCGCTTCTCGAGTTATTTCCAGTCAAACTAAAGTTTGAATCGAAAAACGGTTTATTTTACCTTATTCCCTTATTATTTCTCTACAAATTAACCAAATTTCATATATTTGTATGCTAAAATTTTGCGGTACGAGACAGAGAAACTCGAGGGACGCGCCGATACAAAAGAACATTTTTCATTTCAGAAGTGCATAAAAAGTAGAATACATAGTAAACTACATGGAAATCAAAACACAGGGCTACGTCCTGCAAAAATTCAACTATGTAGGTACATGAGTGCACAAATTCGTGGTTCTTCTATTGTTAGTCTTTTCGGGGAGCGAACTCACAGCTCAAATATTTTATTTTCGAATTTGACATTAAATATTTCTTAAACTGAAGTTCAAATCTAAAAAAGATTTATTTCAATGTATTCCCCAAACACTTCTCTACAAGTTTACCAAATGTTATATTTTTGCCTGCAATAATTTTTGCGGTACAAAGCGGAGAAACTCGAGGAAAGGGGAATTTGTCAAACAGCAACGGCGACGACAGCTAGATTTTTTTTATGTAGAGAGAAAAACAAAATCCCAGGAGCAACAATTAGTTTGGTAACAAAGGACCGCAAGCAATGATGATTGGTGTTTACACAGAAGTATAAAAAACCACTAATGCTATCAGTGCCACAGTTGGTGATAATACACACACACACGTGCATATATGTCCTTCAATTATCCCTATGATGACTTTAATTATAATTCCCTTTGCCACCTAATAATAAATCAATAAGATCTAAAAGAGCAAGTAAATATAATAAAAAATTGTCTTTAATTTCTGATCTAAAAAATAGCATTCTACAGCAACACATACATTTCAAAATTACTTTTGATTAGCAACAATGTAAGAATTAGATTTTCACAATGAAAAGCAGCAATTAACTTTAGTATATAATCTATTTCTTTCTATTGCATTTGAAACATTTTAAACACATATTCTATGATTTGCTGATTACCAGAAGTAAAGTGCTTAATGTTTATTTATACGTCACTGACATAAACTTAATTGACAAATCAAAACAAAATATTGAAATAAATTAATATTGTACTTTGAATTTTAATAATCCGGTCATTAATAATTTAAAAGTTACTAATATTTTAAAATCAGTATCCACTTTCTTTCTAGTCAAAAATGTAAATCATAAATTAGCATTTAAATGTGATAAACGGCTAGGATGTTATAAGCCAAATCAATAAATATTAATAAAAAATATGAATTGGATTTTATCCAATTCCTAATTTTTGCTGCCATTGTCATTTTCTTTCTGGCATTGTCATTTAGATAAATAAAAATATTACATAGATTTACACCATTTGCATTTTATTACAGAAAATCCAGATATTATTAATTGTGATACACTGAGGTCACTTATGTTACTAGGTACTAAGTACCGTTTATCCACTAATTTTAAACATGAACTAATTTGTAAAGATTTATCCCTTAAACAAATTTATCTATAAAATTAGCTATAAATATCAAATTCCAGTATAAACCTTTAAACTATGGAGCGTTTTAATAGAGCAATACTTTAATTACTATATATATAATAATAATATTAATAAATCATATAAATTTAGCTTAATAAAAAAGGAAATTAAAGAAATTAAAAAAAAAATTATTACTTATGTAGATAAAGCTAGTAGTAACTACTCTATTATTTGTAAATATTATTATATATAAGTACTCTTAAATCACACATTCTTAGTAATTCTATTTACAATTTATATAATACTAATTTTAACATTTATCTAACAGAATTTCAGCCAAATATAAGCAAATCCATCTCAAAAATAATAGTTATAACATTCCCTTTGCTGTTTTAGTAACCTAAGTTTCATAAATCCGCTGTAACTTTTCGAACAATTACTAATGGGCATAATTCTTGCCTTACTGTTGCTGGTAAACTATTATTAAAAATTTCAAATAAAATTTCTCTGTTAGCTGGCATTTCAAATAGTCATATTGTAAAAACAGTTTTTAATTAATTAAGAAATTAACAAGAAAGATCAATCATGCTTAAAGCATTGATTATGAAACACTTTCCAACTTCAATGCAATTTTATTTAAACAAGTCTAAAATGCAATACATTCCTCGGTAATAATTTGAAACTTATCACAATACTGCATTAATTTATTATATTTGAAAACTTAAACCTACATCGAAAAAAAAATGAACTTCATTCAAATGATGGCATTGAAATATAAATTGTCTGGTTTAAACATCTCTAAAATGTTATACATTCCTCGGTAATAGTTTTAGAATTATCATAATACTACGAAAATTTATTATATTTGAAAACTTCATCGAAAACAACTGAAATTAATTCAAATGACGTCATAGAAAAAATAACACGACTGGATCTCTCTATAAAAACAGGATTTCATTCATAACTTTCTCCCATTCATTTCATTCATCACAATACTATAATAATTTATTTTATTTAAACATTTTGTTTAAGATCATGGAGCTACAAAAAATTAAACTCTATGCTTGAAACTTCATCGAAAAAAATCGTCCTTCTCTTTATGAAATCAATTAATATTTCATTCATATCAGTCATGCAGACTCCATGGACTAAATTATTTTGTGTTAAAAAAATACAGCAATTCTAATATAACTCATTCTATATATTTTGCTGTTTACATTTGACATAGGTGAAAAATAGGCTTAGTTGTAGAAATAATCAAATTTAGATGAGCATTTAAACTCAAATATATTGTCATTGCGTTGTTTCAGTATGTAGATGCACAGAATTTAAGCAAAAATAAAGTAGTTTTAGGACGGATACAACACTCAATATGAATTAAAAAGAACTTAGAGAGATCCAGGCGTGTTATTTTTTCTATGACGTCATTTGAATTAATTTCAGTTGTTTTCGATGAAGTTTTCAAATATAATAAATTGTCGTAGTATTATGATAATTCTAAAACTATTACCGAGGAATGTATAGCATTTTAGAGATGTTTAAACCAGGCAATTTATATTTCAATGCCGTCATTTGAATGAAGTTCATTTTTTTCGATGAAGGTTTAAGTTTTCAAATATAATAAATTAATGCAGTATTGTGATAAGTTTCAAAATAGTACCGAGGAATGTATTGCATCTTAGACTTGTTTAAATAAAATTGAAGTTGGAAAGTGTTTCATAATCA
Organism: Amaurobius ferox; assembly: GCA_951213105.1. Classification (NCBI taxonomy): domain Eukaryota; kingdom Metazoa; phylum Arthropoda; class Arachnida; order Araneae; family Amaurobiidae; genus Amaurobius; species Amaurobius ferox. The sequence goes on from OX578142.1 coordinate 137,311,122, forward strand.
ATGCTTTAAGCATGATTGATCTTTCTTGTTTTTAAATTACTTAATTTCACTCTCTGTGAAAATTATATGAAGCACGGCAATTCTCCTTTTAAGCAGCAGTTTTGGTATCCCACAAGGGGAGGTAGTGCCCAGCATTGTTAGCTTATCTATATTTATACTTCTATAAAAAAAACTATAACCATGGTTTGAAGAATATGCTCATGTTTCGTTATTTAGATAACATTATTATATGTATCCCATAATAACCATCCTATTGTATTCAACTTTTATCCTAATAATTTACAATTAAATGCTAATAATAATGATTTTAATGTTGCTAACTTTCTAGATTTAAATTTAGATATACAAAATATAAATCTGGCTATAAACTTAAAGAATAGATTGTGTAAGATTGTATAACCTTTGGTTATTATTTTCCTCGGTTACGTATTGCTGAGCCATGTAACATTTTGCGGTCCTGCACAGCGACAGGTGGATAGTGAGAGAGTTAGCTCGGGTGATAGTCCAGTCTGAGTAAGTTCTGCTGGAGTCCTGGTGACGGCCTCGTAGAATTGGCGTCTAAGTCGAGTTGGTCCATCAGTTGAGCTGAAAGTTGGTGGTTGAGTTGCTGAATGAGTGCGAAAAGGGGAAAGTGTACGTCCGTAGAGCAGGTCACTAGTATTGATACAACTATGATCGTGAAAATCTAGTATCACTAATTGGCCAGGGCAAGATTTAGATGTCCTAAGAAGTTGGGTAATCATCGACGATTTACTATATCTATTCCACTGATTACCTAAGACAGTTATATCACCAGGCCCGGTCAAAAGTCACTATTAATCTATGTTAGATAAATGACAAGAATGTGCGATACTGGCTGTTTTAGTATCTGTCTATAATTATTTACCCAGCCAGCTACTATATTATGATTGACTACACAATAAATGGGTTAACTTCCGGCATCAGCGTATTATTGCCACTGACCGCGAAGCCATTACTGCCAATGTTTAGAGTTATGTCAATTTTACTTGACATATCTTAGATTTACGCAACCAAGTTCAACTCAGTACTTTATAATGTAGCCCAAACAAGGATCAGACCTTTACAAATTTAATTTTAATACTTCTAAAATTTGCATATATCAGTGTTTAGAAATATTATATTAAACCAGGCTCTTACACTAAATAACATTTTTGATGACAATTTTAAATTAGCACATTTTATAGAATTATTAAATACTGCAACTAAAAATGCATATCTTTCTAAATTCGACATTAATATCCACTCGATATCATCCATGACAATATTCCCAATCATGGCAACTACTAATTATTTAATTAAAAACAGAACGCGCTAATCATTATTATTAATTATGTGTATACATAAAAATAAAAGATAATAAAATAAATATAAAAATTGTAAAATAAAAAATAGAAAACACGGTTCATAAGTATTTAATATATCGAAAATTATTTTCGCTAAAACAATGTAAGTTTAGCTAGTTTGTAGCAGCAACTTGAAGCCCCTTTTAATGGTGTAGTGGCATATTCTTTCATTCATTTCTCATGTGTCCCTTATTTATTAAAGTAAAAAAAAATTCATCTATGATTCCTGTTTATCCTATTCTATTTATCCTATTATATTTATCCTATTATATTTATCCTATTTAAAATATAACTGTATGTCTCTGCCACATACTCCCTGGGTTGAGTTTCAGTGGAAGCCCCTTCAACTCTTGGTTTTCCCTCTAAATTCATGTTTTATTTTTCCTCACTTTCTCTTGAACTCTAATCAACTCTCTCTCATTCAATCTCAACTGCTCACCTGCTAAGCAAGTAGCTCCAGGAATCCTGCCTAGTGGTTCATGGTAATACTTGATTTCTTAATTTTTCAATTTTGATTCTCTATTTTTGCATGTAGACTGGGCTATGGTATCTATAGTAACTAACTATTGCCATATCCGAAATAAGCATTTGTTTGGGTTAATTTAGGTTGGATGCTCAGTTCTGATGAAGAATCTAATCTGAATTAAAATCCAACTTAAGCCTAGTGCTGTTCCTCTCTTTTTTCGGCATGATGGCCGTATTTTAACTGTTTTGGTTAATTTATTGTTTTAATGCTTTGTCATTGATTACTTGGAATTAGTTATTAATCCATGTGACGGAGGAAGTCACGGAGCAAAATGGCTCTCATCTCCCGAATAATATCCCATATTTTTTAGGATTAAGTTATCAATTAAGTTACCAATCAAGCTCTGAGACCTCATGGGGATTTTGCGGAAGATTTCATTGATGATATCATAATTTATTCAAGAAATTGGGCAGATTATATTGACCATTTGCAAGCGGCGTCGGAAACATTACAAGAGATAAATCTTACGGCAAATTTGGAAAAATGCTCCTTTGCTAAACCTAAAGTAAAGTATTTAGGTCATATTATAGGATCGGGGAAACATGGGCCTACAAAATAGCAGCTATTCAAAATTTAAAAGTCCCCAAACCAAGAAAGGGTTAAGATCAGTGCTCGGTTTGTTTAACTACTACCGAGAGTATATTGCAAATTATGCAAAATTAGCGAAGTCCATAAGAGACTTGACGCGGAAGACGATTCCGAAAGATATCCCTTGGCTCGAGGAAGCCGAAAGATCCTCCCAGGGATTGAAGGATGCATTATGCTCTGCGGTAGCATTGAGTATGCCAGAGATTTCTGAGCTATTCGAAATTTATGCGGATGCCTCTTTAACGGGAATTGGCACCTGTTTGGCCCAATGCCGTAACCAAAAAAGAGCTAAGTCAATTTCTTTCGCAAGCCAAAAATTAACCAATGCTCAGTCAAAATGGAGCACCATCGAAGGGGAGGCGTTTGCGGTAATTTGAGCGCTAGCGAAATTTGAAACCTGGGCCTATGACCAACCGATTGTCCTGCACACCGACCATAATCCTTTAAAGTACTTGACAGATAGTGTACCTAAGAACGCTAGATTACAAAGATGGGCCTTAGCTCTAGTCCGATACAATGTGACAGTGGCTCACCGACCCGGAAGTCAAAATTTAGACGCTGACGCTCTGTTACACTTAGAGTACGAAGATGAGGTCAAAACCGTCATGGAAATGACATTTTATTAGGGTCTCTTCTGTCGTACTCTTGGGAGACGCTAAGAATTATTTGTCTGTATGTATGAATTGTAGAATTATGTATTCTGAATGTTCTATTGTTTAACCTGTTATAAATTATTAGTAATTCTGTTAATGTTGAATATTATATTAGTCATGTCATTGTCATTATAGCTGAATAGTTAATTATTACATGGTCCTGAAATTGAATTGTGAAGTATTAAATTGGCATTCTTATGTCTTGACCTTAGCCAATGTAAGAAAAGTGTTGTTCCAGGTAAATGTTTGTGAGCTGTTGCATGTGAGCAGAGATTATTTACTAGGCATGTTTGCCGACCTGGGGACGCAAACTAACACACACTAGGATTGCTGTACTTGGGTTCGGAAGCCAGACGTTGTTTGATGTGGAAGGCTAGTCACCCATCAGTGCGGGACAATCGCTAAAGGGTGAACTCCTAGTGCTAATAGTGTCTGGTGTTTAGGACCTACGGTCGAGAATAGAAGTGAACGATTCTGTATTTGGACACTCCACGAAAAGTAGTGGAAGACTTGTCAAGTCTTTAGGGCTCTCTCCCGCGTACCTACTGTGCGGGTGTATCGGTAAGCAACTACTTTGGTTAACTCGATTTCAGCGACAGTGTGCCGAGTGCAACCAAAAAACTCTATACCCGGAACATCATTTTTATCTATATGTATTAATAAACACTCGGTGTATTTTGAATGCAGTTTATCTGGTTTTTATACCTTCTAATACTTTAGAATGAATTTAATATTTACAATTTTTAAGAATGGCAACATGGACATTACTCTTTACAGTTGGCGACACTTTCTTTGCACATTATGTTGGGTTAGTTTAATTGTTTGAACTTCTACACACGTGTAAGTCAATTCCATTTTTCCAATTTATTCAATTCTTTTTAGTTTTTCAAATTCCTCAATCATTTTCCGTTTATAGCACATTGGGGCTTCTATTAACCTTTTATTCACAGTAACAAGTCAATAAATGAAATGTGCTAATTGAAGCTGATGTAATAGTCCCCTGAACATTTTACTATTACATCACCTTCATTCTATTGATTGATATTCCATTTTTAACACTTTACAACATAGTTGAAAAGTGCTTATGACTTTGTTCATTCTGTCTGTCTGTCCGTTCGCAGAATAACTGCCTTAAAAGTGACTTTATCAAAATGAAATTTTAGTATGTTGTTCAGACGGTCTGTGGGACCTATGGGAATATAAATGAATAATATGACCCAATTAGTTTTGGACTGAACCCAGGTTGAAAAAATGAAATACATTGAACCCTATGGGACCTAATTTTTCAAGCATTTTTTAAGAGAATTTAAAATTCACAGATTGCTTCGAAAGTTTTAGGAAATATTCAAATTATCCCATAAAAATATAAAAAAAATTTCAGCAAAATTTATCTAGTAGTTCTTAAAATAAAAATTAAAATAATAATTACACCCATATTGCATGAAGAGATCACGTGACCCATTTCAAAATAAAATATGGCATCCATCTTGTGTCAAAATCGTGATTTTTAAAGTTCTTTTTAATTTATATTTACTGTTATATGCGTCCTAAAACCGCTATATTTTTGCTTAATTTCTGTGCATCTACATTCTGAAACAGCGCAATTACAATATATTTGAGTTTAAATGATCATCAAACTTTGATTATTTCTACAACGAAGCCTAATTTTCACTTATGGAGAATGTAAACACATAAAGATGTAGAATGAATTGTATAAGAATTGCTGAATTTCTTTAACACAAAATTATTTAGCTCTGGAGTCTGCAATATAGCTGATATCAATGAAACATTCATTGATTTTATATAGAGAACAGCCGATTTTATAGCAGACTTTTTCAATGAAGTTTTAAGCATAGAGTTAAATTACTTTTAACTCCATGGATTTAAGTTTTTAAATAAAATATATTATTGTAGTATTGCGATGAATGAAAGGAATGGAATAAAAGTGTATGAATTAAATATTTACAGCTTTTATATAGAGAGCCAGGCGATTTATATTTCATTAAAGTCATTTGAATAAGTTCATTTTTTTCGATGAAGTTTTAAATTTTCAAATGTAATATATTATTGTAGTATAGTGATAATTTTAAAAATATTACTGCTGAATGTATCGCATTTTAGAGATGTTTAAACCAGGCGACTTATATTTCAATGACGTCATTTGAATAAAGTTCATTTTTTTCGATAAATTTTTAAGTTTTCAAATATAATAAATTAATGTAATTTTAAAAATATTACCGCTGAATGTATCGCATTTTAGAGATGTTTAAATAAAATTGCATTGCAGTTTGAAAATGGTTCATAATCAATGCTTTATACATGATTGATCTTTCTTGCTCTTTGATATATTTGTTTTAAATTTAATGGGGGTTTCCTGGTTTTCCATGTTTATGACTGACAATCTCTTGAGTTTTTCCTGGTTGGTATTTGAATATTTTTGTTTGTTATGAATACTTTACAATTTCTCTTCAATAATTCTATTGTAATTCATCTTCTTTACTAATTTCTATATATATATATATATATATATATATATATATATATATATATATATATATATATATATATATATATATTTACAGGGTGTCCCAAAAAGATTGAAACGCGCTTTAATTCTTTACCTGTTGGGGATAAGTGGGCCATGTAAATTGCAAAAATGTTGAAAGTAAAGTAGGATATAAGGCTATGTTAATTAAATAGTCCCCCCATTAATTTTCAAAAAGTTACACTTTTTAAATTTTTATACGACCCCCTTAGATAAATTTGGTCAATCAGAAATTTTTTATTTTTAATGCAACAAGATCATTAAAAAAACGAGAAAATATAAACGAGATGATAAAATGCTGAAATTTTGTACTTCACCTTATTAGTGTATGGGGCACATTTTACTCATTGGAAATGTTCTTGTACGGGGGCCGTATAAAAATTTAAATTTTGTATTTCTTAATTCCCTTGAAACTTTTAATCGATTTCATAAAATTCTGTACCTTTTCTTACGCAACTTTGTAATTTATTATATATGTCTAATATCAATATTTAAGGAATAAAAGCCGAGGTCAATATTTTTGGGACACCTTGTATATATATATATATATATATATATATATATGCTTTGTTTTGCTGTTTTGTTTGCACTGTCCTGATAATTTATATATTATCAGACAATAGTTTTTAGGTAAAAATAAATTTATTGGGGAACCTGGCGATTGCGCAAAAAATAAATAAAAAGTATTTCTAAAGAGAATCACCATCTGTTTCTAATATGTTTAATCTTTATAGGATAAGGAATATCATTTTTACGATAAGTGTGATTTTCAAAAGAAAAATATCGTCGATCCCGAAGTTTTGATTCATTTATTCCTTGAAGTATACAAGATTGCAGATTTTTATTAATCAATATTACAATGAATCATAAAAATGTAAAACATAAAAATACACTCTGCTGCAAAAGGATATACGCACCCATTATAAAATGAGCTGCAGCCGCGAAACTCGGCACGCATGTGCTTATCGTTTCAGGAGATATGTAAATGATTAGAATTTTGGAGCAAAAAACGTTTTATGTAGAAATTGTGCTAACAAAAAGATGACATTTTAGTAAGTAATAAATCCTCCTGTGGCAGCTATACAAGCCGATATTCGGTGCAGCATAGAGTCAATTAGGTTGCGTATGTCCCTCTGCAGTAAATTCTGCCACAAATATTGCAACAAATATTAATTTAGTGGTATTCTGAGAAGGCTACGGTGGCTGTCCCAGCATGTTTCAGACGTGTTCTATCGGTGATGGGTCTGGGGACCTAGATGACCATGCAAGGGTATTAACTTTTCCAAGACATTGTGGAGAAAGCCGTGCAGTATGTGGTCGAGTGTGGCCTTGTTATTGAATGGAACTTTGCCGGCTTGACAGCATAGGCAGAACATCGTCGACGCACAAGTGAGCCGCCAGATTGGCTTGCAGCACAACTAGAAGAGATCGGCTATCCCACGAGATAGTTCCGCAGACTGTCACACCAAGTGTGATTGCCATGTGCACCTCGACGACAAATGCGGAATCGGAACACTAGCCTCACACATGTATGCGGCGGTCATCAGCACTGAGAGAGAAGCGGAATTCGTCGCTAAAGACAACATGCCTCCAATCGGGCACTGTCCAGGCCAAGGAGATTTTTTTAAGGCCCCGTAACCTTTCCGTGACGTCACGAAAACCATCTGACGTTCCAACTAGTTCGGAAGGTCATTTGATAACATGAACTGGTCCATCTTATTAAAAAAAATACAAAAGATAAATTGCCCATATCATTTACAGAACATAAGTAGTTATCTGAAAGATAGGGCAATTAGACTTAATTCAGGAACAACTTGGAAAGACATTCAAGTCTACGGGGGATGTCCACAAGGCTCTTGCTTAGGACCCTTACTTTGGTCAATAATGGTTGATATCATTCTTAATAAATTCAGTATTCCAGGAACACAGCTTTTGACGTGCGCAGATGACTTTATGCTGGTATCAGGAGGCAGTTCACGTAGACTTCTGGAAGATATAACTAATGCCAGCATAGAAACATTTTTAGATCTTTGTGAGGAGCTCCAACTCTCAATTTCATCAACAAAAACTTCAGCTTTAGTGATAGGAAAACCATGTCAATTAGAAAGGAAGCCTATCTTTAAGATTAAAGGTGTTACCATACCAGGACCAAACCAAATCAAGTATCTCGGAATTATAATTGATAAACATCCATCGTGGATTCCACACATAGAAAACCTGCTAACAAAGATCGGCTGCCAAATTCATAATGTCAGAAGACTAGCACCATCTAGGTGGGGCATAAATTCTAAGATCTTAAAAATATGGTATCTATCAGTAACAGAAAGGATCCTGTGCTATGCTGCGAGTAGTTGAGCTCTAAACTTGAACATCCATGCAAGGAGAAAACTAGAATCCATTCAAACGATAACTCTTCTACAGATTTCAAGGGCTTATTGCACAACATCTACTGTAGCGCTACAAGTGTTTACCGGTATCCCCCCCCCCCCCCAATTACATTGACAGCGCAAAAAGAAACCATCATAGTGCAAGTAACACGCCTGAAACAAACAGTACAGTGAAATAATTTTTATTATGATCCCAAGGATTACGAATAAAAAAAGATTTACCTGGTTAACGGATCCAGCAGTAGGTAACATTCGCTTACACTTTGCTAAGCCATCACAAGAAATATCTAATTACATAACTATTTATACGGATGGCTCTAGAACTGATTCTGGAACAGCATCAGCCTACTGTGCTTTTTACGATGGCATGTGTATCCACAAGTGGTCAACTCGTCTGCACTATGAAAATAGCGTCTTCCAGGCAGAGCTGCTCGCAATAAATGAAGCTATATTTTGGGCTACAAAAAGTTTGCATAAGAATTTCATTATTTACTCTGATAGTCTATCGAGTATCGAAACTCTTAAACAATATCAAACGAAGAATCCGATAGCTCATCAAATTATAAATATCATAACCAACAGCATCCATCAAAAGTTTTTTTATAGGATGGGCTAAAAGTCACTCGGGTGTTCTGGAAAATGAAGTTGCAGACTGTTTAGCTTTTGAGGCAACGTCAGATATCTCTGTTCAGAGTACAAACTTACCATATCCTTGTTCATCGCTAAGGTCACAACTAAATATTAATACCATAAAAGAGTGACAACAGCAGTGGGATGAAAGTGAGAAAGGAAGAGAAACATTCAACTACCTTCCCAGAGTATCTCAAGAGGAACTGATTTGCAGCAGAGAATTGGTACAGTTTTTCTCGGGGCATGGCTGTTTCCCAACCTATCTTTACAAAGTCCAAAAGAAAGACACCGAAAACTGTATTTGTGGTGAAATAGAGTCTCCGAAACATTTCGTATTTGATTGCGAACTTACAAGGAATTATCACCTTAAAAGGCCCAGTAGACAACATATGCCCATATTTGGCAAAAACCTTCTGGGTAATAACTGGGCTAAACAGAGAATAAAATCTATAATTCAATTCCTAGAGGAAAACAAACATATCCTATGAATTAGTAATGGTAACCTCCACACATTCGCTCACTGTTTATTGCATATATATTTGTAGTACTTGTAAATTTTGTTATAAATACTGCAATCAAAATAATTTTAAATTCACATTTGTTTTAATCATTGCGAATATCATTGTATGTATCAATATAGTATTGAAAGTCATGGTAATCTGTGAGATTTGTATGTATATGTTGTATAGTATATAGTTTTGTATGTATGTTTGCATAAGTAGTTTTGCATATATATATATATATATATATATATATATAAATATATATGCATATATCTTTGAAAATTATTCGTGGCATTTTGTATATGTAATAACCAATTTTAGAAATGTTTTTACATATATAGTTGCTCCCATTTGAAACAGTTCTGCACATAAGTGTTTATGGATGTGAAATATTTGTGAAATACTATCTGTATCTAGTATAGACAAACATATTGTATATAATTGTTTATCATTTTTATCTTGGCATTAAGTTTTGATTTCTGGTTTTGGCAGATATTCCTCTACCATAGGCTGTAATTACTGTAAACCTTCGGGTCTGTTCCTATAGGTGCTTAATCTGTTAATCTGTTACGAAAATAGCTAGGCAATTTACCAAAATTATATATTGCGCGTAAGCAAAATAAAAGTATGGAGGAATAGTGTTTTGAAAACACTGAATGCTTTAAATATCAAACAGGTTGTTTATTAGTGTAAATTACAGTTGTGCAAGCGTTACTTATGGAAACAGAAAAAGAAAACATTTTAAAATAAAAATGATTTTATTTGAAAAGAAAAAGATCATTTAAATAAAAGTTTTCAAAAGTTTGAAAGATATCAAATAATAAGGAACATTAACTATATTAATAACATTAATTTGTCAAAATGAAAGCATAAATAAAAAAAAATATAATATATATAAGATGTTCAGTATTTGCAACATTTTATCACAATATGTACGTAACTTTTACAACACCAAAGGAATAATTTATAAACAAAAATCCTTACACACATAATTTACATTCACATATGAATACCATATTTCCACTTAAACTTCAAGTGAAAATTTCAAACATATTTTAATTGTAATATCTTTGTATAGACAATTTAGAGACTTTGAAACATTATATATATATATATATATATATATATATATATATATATATATATAAATATATATATATATATATTCAATTAACGGAGAAAAAATCCATATAATAGGAAACTTGAATTCTTACCAAACTAGTATTTCAATTAAAAATTAAGCATAAGAAAAACTTAAAACAAATTATACTCGCAGGTGCAAATGAAACACATCTTTCTATGTAAATAAATTTAAAAGTGCATATTAAAAACTGTATGAAGAAAACATTGATACATACAGCATTTTTTTAATTATCAGAGAAATAATCTATATAGTGGTAGAGAGAAATAACTTTTATTTTTATCAAACCCCAAATATTTTTTAATAATTGAAATTTAAAATTAAGCATAAAAAAAGCTCGTAAATAAAATAATATATAAATATATATATATATATATATATATATATATATATATATATATATATATATTCAATACTACTCTGCCTAGAATGTGCCCCTGAAGAAGTTTCTGGCAGATATACTATTCACTGATTTATTTTCCTTTTACTGGCCATTCCATGATCTACTTTCCCAGCCCTTACTCGTTGCTTTTTACTTTCTGTTTTCAATGTAATTAAATACACGTTATTATATTACCCGCAGTTTGAAGCTGTGTATACTGATTTGCACTCCTGCACTTTTGTTTTTATTATTTTAATTTATATATTCAATACTATATACTTGCACAAAGTGAAGCTCAATCACGATTAACAGAAATATTTCCATGACCAGTTTCGTGGTTGTCAGTATGGAATAGCCGTTATCTGCTGCGGTAGCAAGAAAACTTGCTGACGGGATTCTGCAATTTTGAACTTTGGGTTTCTAGCTTCATGTAGCCCAAGCTAAATTTATATGGATTTAATACCTTCTACGTGGAAGGACAGAAATTGTCACTTCCCATAGGATTTTGCAAAATTGCAGCATATAGCAAGATTTCTTACTGCCACTGCAGATAATGGCTATACTGATGAGCATATAATAAAGTCCATGAAAACTGGTCCATGAATTCTGTTATCTGCAATGGGAATGTCTTCCAACTTTTTGGAAATGCCCTATACAGGCGGGTTCTGTGATTTTTAACAGATTTTGTTTGGGTCGTTTAATAGTTTCATAATATAAAAAAATGTGATGTTTGCAGCACATGGTTGTCTTTATATAAGGCAATGAATTTACTCCTTTTACAGTAAAAACATGATGTATAAGATCCACGGTACTGTGTTTTTAACGTTGAATTGTATATTTGGCGATTTTCCTGATGACAACATATAAAACTATTTCAAAGTACCCAATTAACTTATATTTCACGCAACTCTAAATAAACAATTATTAATATTGATAGCATCCTCAATACGCGATATAGTCCATATATTAAAATATTTTAATAATTCATCAATTAGGCGTCGTTCTCATTAACTTAGAATCATTTTTACAATTTTGGCGAAATTTTCGTCAATCTGCGGCGAATTATAGCCAAGTTGGCGATACTTTGCTAGATTATTCGCCAAGTTTGCCAACTACATCACCAAGTATTGCAGATAAATGGAGAGAATTGCATTTCTTATATACTAGAATGCCCGTCATATGACGGAAATCAAAATTTGCGAAACATTACTTCTCGTTTAGTATCATTTTTATCAATTTTGCGACATTTTAGTTACTTTGGTAACGTTTAAAATAGTCGCCAAGTTGGCGACGTCCCGCTAAATTTCTAGCCAAACGTTACGGATGAATGGACTGAAAAATGTGTTATTCTTATAGTCTATTCTATTCTTATGTTCTTTCCAAGATATTGAACTTTCTTCAATTAGTCGTCATTTCATTGATTTAGCGTCAGTTTCATCAATTTGGGGAATTTTTAACTATTGGGTGACATTTTCGTCAATTCGGCAACATTTAAAAAGTCACCAAGTTGAAGATATTCCGAAAAATTCTTCATCAAAATTTTATCCAAACGTTACGAACGGAAATATAGATTATTCTTATAGTACTAGTAGATTTTTATATTCTTTCCAAGATATTGAACTTTCGTCAGTTAGTCACCATTTTCATTTAGCGTCATTTTTATCAATTTGGCGACATTTTCGTTAATTTGTCAATATATAAAACGTCGCCAAGTTGGTGACATTGCCCCAAATTCGTCGCCAAAATCTTGCCAAGCTTTATGGAGCGAGAAATAAGTTATTCTTATAGCAGATAAATGACTATTGGCGTCCAACTACAAAAGTATTACCCAAAGTATCTTTTCTCATGAATGGGAAAAACTAGATACACGAGAAGGATGCCACCAAATTTATCGCATGATATTACATACGAAAGTGAACATATTTCACAATAGTTAATATATTTTTTAATAAATTTCATGTTAGCGTTCAAATATTTATGTCAATCATTTCTAATGGAAAATTACATAAGAAATGACTATTTGCGTAACTTTATTGAAAAGGTTTTGATTTTTTGATAATTTTTTCAAAATTTCACTCTAAAATTTAGTGGGGTTCTGAACATTCGATTGTATTTCAAAACAATAGGCTTCCAGTATTCACAGACTGTAAACTTTATACCAAATTTCGTTCGAAAACTCTCCATTCCTTCGTCAGATACACAGACTCACTGACACACACACACACACACACACTCACAGTCATCACCTCAAAAACGTTTGATTGGTGTTCAGGGATGCTTGAAACGTGCTTACCCGTCGAAAACTCGAATTCGAATTTTAGACTCCGTCACAATACTTTCCTTATATATTATACTATATATATAATATAAAAGGAAAGTAATAAATGTGGTAAAAAGATTATTTCTTAAGAAGATATGATGTAGATTTGATACCTGGAGCCAAAATTGAGTACTGCCATTGGAAATTTTGAAGGTGGCGCAAATTTGAAAACAGAAATCCCCGTTGAAAATTTTAAGCATATGTACGAGAGTCACACTGAAATTTTTAGATACGACTAAGTGGTACAAGTTAAACTTACCAACTCCTAGGAGTGTTCAAAGTACTTCCCTCCAACAGCAATGTACTTTTGTAGGTGAATTTTCCAAAGATTAAATGCTTCAAGTCATCCATTTCTTGGAATCGATGAAAAATATGCTTTTATAGCCTCATCAATCTCATCTTCGGAAAGAAAATAGCGCCCACGTAAAAAAAAAATTAGATTAAAAAATAGCCAAAAGTCATACATAGAAAGATCAGGAGAATAGGGTGGATGTTCTATCACTTTGATGTTTTTTTGTTCAAGAAATTTGACTGTCATTCTTGCTGAATGAGAAGATGCATTGTCATGGTGAAACATAAGTCCCCTACCATTCACTTCCTGAAGAATTTCTGGAAGACACTTAGTAGTGTACCAGTTAGCTGTAACTGTCTTCTGTCCCTCTAGCTTTATGGCTTTGACCAGACCTGTACTTCTGAAGAACACGGCATACATTATTTTTTTCCTTGCTCGTTGTCTTTTCACCATTGTTGGTTTGGGGTCATCTTCAAAGACCCATATTTTACTTTCTTGTCTTGTTGGAACGTCAAAAAACGGCATGTGCGTTTATCACCTGTTATGATCTTAGAGATAATGCGGTGTCCACCATTATTATGAAATTTTAGAGTTTCTTTACTGATTCTGACACGCTCCGATGTTTGGCGTTCTGTTAAATTATGGGGTTCCCAACGACAAACTAATTTTTTCCTATGCAGTTCTTTGTGAATAATTTTATGTACAGCTGCGGATCCAATGTTAAGTTCCTTCTGTATCATTTGGCAGGTACAGCGATTACTATCGATTAACATTTTTCGAATGGACGACACATTTTCTGGGACTACAGCTGACAAAGGTCTTCCTGTGTGTTTTTCATCCAGGAGAGAAATTCGACCTCTTCTAAACTCTGTAAACCATATAAATACAGTGGTACGAGATGGAGCATCATTTCCATATGCTAATTGTAGCCGTTGATGACATTCTTCTTGATTTAGCCCCACTTTAAAATCATAGAAAATCATAGCTCGATAATGCTCTCGCATCAACTCCATTTTCTTTTCTTTCAAAATTTATTCTACGATAGCTAAATTGTAATTGTTGCCACAAATTATCGTCAGCGGACATAAAAGAATTCAAATTTAAATATCCGACCAAAACTTTTTTTTAGCGCATATCGTCTGCCCCTGTCTCAAAAATTTCAGTATGACCCTCGTATTACTTTCCTTATATACATAGTATAATGTACACTCTAAGACAAAAAAAATCGGCGCACCAAGAAAGAATTATCCAAATGAGACAAAATTTAGTACGTGTAATGTGGATGTATAAAAAAAGAAATGATTAGAATTTCAGAACAATTGGATGATTTATTGCACTGAAAGATCTACACCAAGTGAACACGTCGATATGGCGCTGGTCCATCTCTGGCCTTGATATAAGCTGTTATCCGACGTGGCATTGATGCATTAAGTTGCCGGATGGTGTTCTGAAGGATGTCGTTCCAAATAGCCTCCAATTGACGAGCTAATTCGTCTACATTCTGGGATGGTCGCAGACGACGCCCCATCTCAGCCCAAATGTGCTCAATAGGCTAGAGATCTGGGGATCTGGCTGGCCAAGGAAGTGTGTCGTAAGCACGCAGGCAATCAATAGAGAGGCATGCCGTGTGTGGCCTAGCATTATCTTGCTGAAGTTAGCCCGGGGTGTCGCGAAAGGAATGGCAATACAACGATTCGTAGACTGTCGGCAACGTACCACTGTACTATAATGGTGCCACGGAGGACTATCAAAGGGGTCCGGCTATCAAACGAAATGGTACTCCAGAACATAACTCCCTGTTGTCGGGCCGTGTGGCGTGTGACAGTAAGAGGAGGATCCTGACGATGTCCGGGCTGTCTCCAGACACGTCTGGGTCGTCGGGACTCAGTTCGAAACGGGACTCCTCACTGAAGACCATGGCGGCGTAATGGGCGCCTCGAGTATAGATTCCGCTCCCGTAGTCTTCTATTAATGGTCCGGGTGGTCACTTCCGTGTTTGTCACACATTAAATGGTTGATAACGACGGATCTCGTGCTGTCACAGCTGCTCTGACAATCGCTCTACCTTCCCGTTCTGTGTTCGCTCTAAGCCGTCCGCTGCCCGCTGAAGTCTGCCATTCCGGACCCATTCCTGCCAACATCGTCTAATTACTTCTAACCAAAGCATCGCTTCTAACCAAATGCCGAGCGATTCGTCGGTGTGCCCATACAACCTCATGGAGTCAGACCGCACGCCCTCTTTCAAACTCCTTCATATGTTCTTAGTGGCCGCGAATTCGCCGGCGAGGCATTGTTACAATCAAGGTACGTAAACGCAATCGAAACCCTCTGCATGTTTTGTTCCTGAAAGCAAGGTTTGCTCCTTATATACACCATCATGGTGCTCAGTTTCAATGCGCTGTAGTTCCGACTATTCATTCACTGGCTGCGAATTTTTAATTTAATTTGCATATTCGGTCGAAAGGTGTTTGCATTTAAAGTTTCATTACTACCGGGTTATTCTGCGGGGTGCGTCGATTTTTTTTAACACTTTACAACAAAGTTGAAAAGTGTTTATGACTTTGTTCATTCTTTCTGTCTGTCTATCTGTCTGTCTGTCTGTCTGTCCGTTAGCACGATAACTGCCGTAAAAATGACTTAATCAAAATGAAATTTTAGTATGTTGTTCAGACGGTCTGTAGGACCTATGGGAATATAAATGAATAATATCACCCAATTAGTTTTGGATTGAACCCGGGTTGAAAAAATGAAATACATTGAGCCCTATGGGACCTAATTTTTCAAACATTTTTTAAGCGGATTTAAAATTCACAAATTGCTTCGAAAATTTTAGGTAATAGTCAAATTGTTCCATAAAATATATAAAAAAAATTCAGCGAAATATATTCAATAGTTTTTTAAATAAAAATTAAAATAATAATTACACATCTTATATGAAACGATCACGTTACCATGATATGAAACGATAACATGACCCACTTCAAAATGATATATGGCATCCATCTTGTTTCTAAATCGTGATTTTTTAAATTCATATTCAGTTCTTTTTAATTCATATTGAGTGTTGTATCCGTCCTAAAACTACTTTATTTTTGCTTAAATTCTGTGCATCTACATACTAAAACAACACGACAATATATTTGAGTTTAAATTCTCATTCAAATTTGATTATTTCTACAACTAAGCCTATTTTTCACCTATGTAAAATGTAAACAGCAAAATATGTAGAATGAATTGTATTAGAATTACTGTATTTCTTTAACACAAAATAATTCAGTCCATGGAGTCTGCATGGCTGATATGAATGAAATATTAATTGATTTTATAAACAGAAGGACGATTTTTTTCGATGAAGTTTTAAGCATAGAGTTTATAAATTGTAACTCCATGGTCTTAATTTTTAAATAAAATAAATTATTATAGTATTGTGATGAATGAAATGAATGAAATCCTGCTTTTATAGAGAGATCCAGGCGTGTTATTTTTTCTATGACGTCATTTGAATTTATTTCAGTTGTTTTCGATGAAGTTTTCAAATATAATAAATTATCGTAGTATTATGATAGTTTTAAAAATATTACCATGGAATGTATTGCATTTTAGAGATATTTAAACCAGGCAAATTATATTTCAATGCCGTCATTTGAATGAAGTTCATTTTTTTCAATGAAGGTTTAAGTTTTCAAATATAATAAATCAATGTAGTATTGTGATAAGTTTTAAAATATTACCGAGGAATGTATTGCATTTTCGACTTTTTTAAATAAAATTGCATTGAAGTTGGAAAGTGTTTCATAATCAATGCTTTAAGCATGATTGATCTTTCTTGTTCTTAGAATGTATAAGGAAAGTATTGTGACAGGGTCAGCATTGTATAGCCGATCCTTTGATAACCACAAGAAAAGTTAATATGCGCCACAATTTTGAAAAATTCTATAGAGATTGATCATTTCAGTCCCACCACTCGACTGGCATCGAATTTCTGAAGGATTGAGCTCAAGTTGTACGAGGCTACAAAGGCCAATTTCGTATTCAAAGAGTTCGCCAATAGGAGGCGTTCTCAAAATAAAACTTGTATCGGTACCTTAGACTATTCCGTATCATACAAAGGTTCGCAATAATGGACATATAACTTCCTTTTTTCTTGCTTCCATTGCAGGTATCTACTATTCCATGTTAGCGAGCGAATAATAAATGAGAAACTGGTTCATGGATGCTGCTACCTGCAATGGGAAGGCGATCCTGATCACAAATTTACACTTGGATAAGTTGAAAATGCATTGCCAAGTTCGTGCTCACGAAATCTTTCTATAGTTGCGTTCCTAATATTAGCATAGTTACTACCATAGGTGGGTTACTTACCATAGGCGGGTTCTATGTGTATTTATAAATTCTATTGATTTAAGGTAAAACAATAATTTTATAAGAATATAGAAACGTTTAAACAGTACCTATATCTCACTGTGAAATTTAAAAGTTTTTAAAAAATAATATTTATGAAATATTCAAGGATTGTGGTGTGGGCCCCTAAAAATGGTTCATATGTTGCCCATGTATGCTCTAAACCTAAACCTTTAGCTCGTTAAAAAATTTCCTTTGTAGACAGTAATTAGTTGGCATATGTAACACCAAACGTAATTACCTTGAAATGCGCTGTACCTTCTCAAAGAATCACATGATATAGCTGAAAAAAGAACCTTCTTTTTCCTCAAGGTCCGTAGAATATCTTACATATATTCTCTTAACCTTTCTTTTCATCCCACTTTTCTCCTTCGTCACGTGGCTAGATCGGTACGGCCAACCAAGCAGTTTTCGAAAGAGCGCCAAGAATTTTTGGTATACATTTAGTACTTTTACTTCAGTTCCTCACTTCAGTAACCTCGCTTCAGAAAGAATCAGTTCTGTTTTATTAATTGGCACTTAAACACTTTTTATAAATTGGCACTTATAAGCAAAAAAAAGTTAAATCTCTAAATCATATATTTCTACAGTTCCCTAGAATTTGAAAATAGTATTATTAAAAATATGTTTTAAGCTTTCTATTAATATTTTTATATATCTGAGCGATCATCCAGAGTATTAAACCTATTTGAGTATTAAACCTAATAACTTAATTTTAGCCACAGAAAAATATCAACCACAACCGAGAAGCTTAGCCCCTTGGATCACTCTCAGCTGTGTACCATTCGTCACTCTGGATGTAAGTAAGGAATATTTAAGGTAATTCTAGCAATTCTTTACAGAGCGTAAATAATTGCTAGAATTCCTTCACATACTCCCCATTCCGAAATAAGGCCTTGAGATGAACGAGAACTCCTGTTATTAATTATTATCACACTATATTTACGTTCAAGCACCTATTATATAAAGCATTAGGCCTAATTTTAGCCGTTGAAAAAATAATAAGCCAAAACCAGTGTTTCAACTCAGATCTCCTGGATTGGGTTAAGAAGTACCACCTACTATATCACTCTAGACCTCTAAAGAATTACTAGAATTGTTTTACAAACTAGCCAAATCATAAAAATGTTCCATAGGAAAATTTTAAATGAATTTTTTGATCAGTATTGCATGATTTTCTCATCAAGTATTATTCCCTTTTGTTTGCTTTAAAAAAAAGCCTCAGCATCCTCTTCCTCTTACTAGTTCATTAATGCTACCGTGCACTACAATTATCACTTCACTTTCAAGGTTTATCTCTAGATACCGGGAACAGAAGTTATTTTCTTTTCTTTGAATTTACAGCACGGTGCACCTGACGGCTTTTCAATTACATTCGCAGATAAACTAATATTGAATCAGCGACCTCAGCGAAAGTAAGATGGACGCAAACACAAAGGATTGTGAAAGCAGTAACGGTGTACATTCGTTACAGAACAAACAGAGCGGTGCTATCGGAACTATATCTAAGAGAGAGCTTCCTCTCAAACTTTATCCATTGATTCTGAAGACAAAATGTGTGATTACTTGAAATAAGACATGTTCTTAGAATACCACACATGCATAACTAAGATCGCAAAAACTCCCAAAGCATGAGGATAATAAAGAGATTCGATCACTAGTTTCAAAGTTTTACATAATTAGGAGTACCTTGATTGCACATTATTATGAGTTTGCGTTTGCACGAATTATACTCAACACTAGCTACGGTACCCGCAGCTAGCGGTCACTAAATATAGCAAACAGTTTCTGTACCAATCAATTTTTAGCAATTAGTGTATGAAGAAAATGAAAGATAAACAAGAATGATCAATCATGCATAAAGCATTGATTATTAAACACTTTCCAACTGAAATTCAAAATGCGATACATTCAGCGGTGATATGTTTTTAATTATCACAGAATTACGATAATTTATTTTAATTGCAAACTTAAAACTTCATCGAAAAAAATGAACTTCATTCAAATGACGTCATCGAAATATAAATCGTCTGGTTCTCTATGTAAAAGCAGTGAATATTTCATTCATCCACTTTTGTTCCAAACTCCAGAGTTAAATAATTTTGCGTGAAAAAAATTCAGCAATTCTTGTACAACTTATCTTTACAATCACTTGTTTACATTCTGCATCCATTAAAATTAGACTTCGTTGTAGAAGTAATCAAAGTTTGATGATCATTTAAACTCAAAAATATTGTAATTGCGTTGGTGCAGAATATAGATGCACAAAAATTACGCAAAAATAAAGCGGTTTTAGGAAGGATACAACACAAAATATAAATTTAAAAGAACTTTTAAAATCACGATTTTTACTCTGGGAAAAAATATAGATGTCATATTTTATTTTGAAGTGGGTCACGTGATCTCTTCATATTATATGGGTGTAATTATTATTTAAATTGCCATTTAAAAAATTACTGAACATATTTTGCTGAAATTTTTTTGATATATTTTATGGGATAATTTTGAATATTTCCCAAAACTTTCGAAACAATTTGTGAATTTTAAATGCACTTAAAATATGTTTAAAAAATTAGGTCCAATAGGCTTCAATGTATTACATTTTTTCAACCCGGGTTCAATCCAAAACTAAACGGGTGATATTATTCATTTATATTCCCATAGGTCCTATAGACCGTCTCAACAGCATAGTAAAATTTCATGTTGATAAAGTCATTTTTACGGCAGTTATCGTGCGAACGGACAGACAGACAGACAGAATGAACAAAGTTATAAACACTTTTCAACTATGTTGTAAAGTCTTAAAAATGGGTAGAACAGCTGAGAGGGACCAGTGGAGTCAAGATTCAATTCATACGCTCGACGAAATGAATAAGTAAATGTTCATATATATAAAAGGAGTCATAAATCTTACAAAACCATCCAAAAATGTCATAACAAGACAATTGGAATCAGGACATTTCATCACAATCGGAAGGGTTAAAGTTCAACGTAACACACCGGTTGAGTAGAAAATACAACTTGTCACAAATGAAAATTTGTGACCTTTTCAAAAAATTTTTCACGATTTCCAAAATTTTGCAAATGGGGCCGGAATTAAAAATTCTGTAACAAAGAAACTATATTTTTTTATTTTTAATTTTCGACACTTGAGCAGCAAAACTAAAACTCTTAACTTCGGTTTTAAAAAATGGAGATCGCAAAGTTAAAATTGAGGTGTGAGTTAGATTTTTAAAATGGGTGTCCTTATCGCCTTTTTCCGGATATTTTTGGAATTTCTTCGCCTTTAAAAACTGTAAAGAAAAAAAAATAGACTTTTTCAAAATTCTGGCTCTTCAGCTAGCTTCCTTCGAAACACCTTGACTACCATTTAAAAAAATTTTCGAGATCGTAAATCGAAAATTGAGGAAGAAGATACGTTTTTTAGAACATAGTCAATTATACCCTCTTCTTAGAAGTTTCCCGAAAATATTTCAAAATCTATGGGATTTTATGAAATTTAACGTCTTCCTGCAACTCCTCAGATCGAATGCTACATTAACAGAACAGCGATGTGCTAGGCCAATTATTAGCTTCGGAATAAGGGGAACATACATACATACATACAAACATGGATTTTCAGCTTTTAATAGAAAACACAATCACATAAATTATCTAGTATATAAAAGGGAAAATTCCAATTGACGCTTCTAGGTGAGATATCTCCTAAACCACGCAATGCACTTTGATAATTCTTTTTTCAATGAGTAAAATGTGCCTCATACACTAATAAGGTGATGTACAAAATTTCAGCATTTTATCATAAAATATTTCAGAGATATGTTTAAACAAAGTTGGTGAGGAATTAATCACAAATTAAAATGTAAATGTTTACAGCAAGAGTGCAAATGACGCAACACAGAGATGCATCATAGGCAAATAATATCTGCTTCTTATCTTTAATGGATCTTTGGAATGGATGGAAAACATTTTGAACAAGCTTTGTAATCTTTGTGTAAAGTTATTATTTCTACACAGTGTAGATACTGTTGTACCAATAAATAGCATTGTACCAATAATTATGTACCAATTTTGTACCAATAATTATCATTTATTTATGTAATCATTGTTTTCTTTCGTAATTTGTGTATGATCCCTGAAACGCGATCTGCCGACATGGTTTTTCCCCTCTGAGAACCCATGTCGATGCATTGAAAAGTGGTTTAAGTCAGCATTTTTGTTTTTTCATATCTCTGGGACTTTTTATGACAAAATGCTGAAATTTTGTACATCACCTTATTTGTGTATGGGGCACAGTTTCGCATTGGAAATGTTTTTGTATGGGGCCCGTATAAAAATTTAAATTTTGTATTTCTTAATATTTAATTCCCTTGAAAATTTTAATCGATTTCATAAAATTCTGTACCTTTTTTAACGCAACTTTGTAATTTATTATATATGTCTAAGATAAATATTTAAGGAATAAAAGCTGAAGTCAATGTTTTTGGGACATCCTGTATATATATATATGTGTGTGTGTGTGTGTGTGTGTGTGTGTGTGTGTGTGTGTGTGTATAGATCCATATATAATATTGATAATATTAAACCCTCCATTAATGATTTACAAAGATCTTTTGTTATCACCTATGTTGATAAAGCCTCAAATGATTATGCTGTTATTTGTAAAAAATTTTATATACAATTTCTGTTAGATTATTTAAAAAATAATAGTCCTTTTAAACTTGATTTACATTCCATTAATAGTATTAAATTGAAAATCATTAATATGTATAGTGATTTAAATATTAAATATAAATTTCTTAAATTTCCATATATTGTGCTTATTCCAAAATTTTACAAAAATCCCATTAAATTTAGAACAGTAACTAGTGGGCATAATACTTACTCTACTACTGCGAGTAAATTACTACTAAATTCTTTAAATCAAATAAATGATAGTTTACGTCAGTCTAGCAATATAATTACCTTATTCTAAATAATAGTAAAGAATTAAAGAATAGATTAACATCTCTTAAAAAACTAATAGGATTTCAAACTTTTGATTTTAAAAATCTTTTCAATAATATCAAGATCTCAGACCTGTATGATATAATTTTAGCTCTATACAATGCTTATATTATTAATCTTTCAACTCAAATCAGTTTCATATTTTCCTAAACTTCTTCACTTTGTTATTTTCAATAATTATATTTTTCAAGGAAATAAATTATACCTACAAGTCTCAGGAGTTCCACAGGGTGGCTGCAGTAGCAGTATGTTAGCTAATTTATATTTTATCATTATGAACAGTCTTTTACATCAATAGATTATACATTATACAGATATGTTGATGATCTTATGATGATTTGCTTATCTCTGATGATGATTTGCTTAGTATATACTGAAAATTGCGTCATAGATATAGATTTATATCCTGACAATTTGGAATTAATTCCTAATGAAGCTACTATTTGTAAAAATATTAATTTTTTGGATTTAAATCTTATTATTGAACCTTCTAATAGAATTGTTACTAATTTATAAGATTAAAAAGACTTTTTTAATTTTAACATTAATAAAATCTTACCATTTAATTCCTGCAACTCGATTCTATTGTTTAGAAATATTATTCTTAATCAGCTTTTTAGAATTTAAAGATTATCTGATAAAAATTTTCATGCTATACATATTGATAATCTAAAAAGTACCAGCAATTTATATAAATATCCCTCTTATTCTGTAAATGGTATAGTTAAAATTTTTGTATTAGCTGGATTTTCATGAATTCTATTCATGGTGTTTTATATATTAGCCTGACATCTCCATACTCTTGTTTTAGTTATATTTTATTTTTACATCAGTTACACATTAGCCTTTCTATTATTGCCCCTCTTGATTGTATATTATCTCTTATACTTGTCTTTTCGCATTACTGTTATTTATTTCTTACGAATGGCAACGGTAGATCATATATTTTTCCTTTGTGAATGGCAACACTGATCTCTTCATTCTGGGTTCCGGAGATCAAATGGTTCGTGTATTTGTTAAGTTATATTCCAGGTATCCTTTTTTCCTTTTATTTTTTATTCTTTATGTATGTTGTCCAAGTAGAAATAGTTTATAGATATAATCTATCTATTTCTTCAGAAACATACATTTTTGAGTTTGCTTCTACAAGATACTTGGACTTGAGAAAGAGTTTTGAAGAAGTGAACAAATCCTGATTTAGGCCTAGATCTTGTCCACGTGAATAGCGTTTGTGCTTGGATTTCGTCTGTTTTTCTTTTATCGATTCCATCCTATTGTTTTTTGATACTTTTCTTTGACTTGATGATTCGAAATTTGTATTTTTCTTCATTTGCTTCAAGATTTGCTGATTTATACTTTTGATTTTGTAATTTTGTAAGCTAGTTAGAAAGTTAGGTTTTTCGAGTTGCAGCTTCTCACTTTTCTTTCACTGGACCTTCAAACTTTTTATTATTATTATTATTATTATTATTATATATATATATATATATATATATATATATATATATATATATATATATATATATATATATATATATATATATATATATATATATATATATATATATATATATATATATATATATATATATATATATATATATATATATATATGTATTACAAGGTGTATTGCCTAAAACCTAAATTATATTCAGTATATATTCGCACAGTAATATTTTGCACTTGAATAGAAAAGTATAATGGAAAGACATTAATTACTGTAAAGAGAAATATCAATCAAAATATTGAAAAGCATAAAAAAGAGGCAAAAATTATGACTTCTAGATAGGGAAATGAAATTCGAAAGAAAAATCAAGGGCACTAAATATCTTCCAAAATATGCCAATGTACGGGCTGCGCTTTCCACGTACTTTGGAATAAATCATTTAATCTATTATCCTTATCAAAATAAAATAATGAACAAATGCACAGAATGTGTTTCTAAAGAAAACGAGGAAATTGACAGGTTTGAGGAAAGTTGAGAATAGTAGTAATCATCGTATTTCGCTGAAGTGACGAATAACTTTGTCTTAATGTGAATACTTCAAATGTGGAAAACTGAGGAAAGGAAAAGCAAGGGTTGTGTTTTTGTTTGTTAGTTAATCACGTGAAAGTGACAAGTCAATTTGTTAGATTCTCAAACAGTGTCGAAGCTAAACATTTTTTTTTTCGTGGGATAAGTCCCCAAAAAGGCTTTTACTCTGAACTTGTTTCTTTCCACACTATATTCTCGCTAAAATAATATTATAAAAATGTGACATGAGTTTAAAAATGCATGTTAAAAGAATGTGTAACAGTTGTATTTTCTTGAGAAATATAAAAAAAAAATATTTTTAATGTTTGCGCCAATAATCCTAAAGTCGGTATCGTTAAGGAGGGAGATCGACCCCAGTCGGCCTCCCATAGCCTCGTTTATAGGGAGGACTCTACTAACTCAGCTACCAGAACCAGTGGCGTCGCTAAGGGGGGGGGGGAGTTAAGAATTATACCCCCCGGAGACCCACCAAAATCCATTAAAATTCGTAGAAATAATAATTGGAGAAATGTGAAACAATATATTTGCCTCCCCCCCTCCCCCCCCCCCCCACACACACACCTCATTTCTCTAGCTACGCTACTAGCGTAGTGTGAATTTGTCTTTTCTGTACAGTATCAGCATATAATAGAAGGCCGCTAGCAAAATTAACCAGGGTATTGAAAGTACCCACCCGTCCTATCACCTCTGCAAGACGCTTATCAATTCCACTATAGGAATTCACCGGGTTCAAATTTCCATGCATGAAAATAGATTTAAAGACGCGAGTGCGCAATTTGTTGCATTTCATAGGGGAATTAAAACAAGGAAGCGTAGAAGGGACAGGATACATAGTCAGAAGAAAAGCTTGCTTGTTGAGATTTAATCAAAATACTATCTAAAACATACCAATTCAGAAACTTGGCAGCCGGATCAAGTTCTAACACACGGCATCCTTATCTTGAGTTAGTACCTTCCATATAATTAATACTCTACGGTAGACACATTTTTACTTTCCTTATATACATAGTATAATGTATAAGAAAAGTATTGTGACGGGGTCGAAAATTCGAATTCGAGTTTTCGACGGGAGAGTACGTTTCAAGCATCCCTGAATACGAATCGAACGTTTTTGAGGAGATGTCTGTGTGTGTGTGTGAGTCTTTGGAGACGATATCTCACGAACAAATGAAGCAATTCGAACGATATTTGGTATAAAAATTATAATCAGTGAAGGCTGGAAGCCTACTGTTTTTAAACGCAATCGTATGTTCAGAACCCCCAAAATGCTTAAATGAAATTTTGAAAAAATCACAAAAAAAAAATCAAAACCCTGAATAAAATTACGTAAATAATAATTTCATATGTAATTTTGCATTAGAAAACGATTAATACAAACTGTAGAACACTAGCATGAACTGTTCTTGAGATATTGCACATTTTTTAAATAAACTTATAAAAAAAATCACATACAATTAAAAAAAAGTATTAACTATTATGAAATATGTTCACTTTTCATACGTAATATTATGCGATAAATTTGTCATCATCATTCCCATGAATCTAGCTCGTTCCATTCACGAGAGAAGATACTTTGGAATAGTTTTGTATTTGGACGCCATTAGTCGTTTCTCTACTATATGAATAACCTGTTTCTCCGTCCATAACGCTTGACGAAATTTTGACGATGAATTTGAAGGAATATAGCCATCTTGGCTCGTTTTTAAATGTTGCCAAATTGACGAAAATGTCGCCAAATTGATAAAAATGCCGCCAAATGGATAAAATTGTCCCCAAATTGATAAAAATGAAGCTAAATCTATGAAAATGACGACTAATTGATGAAAATCCAATATCTTAGAAAGAATATAAGAATTTATTATAAGATACTTTGGGTAATAGTTTTGTATTTGGACGCCAGTAGGTGCTAGGTTGTAGTGGTGCTGATTAAATTATGGTACGACTCTAAAAAATAATAATCTGCCTTTTTTGTGAAATGGCCCCCCAAAATCATCAAAATCTAAAATAAAATACTAAAAATGTATCAATTAAATACTTGTTTTATACGTAATTTTTGACTACGAAAAAAATAAGATCAACTCCATTACTAAGATGGACCATTCTCGAAATATTTAGGTTTTTTTTTTTTTTTTTTTAATTTTAAGGAACTGAAGACTTTTTTTCACTGTAGTTAAAAAACTTATTAATGTTTTTTTTTTTTAATTTAGTAGTTTCGACCCTTGAAGGTCATTTTGATACTAATTAGATTTGGGCATGATTCGGAAAAATATAACTGACCCTTTTTTGCGAAATGGTCCGCAAAGATCATGAAAATCCGAAATAAATTACTAAACTTGCTGAAATATATTAATTAAATACTTGTTCTTCATGTAATTTTTTACAGTAGAGCAAATAAGACTGGCCCACCATGACGCTAGGGATGAACCGTTCTCCAGATATTGTAGCGTTTTGGAATTTTGAGGAGCTGAAAAGAAGAAAGAAGAAGATCCTGAGTTGGTAAATGAAACGAAAATGCATTGAAAATGCAAATGTGATATGATATCAGAAATGTATCCATGTTATTTTCTGCAATTAAACTAAATTTAATGCATCATGAATTCAAAAAGTAAGAAAATGTATTTAAGTTTGCAGAGAAAGTCATGTGCTGCACACATTAGATATTTTTATTAACACTTTACAACAAAGTTGAAAAGTGTTTATGACTTTGTTCATTCTGTCTGTCTGCCTGTCTCTCCGTTAGCACGATAACTGCCGTAAAAATGACTTTATCAAAATGAAATTTTAGTATGTTTTTCAGACGGTCTGTGGGACCTATGGGAATATAAATAAATAATATCACCCAATTAGTTTTTTATTGAACCCGGGTTGAAAAAATGAAATACATTGAACCCTATGGGACCTAATTTTTCAAACATTTTTTAAGCAAATTTAAAATTCACGAATTGCTTCGAAATTTTTAGAAAATATTTAAAATATCCCATAAAATATATAAAAAAAATTTCAGTAAAATATATTAAGTAGTTTTTTAATTAAAAATTATTTAATATAGGGAAAAAAACAAATTCAATTAAATTCTGACTTTTGGGATATCCTCCAGAAAGAAAAGAGAGATATATTATATAATAAATATCTTTCCAAGAGTTTAATCATTTTGTATATGAAAGAGGCTTCACATTTTAAAATAAATTTGGTAGATAACAATTTTTCCTTTTTTTTTTTTAATTTTATATAACTCTTCATGATATACTTATTTGATGGCATTTTAAATGCATTTTCCTACTTCCTAGAGAGTTAAAATTTGGTACACAGCTTAAATTTGTTCAACATTTTATTCGACAAAAGTTTGGTGGTTCTTTAAATATAGATCATACATTTTTTTCGAAATGGCCTGCAAATAATCCCCGTTCGCTTCTATAAATCATTGTTGTAATATTGTTAAAAATTCTGATGTGGGCAGCACATGTCTTTCCCTGCAGACTCATATTCACGTTCTCTTTATTTCTTCAATAATAATTTGAGTTTATCTGCACAAAATAACAGCTATAAGTATTTTAAATGACATTGAATTTGAACGTTAAACTTAAATTTGGCTCTCATTTGATAGCTGGACTTATTGTCAAAGGTGGCGTAGCGAAAACGCGAAAAAACTAGAATATCTCAAGAACGGCTAGTCCTAGAGTATTGGGGTTAGTCTTATTCTTTTTTTTTTGCCAAAAATCACGTATAAAATGGGAATTTAATTGATATAATTGAGCACACGTAGTCTTTTATTTTTATATTTAACGATTTTTGCGGGCCATTTCGCAAAAAAAGCCCGTTAACTTTTTCCCGAATCGTACTAGAATAACCTACAAATGATTTATATACCAAATTTGTTTTACTTTGGTATATAAATCACTTGTAGGTTATTGAAATATTATACACTAAATTTTGTTAAATTTGTTTCATTAGTTTTTAGCTAGAGTGGATAAAGACAATTTCTGCCGGCCATTTCGCAAAGAAGGCAGATTCTTTTATTACGAATCGTACTATAATCTAATGAACATCAGGATTTTCCTCAAAAAACGTACCTACCAAATTTTATGAAATTCGGTCCATTAGTTTTTCAATTAGAATGGATGTAATATCCTCACAGACACACAGAAACATACACATATACACCCTTACACATACAGACGTCTTCCTAAAAATAGTTTTTTCGTGTTCTAGAAGTCCCAAAACGTGTAGATCCTTTAAAAATTCGAGTTCCGATCTTTGGCACGATTCCAATACTTTGAGTACACACACACGCTCACACACACATATATTATCTGTGTATCTGTGTATTATTTGTGTATCTAAATTCCGTGCCTATGCAATTACAATAGTTGTGATTTTAAATGATCCCTAAACTTTTATTATTTCTTCAACGAAGCCTAATTTTATCATATGTAGAATGCAAATTTCTCAAGCGATTGTAAGGTGAGTTACATAAGAATTGCTGAATTTTTTTCACACAATATTATTTAGCTCTGGAGTCTGGAATACAAGTTATATGAATGAAATATTCATTGATTTTGCATAGAGAATCAGATGATTTATATTTCGATACAGTTTTAAATATTTAAGTATAATAAATTACTGTAGTACTGTGATAATGTAAAAGATATCACCACTGAATGTATCACATTTTAGAAATTTTTAAATGAAATTGCATTTCAGTTGGAAAGTGTTTCATAATCAATGCTTATGCATGATTGATCTTTCTTGTTTCATCATAAGCAAGCAGTGGCGTAACTCAAGCGTCCTGAGGATTGAGGCCCCAAGCGAATTTTCATGAAAAGTTCCATGTGAATAACAAATGCAGCGGGATACCACCAAATCAATACCAATTTTTGCCAAATTTTCCGCCCCCCTCCCTCGTCCTCAGTCAAAAATCTCACGCTACGCTACTAGTCAACAGTATTTTTGGGGCCTTTGTTTATGATATAAAAATATTCCTGGACCAGAAACTATATTGTCCCAATGGATTAACCATAGGGATGATATAGTTTCTGGTCCAGGAATAGTTTTTCTGTATAATTCCTAAAGGTCCATAGTTATAGCTCAGGCAAGAATGCACTGATGATGCAAATGCTTTTAATTATGTTTTTGTTTCTTTTTTTAACACTTTACAACATAGTTGAAAAGTGTTTATAACATTGTTTATTTTGACTAACTAAAAAACTCTAACTAAAAAACTAATTGACCAATTTTCATAAAATTTGGTAGGTTAGTCATTTGTGGGCGAATCTGGTGCTGATTAGATTTGGGTACGATTCGGGATTAAAGAACCGCCTTTTTTTGCGAAATGGCCAACAAAAATCTTTAAAATCTAATATGAAAAACTGCGTATGCTCAAATATATCCATTAAATACTTGTTGTATACGTAATTTTTAACGATGAAAAGAATAAGACTGACCCCATTACACTAGGACTAGCCGTTCTCGAGATATTTTAGTTTTTTCGTATTGTCTCTAAGCCACCTTTGAAAATAAGTTCAGTTACCAAATGAGAACGAAAATTGAATTAAAAGTGAATTAAATTTAATTAAAATAAAGAGAAACTGGATATAAGTCTGCAGGAAAAGCCATATGCTGCCCAAAACAGACTTTTGTAGTACTGTGATAATTTAAAATATATCAGCGCTGAATGTATCGCATTTTAAAGATGTTTAAATAAAATTGCATTTCAGTTAGAAAGTGTTTTATAATCAATGCTTTAAGCATGATTAATCTTTCTTGTTTTGTGTGTGTGTGTGATTTCATTAATCTCGATGGATTAAGCTCTTCTGAAATCACAAAATGCTGAAACTCGAAGAGACCAAAACAAATATAAAATTCTACAGAGTCTGCATTAAAACGACCAAATTACACGGAGTGCATCGTGGGGATTATAGCATCATGATCTCAATATGTCAACTATAATTTGATAAACAGGTCGTAATCAAAGCAACTGAATACTGATACATAAATAACAAAGATAAAATTCAGATTTATATAAAATACAGGAGAATATTTGATTATCTATGCATTAATGCACTAATGAGTGTTTATGCACTAATGCATGTTTTAAAAAAATGCCAAAGAGGCAAAATAAAAATAATGTTCAACATTCTGAGGCCTTCTGCAAACATGGGACCCCACGCTGTCGCTAGAGCCAGCCATAAGCCTAAGAAGCATAGGTGCGCAAAGCGAACTGGGATATTTGCGGCGCCAAGAATAAAACAATTTTTTCCTCAAAAATGTTGAATAACAAAGCATTGTATTGCTATTATAACAATTATACATATTAAATTATTTGCAACTCTTTAAACGTATTTTTATGATAAAAGCCTGCATTTACAGCATCCTTCGGCGGCACTGCAGCAATATATCCAAAATTTAAAAGATCGGAAATAATTTTAATGAATTTCATGACCTTTGGTTACTTTGACGATGGTAACGAACTTTGATAACGATGACCCGTCGGCCTCGGACGACGATGGCCCACCGTGAAAAAACCGGTGGGCCAGTAAAATCCTAGTAAAAACTAAAATTGTGTCAGAGTAGATTGTAATAATCAATTATATAAATTTTACTTCTGAGCATTATAAAGATTTAATTCAAAATTTATGTACTTATATTTAAAAGTATTATTAAAATGTATTTATAATTAAGTATCGCGGGAAAAGATTATGTTTATGATTCCATTGCCACAAAAGAAATTTGTTTAGTGTATTACCATGGGTGCCCATAGCCCATAGAACTTTCACCGGAGGGGGGTAAACTCAAGGATAAGACACACAACATCAGCTAGCTTTATGTCTGCCTTTGTGATCTTGAACGTCCAGGACAGGCAAGTCCCCCCCCCCCCCCCCCACACACCTCCTTACCCTCCCCAATGAGCGCCCATGTGTACTGCTATTTGAAAAAAGTCGAGTATCCCAATGAAATCATGTTATATGGACGTTACGTTCAATAGAATATAAGATAATGTACTTCAGGGGCGGGA
Source organism: Amaurobius ferox (assembly GCA_951213105.1). Taxonomy (NCBI): domain Eukaryota; kingdom Metazoa; phylum Arthropoda; class Arachnida; order Araneae; family Amaurobiidae; genus Amaurobius; species Amaurobius ferox. The sequence goes on from OX578142.1 coordinate 137,342,908, forward strand.
CAACCCAGTGGTTAAGACATGGGGATTGCTCTCGGACGACCCGAGTTCGATTCCCGGCTCTGCCAAAACTGTCCCCGTGTCCACACAGAGTACGGACACATTAAATATGAGGATCTGAAAGTCCTTCCGAAAGGTTGGCGGTAGAAGAAGGAGGGTGTTGTGCCTGTGGATGTCGGCCCCACTGGGTTCCGGTCTAAATTGGGTGGCACTGTCCAGAAAGATACCTTACACCTTCGGGTAGGTCGGACTGTCTGGGTCGAAAGAAAGAAAGTAAATACTTCCAATTTTAATACATATAAAATTAAAACCTACAATTTTGATAGTTAACATTTGTAAATTTATCTAATTTCGCTTTCAGAATTAAATTTTTTGAAAAACAAAACCATCCTAATTTTGTTCCTCATGTCTGTTTTTGTGATGTAGTATAGAGGGGTAGCACTGATGTCATGTCGCTATAGCAACGGTCGACGCAAATTTAGCTTCTTGCAACTAGAGTACAAAAACATCATATGTGGGGGCTCGAGTCTACTCTATAAAGTTGAATTTTAAACTCTTATGATCGAGAAAATATAAAAGGATTATTGTAGCGTGTAGACTGGTTTATACCGTATTAGTCTAAAATATAGTTTTCAATTAATTATTTTTAGGACTGAACGGTTTTATTATCTAATTATGGTACTTCATTGTAACGAATTTATAAGCACTTTCTAAAATTTGAACTTTTTTAAAATTTAATATAAAATATCCAGACTTCATACAACTATTAAAATTAAAATTTTGTCTGCAGCGATTATTATATACGTACACACACTAACAAAGGGGGGAAAAAGAAAAAAAAAAGGGGAAAACAAAAAACAAAAAAAAAAAAAACACGGATTAAATCCTTACGAAAAAGACCGGAACTTTTTTTCTAAAATAGAGCATGGGAGTATATTCCACTATTTCGTATTGTCAACAAATTCTATCGCCTTGCAGCAAAAAAAAAAAAAAATATATATATATATATACAAATCCCTGGAAAGCCATAGCTATTTTATTCACCTAAAAGTAAGGCCTTACCGTATAGCCAGGGGTCTCCCCCCCCCCCCCCCTCTTCGAAAATTCCGATCAGCTTTACTTTTTACTGACAATTATTTTGTTTCAATTTTTTTTTATAGCTGCAGTGTCAAATTTTATTGAATTTTATATTCTTTATCTCACTCTGACCAATCCTTCCCTAAGTAACTAAATCTAGATTGTTATAACCACTCTAACTGACTAAATCTAAATTGCTATATCCACTCTAGTTGAAAAACTAATAAACCAAATTTCACAAACTTTAGTAGATAAATCACTTGTTGGTTAACTTGGTGCTGATTAGATTTTTGTACGATTCGGAAAAAAAACCTGCCTTTTTTTTTTTGCAAAATGCCCCGCAAAAATCATTAAATATAAAAATAAAAGACTACGTATGCTCAAATATATCAATTAAATGCTTATTTCATACGTAATTTTTGACGATGAAAAGAATAAGACCAAACCCATTACTTTAGGACTAGCCGTTCTCGAGATATTTTAGTTTTTTTCGCATTTTCGCTACTCCACCTTTGAAAATAAGTCCAGTTATCAAGTGTAAACGAAAATTGAATTAAAAGTGCAAATTCAGTGTAATTTAAAATATTATGGTTGTTATTTTGTGCAATTAAACTCGATTTAATGAATTATTGAAGAAATAAAGATAACGTGAATATGAGTCTGCACTGCCCACATCGAATTTTTACTTTCCCTGCAATGCATGGTAATGTATAGGAAAAGTATTGGAATCATATCGAAATTCGCAACTCAAGTTTTCGACGGATCTATACGTTTTGGGACCTCTAGAACACCATAAAACCATTTCTAACGTGACGTCTATGTGTCTGTCTGTGCAATGTATTTATCCAGTCTAACTGAAAAACTAATTGACCGAAATTCAGAAAATTTAGTAGGTAAGTCACTTGTGGGTGACCCTGGTGCTGATTAGATTTTGGTACGGTTCGAGATAAAAGAACCTACCTTTTTTTGCGAAATGGCCCGAAGAAATCTTCAAGGTCTAAATTAAAAGTACTACAAATGTATCGATTAAATGCATGCTTTATACGTAATTTTTGACGACGAAAAGAATATTACTCTAAGATAGACCATTCTCGAGATATTTTAGTTATTTTAATTGAGGAACTGAAGACGTTTTTCGCTGTAGTGGAAAACTTCTCAATGAAATTTCTTAAAATTAGTAGTTACGTCCCATTAGGAGTATTCTGATACTCATTAGATTTTGGCATACTTGTTTGGAAAAATTTAACCGACCTGTTTTTACGAAATGGCCGTTAAATATCGTGAAAATGTGAAATAAATGACTAAAATTGCTGAAATATATTAATAAAGTACTTGTTTTTCATGTAATTTTTCACAGCACAGCGAATAAGACTGACCCCATGACTCTAGTATTAACCGTTCTCGAGATATTTTAATTTAGGAATTTTGAAGAGCTGATTGCCAAATGAACCGAACATACATTAAAACTGCAAATTGGATATAATATCAGAAATGTATCCATGTTATTTTCGGCAATTAAACTCTATTTAATGCATCAGGAAATTAAAAATAAGAAAATTAATTTGAATTTGCAGAGAAAGTCATATGTTGCTCACATCAGATTTTTAATTTTTGTTAAACATTATTTTAAATATAGCACTTTTTATTTCCACTTTTCTAGTGAAAATACAAATGAATACTTCCGTGTGTGGTTAGCTGTTAGCAAAAACGTTTTATTTTAAACTTTAATGGCTTGTTGTTATTATTATTGAAGGGGTAATAAATGTTTACTTTATGAGCCTCGTTGTTTCTATTTACGTCCCAATAATGTCAAATATTTTCCCTAGAGGGCAGTAGTTGTAAAACTCTGAAAAATGAACACGCGCTATGTTTGATTTCGCATACTGTTGGGAAATGTCAAAATTTTGTATGTGCCAATTTATAAAGTTTTAAATAATGATTACAAGTTTTTCATACAATTCTACTGTGATTCGCTTACCTTGATAGTTATGTGTTGCTATACTGTTTTAATATTTGGCCATTCGTTCGTAATAAAGAAAGAAAAAACTTCGCTGTGGTTGTGCGTCTTTTTCATTAGACTGTTAATATTTGTATTGTGGCCCCTACAAACAATCGGAATCAAGATTTATTAGTATTGACATGACTGATGAAAATTTTGTTCTATTGCAGTTTTCTACTTGTTGGAATGTATCAAGTCAAAGTTTATCTGTGTGAGTTTGAAGCAACTGGAGGTATATCAACAGGTTGAGAGTTTTTGTTTTCGCTTTCTTATATTCGGATTATTTTCGTACAATAGATTGACTTGAGCCTTTTTATTTATTTTTTCATCACTTAATTTCAAAGTTTGAACTGAGTTTTGAAATAAATAATATATATTACATATTCTTTAAATTATTTTTATTACAGATGCTGCTAGAATCTTGTATACTGTATATTTGTATATTTCAATGAATGTCCCAGTTTGGACCACATTTAAAAAGCAGGAATTAAAAGAAATCTATCCTGAAATAAATAATCAATGATTTGATACACATATAGCATTGTGCAGTACATTTAATTAACTTTAAGACAATAACAATAATACTATACAGAATTTGTGTATTCCCTGCAATATATAAAAATAAACAAATGCTTCATTTTATGCCAATTTTTCCCGTCTTTTAGATAATGCTTAAAAAATGTATTACATATATACATTTAATTAAGGAACAAATATTACCTTTATATTGCTAAAATATCCTCTTGTTGAATTGATGACTCAGAAAAATAGATGAATAATATTTCTTGTGAATAACCGTTGCCTAAGTAATATACACGTAGTATACACTACGTATTATTATCACGTAGGCAAAGGAATAACATGATATAAATTAGAGATATCCAGTAGACTGTATGAGATAGAAGAATAACTCTACTAGTCCAAGAACACATTCAATTGCTACAGTGAAGCCAAAAGTGGAACATTCATCCTAGTTTTATTTTTCTCAGCAAAATATATGGAATTTCTTTATTTCTAATATTGTTTTATGTCTGTTACTAAGGGAACTTGTTACTTTATGCCACTTCACATTTTTTATCTTTTACTGATTCTAGTGGAACTAACATTGATGTTTATATAATTAACTCTAAATTGATCATTTCCTACAAATACATTGAATTACAATACATTGAATACAAATACATAATTTGTAATGCAATGTCATATATAATCATAAGCATATCCAAAATTTTAAAAAAGGGGTGAATTGCAATGCTGAATTTTGTTTTTTCAATATGGACCATATGAATAATCTCTACAATACTGTAGATAACTATCATTCAGTAAACTGCCAAAAGTTTAGTCTCATTGTTTTTTAATTGTTTGTTATATAATAAAGGAACAACATGATATAATGAAGGAAAAAGGTAAAATTCTGGAATTTATATTTTTGTTGCTACTTTATATAAGTTTTTGTTTATTAAAAATAGGATACAATAAATAAGTAAATTGTTTTGTGATTAAGTCCTTACAAGTATATCTTCACCTGTGCCTGCAGTGCAGTAAAAATTCCAGTTTGTTCTGGTTTGTCCATGGAGGAATGATTAGGACATAGATTCAGTGGCGTAGTGTCCATTGAAACTGGGCCTCCCCTGTTTAAAATCAAATTTAAAGATAATTTTATTTATTATATTTTTTTAAATAACTTTGAATATATATGCCTTTTTTAGAAAACTGTTACACTAAAATGAGACTGTTTCAAAGTATTTTTCACATTAAAACGTATATCTAGAAGCTGAAATCATCTAGCCTTTACAATTCAGTGAAAGAAGCATGATATTAGGGCCGCGTAATTCTTAAACTCCGCCTTGGCTGATTAGCTAGAAATATAAGCTAGCTTCGAGGTGTGGTTATCGTATCTCCCATTTTCAGCCCTTTATAAACAGCGTAACATAAGACAATGATTGGGTATGGGAAGTGATGTTTCGTTTCATGAATGAAAATTTCTCGGGCAAGGCCAATGGATCTGCCATTTTGGATCAAACATGGTTCTATTAATGAAACGCCTCAGAAAAAGTCATAATACTAAAATATATAAGGTATTTTTCATGAGTAACATGGCATTCACCTAAATTTAAACAATATCAGAACAAAGAAACACACTAATAATAGCTACCATTAAACTTAAGTTGTTTATGAAATAGACTTAGTCAAGTCACTCAACAATATGGCAAGGCATCAAGTTTGCCCTTTTAATCATTTTTAACCTTTTTGAATAAGTATCATATAAGCTACCAATATAAGTTTTATCTTTTTCACATCATCATTCGCAATGCAATTTAAAAACTTTTCCGAATAGTTAGTGTTAAGTTTTTGCCAAATATTCTCAGTGCAAATTTTGAATACCTTTCCCTTTTCTCCATAAAAATATAACGTTTTCTAAATTCAGTTTTTGATTTAACATTAAAAATACTTACAGTGAAGTACTTTTCTTTATAAAATTCAAAAGTAACTATTCATTTTTTTCCTTGAACGAACCCCCCCCCCCCCCTCCCCCCAAGAGTGATTATTCATAAATTGCATATGAACATGAGAATTTTAACTTTTTTGAATAAGTATCAAATAAGATATCAAAATAAGTTTCATCTTTTTAAATTTAACAAATTGAAAGTAGTCAACTGAATATAATTCACAAGTTTGTGCTATTCGATTTTTATTTTAACTTTTACTCGGCTTAAATGTTATTGCATACTAGTTTTCCCTTTTTATATAGCATGTAGTAGTATAAATTGGTTAAAGTTTCCCTTGCAAAAAATCTTTCATGAGGTGTTCATTCTGTAAATTCCAATAAAAGAATATATATATATATACCCTTCCCTCTCTGCATTCTTTTTCATTGTTGGGACTCTGGATACAAATTTCCTATAGTTTTGTAAGATTTGACTTTAATTTTTTGTTTTTTTTTTCAAAGAAAGTAAGTTGCTACTCCTTACATTTATAGTTTCATTTTACATTTGTGTTATAAATAATTGTGAAAAAAGTTTATTAATTTAAGCCGATTAAATAATTACAGCCTTTTAGTAAATATATACATCCTCAAGGTCTCAAAGACTGGGTTTAGCGAAGTGCCCAGGAGGGGAAAAATTCCCCCCTTTAAACTTGGGGAGCAATGACCGAAGTCGGGCCCTTCTCCAAGTCTTACAGAAAGGGAAGGAACTAGAGCCCAAGCAGGCACCTAGTGAGAAGAGAAAGGTAAGATGGGTAGTGGGGTGCCCCTAAGGGTGCAGGGCCTTGAACTTGAGTAGGGGAACGATAAATTAAGCTTTTTATAAAATGGGGAATTTATAGTAAATATAAAATGAGAAGTGTAAATCATCGAAAAAGAAATACATGCTGCATTATAATATGGTAGTACCAGTTTAGCTAAAAATATATAACCTGCAAAGTTAAAGCTGATTAAAATAATGTCACTTTAATAAGCAAGGTATATTAAGTGATCTATAAATAATAGTTAAAAAGAATGTTGGATGATATTAGAACAATGCATAATTCATAAAGGAATAAAAGATCTAGATTTTCGAAATTAGTCAAATATTTTAAATGGGATGGGAAATGAAATGAGGGAATTAATTAAATTCAATTTTAAAATACTGATATGTCCATACAAACAAAATAATAATAATAACATATTTAAAAGGAAATTATACAAAAGTACTTGCTACATCACAAAGAAAAATTATAAAGTTTTAAATTTCACAAAATTCACAATAAAACGGTTCTATATTAGTTTATCTACATGTGCACATATATGAGAAAAAAAAGAATAATGACAAAACAATATTTTCCCATATAATTTTAAAAAAAAAACAAGCAAATATCTGCAACTTCAACAGATTTCAATGTTAAAACTTCCACTTGCTGTGCCTGGATTTTGGTGCCATCTATCGGGTGATGCCACCAAAAACTCGGGAAGAAGAATCTATTGTTCTCAAGGAGAATGATATCAAGACGACTGGATTGCCGGTGGATCGAGTTTAGCCTTGGTTGAATGTCCAAGAAAGAGTTTGACTCCCCCCTTACCTCCCCTATAGACGACCATGACTTCATATTTAATAAAATGATTGTAAAAGTTCATTCTAATTTAGAAATAAGAAAACATTTAAAATGTTATATCTTGTATGTAATATTCATCTTACGTAGGTAACATTTTAAAATCTTGTGCATTTCATACACTCTTTGCATTTTTATGTAAAATTATTTTATTTTATTCACCAATAAATAAAACTTATGAAAATACAAATTTCAATATAAATTTTACTTGTAATGCCAAATCTTCAGCCTCCCCAATCAAATATCTCACACTACAGTACTGCATAGACTATATTCAGAAGGGTTGCCAGATTTAGTGATATTTAATGACTTTTCGAAGGTTTGAGAATCATCTCAAAATAATGAATATTTTACGAGATTTCTAGATGTTTTTATAAAGAGTCTATAAAAGGAGTCATTACTTAGTTGAAGTTAAGTTGATACGAGCTGCATTGAACTGTGACATATGTCATTCTTAAGAATATTCTCCGCTGTTTTGTGAAATTAGTGGAGCATTTAAATGCTGTTTTACCGTGCCTGACAGTTGTTTAGTGATCTTGTAAGATAGTTACGAAACTGTTTTACTGTATATTGATGCTGTTTACGCTGTGTTTGTTAATAAACTTGTTAGTTATCCAGAAATTTGGATTCATTCTTGTATTCTGAGCATATACCCACGATTCTAGAGGATATGCTGTAACATTTCTGCTCCTCCATTGCTTTTCTAGTTACTATCATATATATTCTTGTTAAGTTTCCAGAAACCCCATGCCTGACGCCAATTTGTCATGACGTATTCTCTGCAATCGTGGGTGTATGCTCAAGATACAAGAATAAGTCCAAATTTCTGGATAGCAAACACGTTTATTCATAAGCACAGCATAAATAGGAACAATATACAGTAAAACAGCTTGATAACTATCTTACAAGATCACTAAACAACTGTCATGTACAGTAAAACAGCAATTAAATGCTCCACTAATTACAAAAAATAGCCGATACCATTCTCAAAACACTGACGTTTTCCACAGTTCAATGTAGCTTGTATCACATCAACTCAGTCGCAACTGAGTAATGACTCCTTTTATAGACTGCCTATAATATAAAAGCTTCTAGAAATCTGTCTGGTGACCCCCCCTCAGAAAACATCACATGGCAACCTTAGATTCACATTATAGGAAAGATTGCCTGTACGAAAGTTTTCTTCATTTGTTTTTTAAAAGAGACTCCATTATTTATGAAATTTACCATCCTAGACTGATGATTATGCATAATGTCCAGTAAATTTGATTAAGTATGATTTATCATATTTACCACTACGAACTGGCGAGTATGCATAATCACTGGTAAATGTGATTAATTCGCAATATATAAAATAAATTTATCAAACTTACTAAAATGATTGGTGATTATGCATAATCACTGGATTTATCACTTTTACCATAACATATATATTAGTCCATGGATTAGGGACTAATCCCTCCCACATGAGGTTTGCCCATCAAGTGAGGATTTGCAGGCTCTTTCTATACGCAGGGGTCAAGGTTTGTTTAGTTTTGATTAATTGGAGAAGGCTGAAAACTGGAATTTTATTAAAGAAATATTAATTAGAAACCTGCAATTAATTAAAAAAATATTTCAAGGTATTAAAATTGTTTTTATTTTTACCTTTTAGATGTCAGGGATTCCTGAAACAGTTTGAGTTCCTCTTTATCTCATGCCATACTGAAGATTTTTGTTTTGTATCATATACTAAATGGAAGCCTCCAACTACTCTAATCAACTTGAACCTATTTCTGAAGAGGAGCTTTGCTGCATCATATCAAATTCATCTCAAGCTGTTTTTGGTAGAGAGGATGATGTAAAACTCTGTAGTACAGAAAATAACATTTGTATTTCATCTGATTTTAATGCTAATAGTAAGTTAATATAATAAATTATTTCTTATAAAAAAATCTTAATTTCTCTTAGGACTGTTGCTATGTTTGCCCATGAGGGGCACACGAGCAAGGGCAATAGGGGGCACTCGCCCTCCCCTGGATGTTCAAGGTCACAGAAGTGGGCATTAAGCTTATCAATGTTGTACATCTTATCTTTGAGTTTGCCCAACTGACTTCAGTGGTTTATCCCCTTCTTGGAAAAGTTCTATGATGTGCCCATGACTATTACAACTTCTGTTTTCTCCAAACAGTTTAGTTATTAAAAAAGTCATCTATTTTTAAAAAAATCTTTAGTATCTATATGTCTATTTGCTTAGACCTATGAATCACAACACCATTTTCTACTAAATTAATTGTACTTTGGTTATCAACGATTAATTAACATCTCCAGTGGGTTCTTCACAAACAGACTTGAGAAACAAAAGATCTTTCACATATTCTGCTGTTGATATATATTCAACATTGGTTTCTGTAATGACAGGCATTATTGCTATGACAGGCTGTTTTCACTGTATACCACATTAGTAAATGATGGATCACCACATTAGTAAATGATGAGCTTGGTTGTTATTTGTCACCAGCATTATTAAAGTCACAGGCTATCAGTTTCTTGGTGTATTTTCCTTAAGGTGAGTTTACATTATTCACTTTGGATGAATTGCACCAGTGAAACCGCTGAATGAAACTAATTCCGTTTATACACATTTATCCAAAGTGAATCAACTGCTCATTTATTCCAATATTGCGGAAACTGAGGTGGTACCAATCATCTGCAATTTACAATTCCAACAGCACTGTTAAATTCTCTTTTGCTCTGTGAAAGTGTGATTATTTACATGAAATCATCAAGTAATTAGTTAGCACATGCTCCCGTATTATAAACCGTTATTTGGTGCATTAAGAATCACTGAAGTGTTTTGTACAATGTATACCAGATTACAAGAAAAGGATATTTCTTGAATGAGAGGTAAGTGTTAACCTATATTAATTATATATGAAATGGAATTATATTTATTTGTCATACGATACAAGCTAAAGTACGTAGTAAGCTAAATGGGTACTTACGTATTATCGCAACCATGACAAAACGTAATTGATATATCGTCCAATAAAGGTCCCGATCGATTCCAAGGACAACATGCAACAAAGTGATCTGTATGAGGACCCACGTTCGAGCGGGCTCGAACTGGTTGGGGGACGTACGCACCGCTGGGACTGTGTCGTCAGACAGGCCGGCTTCGCCGGACCAAGTCACAGAGCATACTAGACTCGCTTCTGGGTTTTTCTGCTCGTGGGTCCTCATACAGATCACTTGGCTGCATGTTGTCACGGTCCTTGCGCCGTGCGACGGTCCCAGAAGCGAGTCTAGTATGCTCTGTGATTTGGTCCGGCGAAGCCGGCCTGTCTGACGACACAGTCCCAGCGGTGCGTACGTCCCCTAACCAGTTCGAGCCCGCTCGAACGTGGGTCCTCATACAGATCACTTTGTTGCATGTTGTCCTTGGAATCGATCGGGACCTTTATTGGACGATACATCAATTACGTTTTGTCATGGTTGCGATAATACGTAAGTACCGCTAAATGTGTATGTAATATCATTAGCTTTCTGGGTATGTTTGCTTGTTCTTGAAGAATTTTCATAAATTTTCATGCAATATTAAGTATTTTATTCACACAATATTAAATAAAATCTATATTTACAAATTCTCAATGAAATTATTGTTTACTTAAATATTTGTTGATTTTATCATTTGTTGTTGAATGCATGCATATTTTGCAAATTATATTTAGTATGCTTTAAAAATTCATATTACATTGAAATATTTAATAAATTCTTATCCGTGTAACCATATTTGAAGCATAAAATTTTCACAATAATATTTCAAAATGTAAAAGAATCAATATTGAAATGCTATTTTATGATGCATAAATAAGACACCTTTTATTTTATATATTTTTTACTTTGTTCTAAAAGATAGCAAAGTTTTTGAAATTTAAAGAATTTGTAAACTATATTTTTTAGCATTCAAAAAATTTGGTTTTGATTGCTTCTGTACAGTAAAAATGCACAACTAAAAAATTCCAAGAGTGATAGAAAATGAAGAATTATATAAATTTTCATGCAATATTAGATATTCTATTCACACAGTATCAAATAAAATCTATATCTCGAAATTCTCAATGACATTATTGTTTACCTAAACGTTTGTTGATTTTATCATTTGTTGTCAGATGCATTGGATACCTATTTTACAAATTATATTCAGCATGTTCTAAAAATTCTTATTACATTGAATTAAAAAAAAAATACCTTTTTTGTGTACCCTTATTTGAAGTATAAAATTTTACAACACAATATTTTAAAATGCGAGAAGAATCATTATTGAAATTCTATTTTATGACACATAAATTAGAACCTGTTTTATTATAAAACCTTTTATTTCATATATTATTTATTTTGTTCTAAAAATTTGGTTTTGCTTGCTTGTGTACAGTAAAAATGCTAAATGTGATAGTTTTTAAATTAATCTAATATTTTAAGCAGCATTTTAATACTTGTTTTAATGTATCTTTATGTTTATCAACATTGTTTAAATAGACAAATGATTGTATCTTTACTGAATTTAACTTTCACTGAAAATGAACATAAGTTCGAAATGCGCTTACATATATATCAATTTGGATGATTCATCCAAAGTGAACGAAAGTTGGCCATGACCAACTTCTTTTAACCATTTCATTCAACAATCACTTTCAGTGAATGTAATGTTTACACCTTTCACTTTCAGTGATTCAACCAAAGTGATCATCCAAAGTGAACAATGTAAACTCCCCATTAGCTATAAAGAATTCCTTTTCTTTGTTTCCATTGAGATACTTCAGTATTCCTTTAGTTTTATAACACCATCATTAGTTAATTGTTAAGTATGTCTTATGCTCCAGCTCACTTATGATTGCCAATCATTGGAGCATGAGGATTTCTGCCCTATGTTCACTGCCGCTTACTTACCAATAGAGATCAGTTTTCAATCTTTTTCGTCTCGCATATTACAACCAATAGAGCTCAGCTCCTGGTTCGCTTACATTCTTTAACCTTTTCGGGATGATTGGCACGCCCGCGTGTCGGCTGCGAACTTGCATTCAAGGACGGATGGCACGCATTCATGCCGGAGGAAACTTTACCGTAAACGAGGAGTGGCACGCATGCGTGCCTTCACATGGAACGTTTTAATTTGTCTACTAAATGGCGTTAAATGTCCGTGGAACTAACTTCAATGTATTTTGCAGATACATGACCTTGGCTAAGGAGGATCCAGTGAATTATTTTTCCATTTGGAGCGGTGAAACATGATTTTGTAATATAAACAGACAGAGCAATTCTCACAGCATCAACAATTTTATAATTGAGTTCTGGGTTTTGTTTTTATTTCAGCGTTATGATTTCGTTGGTGAATCATAGAAATATAAGAGTATTTTTTTTGTTTGGGTTTTAGAGGTAGTGAAATTATTCGTTTATTTCGGATAAAAGAATGGGAGCAACTAACGAGTATTTTGTATTCAGATTTGTATGAAAAATATACATCAAATAGAAAATAAATATTTCTTTTATTCCTGAAAAAAGTTATTTACAACAAAAATACATATATTTGTTCTGCAATAATAATTACATTTTTATTTGTTCATGACAAGTTGCTAAATGTTCTGTTCATTTGTAAGATTCCATAATAAGGCATATCATTGTTCACATTGCTCATAGCATAGTAAATAAATTTGTAGTCTACCATGTTTGATCATGTAGTTGCGGCATTTCTGCCAACAACCAATCAGAGAAAAGTTGAAAATAGGATCGACCAATTAAATCTTTGCCAATACAAAAGAATATTTTTCATTTCAGAAGTGCATAAAAAATATAGTAACTCATAAACTAAATCGAAATTTAAAAAAAAAAAAGGCTCTGTCTTTCAAAAATTCAACTATTTAGGTACATGCCTGCAGAAATTCTCGGTATTGCTATTGCTAGTCTGTCCAGAACACTAACTCACAGCTCAAATATTCTTTCCTTTGCTTTGACATTGAATATATTTTAAACTAAAGTTTAAATCGAAAAATGGTTTATTTCAGTTTGTTTCTCTAACATTTATTTATACTATATATGTTCCAAATTTTATATTTTTTATGCTATAGGTTTTGCGGTAGGAAACAAAAAAGCTCTAGACATGCTTAATGTGTCAAATAGCATCGGTGTCAGCTACATTTTTTTTTTTATATATAAAAAAATACCCAGACCAACTGAACAGCCAGAATAGTGTCACCTAATCTAGATCGAAATCCAAAGGGGGGTGGCATCCACAACAACCGTACCATCCTTCCCCAAACCCAGCAGTTTTCAGAAGGACATTCGGATCTACAGCTTCAACATTCTCATACCCCACTGAGATTATGAGGAAGAGAAAACTGGAGAAGAGGATGATTCGTCAAAAACTCACTTAGGACCTCAAAAAACCTTAGGACGCCAGTGCGGGTGTACTGACTCTTCAAATATAATGTTTATTGTACTTTTATATCATGTAAATATATAAATCTAGAAAATTCAGTTAGACATGGAAATTTATGTTTCCTACTTTCCTATCAATATAGAAATCTAATAATCTCCTTAAAAATTAACAAATTGTTTCACAGAATTTGCTGTAACTGACCAGTGACCATTATTAATAAAATCGGGCATATAATTAAATAATCACAAATAGAAATACATTTCTTAACTTACCATTTCTATATCTGCCTATACAACCTTATACATTACTTTACAACCTTATACCTCATACTTTTCCATTTTGGTTCCTATTTCGTTTAAACTTCAAACTTTTCCTCATGTTAGCAACCTGAAAACTATACTAAATCTAAGTATACATCTACCTACTTTTGATTTTATTCTGATGTAAGTTTTGATTTGTATTATGCACTTGGCTTAGAGTGACACCTGGTCTAGCGATGACTGCAAGTAATATTATTTAGATGTTTAGTCTCGAATGATTAGTTTCACTTCTCAGTTGATTCTTTACCACATGAATAACGTGTGCTTAAAAAATATACTGGAGAACAATAGAAAAAAAATATTTTGGATTTTCTTCTTAATCGTCCAGAGTCCAGACAGTTTCCTCAGGAAAAAAAATATGTGGCATCTCAATTTTTCTTAGTGCTTTTATTATTTCTCGCATGGAGGGAAACTATAAATTTTTAGCAAAATATATAATTAAATTTTATGGGGGGCATTGCCCCCAGTTCAGAATCTTAGAGGGGACAGCTGTCTCCTTGCCCTATGGCTCCGCCGCCAGTGCTCCCATTGAATTACAAAAAAAACGGAATGCTCTAAGTGAGAGTCCCTCATCGTCTGCTCAACCTACATTACAACTATTAAGGGATATCATTAGGGTTGCCCAGATTTCCTCTACTTAAATTGCTCCTCGAAGTTTTTACTGTGAGCAGACACATTTGAATATAGCACAGGTGGTTTTAATGTTTTGGCTCATCAGTGTATATTTTACATAATAAAGGAAGATACCTATGTGTGTGTGCAGTCTGTAGTGATACATCTAAGCCTCTTACAGCCATGACATTTGGTACACAAATACTTGAGCATCCGGGAAGGTGCACCTCAATATTATTTTTTTGTATTTAGAATTAGTTATTTTATATTTTAGCCCCATATACATAATTATCTTAATAATCTAAAATATTATCTCAGAGTTACTATCATGACACCATCAGAAAGATTGAAGAAAATTCGGTACTTATCGGTTATAGGGACCATGGGTTACAGACTGTGTCGCCAACACGAACGTTGGCGATATAATCCGATATGAGAAATTCACTACAAACACAATTACAATTTAATATATAATGGGGTTTGATCAACTTTACTTAACAAAAAGTATTGTGTTACATTGAAATTTGTGGCGGCCAAAACTCAGCTATTGCCGATAAAATATTAAATTTATCACTACCGGTAACGCGTCACAAATTTCTCGACTTATACACGAGTATATACGGTATATCGCCAATGTTCATGTTAACGACAACTCGGAAAAGCAGTCGCCAACTCATGGTCCTATAACCGATAAGTACTGAAAATTCTTTCCAATAATGTTTGAACCGAATCTGTGGGACAATTTCTTCATATTTATTTACTTTATTTTAAATACATCAACATGTGCATTTTTTACATGATCTAATATATATATCATTGTATCTGAAAAACTAAGATTAGCACAATTCTATGAATTAACTAAAACTACACTATATAGCATTCATTTCTAGCAACAATTTTTTTTATTTCATAAGTAATTTTAATTTTTGTAACTAAATTTAATTTTTGTAATTTTAAGTAATCACAATTCAGTCAGAAATGGACTGTAACAGAGATTCCATGTTCCCTCCCTCTGGATCAGATCCATTTTAAAGAAGGTTAGCAGTTTGTGCATAATGGGTGGGATCTCGGCATTCGGGAAGAAACTTCTGTAGAGAGGTTTTGAATATATCTTTTTCAACTTTGTAAAGAGCAGAGCTCATTTATAACTTTAGCTCTCTGGTCACAAAGGACGTGGTGCTGTTGACTGCCAAACGTCCGGCACTCGCAAAAACAAAGCTACCCTGTGGGTATGCAGCTTCAAATGGATACTATTATACACAATGCCACCTGTAAAGATAGCACTGGTATTTAGAATTGAGGAGCAGTTACAGATAAGAACTCTGGTGCATACAGTAGATCAAATGAATAGTCTTTCTTTCAGGACATATTAGCCGGGGTGCGAAAAATATCTAAATGCTGTCCCATAAATAGAAACTAAGTTAATATCTAATGGCTCCATGGGGGGGGGGGTTGCTCCCTTCTTCCCCAGATGTATGCCTGAAAGAAACACTGCAAATAAGCCACCCCTACTTTGTGGTTATCATTTATGGTTATTACTGGAGACAGATACTTTGGTACTTTTTGGAAATGTCAATCCCATGGCTGTATATATTCTGTTTCTCTTTGAATCAAATGGTAAATCGGAAAAGATCAAATAACCAGGTGTTTTTGTCAGTAGTGTAAATATGTTTCCCGGGGTAAAGAGAAGCTTGGTTTGTGTGTGAGGTAGTTTATGGCCCTATGGTAAAGAAGATGTGAACAAGACTGCACTGAAATGTGACATTTACGTTGATAGGATTTTCATTCAATTATTTTTCTGTTTAAGTAGTTGAAAATTTCATTTTGTGGTATTTAGTAAACTATGAAGTAAAAAAAAATTGAAATTTCTAAGTGTGTGTGTGTGTGGTGGGGGGGGGGGGGGGGTAAATCTCCCTCTGGGAAGTGTGGGCTCGTGCCCTCATGCCCTTTTGAATTAAAAAATATATTTTCTAAAATATATGAAATCTAATATTTTGTACAGTCTTTCTGCCCCAAAGTTCTAATTAGTAAAATATTATTCATACATTAACATGTAAAACTCAAAAAGTTTTATTCTTTTACAAGCAAAATTGATTGTGATATATTAGTTTAAAGTTTCAGCACTTTTCCCTGGAAAATTTAGAGGTTGTTGACAAATTGAATTGCGAATCATGTCAATTTGTCAGGAAATACTCCATATTATCCATACTTATAGTCCCTTTAATAAATAAATTATTAGGTGTTTAAGACTTTCTTGGACACCCTGATAAATTCTAGAGATAGGCCATTAAATGAAATGTCTTTCATTTAATGGCAAATGTCCTGAAATGTTTTATTTTTGTTTTATATAGTCCCTCAACACTAGCCCGAAATGATGGAATTGCAGACTTGGGAAAGTAAATTAAGCCATCAAATTCAATGTTTCATATCTCTATAAATTTTGCTTGTAATAGAATCAAACTTTTTTTTAGATTTACATGGTGATGCATGAAGAAAACTTACTAATTATAAAATTTTGGACTAAGGGACCATAAAAGTTAAATTTCGTATATTTGAATAAAATGTATTTTTTCGATTTAAAACTGTTACATGATAAATTATTACCTTATTTGAAGCATATTTGTAATTAAAAGGATATATCTATGACTAACAGTGACAGAAATAAATATTAAAGTACTTCCCAGACACCCTGTATATATATATTATATATATATATATATATATATATATATATATATATATATATATTTATAATTATTCGTTTCATATAAGGTTTTTTCTATAGGTTCTTCTACACACTTTTCTGGGATTGGAGAAGATATTTTTTATATGTCTGAAACTGCTAGTTCCAGAGCATGTAGTTTAAAACATGATGGTGATAGCTATAGTTTAGAATCTGTGTTTACCAGTGATGAATACAGTGACATAACAAGGGAGCCAATCTTAGAATCAGTTTCTGCCATTGGAAATTGTCATGTTGTAAGTTGATTCTTTTCCTCTAAATTTTACTTTTAATTCTTTAGCTCTGTGAAAATTTATTTTATTTCTTTTTTATCCCTTATGTGATTGAATTTGATTAATATTTACATATTTTAATCTCATTATAATAGTGAATAATATATCTCATAAAAATATCAATATAATAACAGAATGGAACATGGATGTTAATAAATTACAATCTGGAGGATTCAGGGCAAAACAAAGTCAAGACTCAGGATTTCATTTCACTATGAAAATTTTATAGAAAAAAAAATGATATCTGGGAAATAAGTTTTGCATTAAGATAAAATAAGATATTAATCAGATTGCTAACGACAAACAGAACATTTTCTCCCCTCCTGTTTTGATTGACTAACTCAATGTGAACACTTAGTGTTTAAGTTGTGATGAGATGATGAAAACATCTTGGTGTTTAAGTTGTTTTTATCAATTAATGAAAACATTGTTTATGCAAATGAGGAATGTAGCAGAATTCAAGTCCAAATAACCATATTTGGTTTTAGTGCAAACATTCATAGTTTAAATTTGCAGAACTTTTTACCCAAAACTATAACGAAACAAACAATAATTGAGAAAAATTTAAATAAAAAGAAACTCTTTCTTGGATTGTAGAGAAAGATTGTAAAGAAAACAAAATTGTAGTAATTTATCAGACAGAAGGGGGAGAGACACTATTCAACAATCTTCGCCTCTGTTTAGATTTCTTTTTTGTCAGGAGGAAAGATTAAGGGTTTTTCTTCTTTCTTTTTTACTTAGGATTCAGCTAATTAAATGTCAATTTTGGAGGACAAAAAACTTAAAAAAGAAGAAAATAAATAAATATATTCACAATCACTAATATTTTAATTATATTCCTCACAATCGCAATCTGAAGTTTTTTTTTTTTTTTGTGTGTGCAAAATAAAAGGCAAAGACACTAATTCTGATAAACAAAATAAAATTTCATAAAATCCACAGTTTTTAGGATTGTTTATGGGTTAAGAAACTAATAAGAAAGATGCATGGAAATCTGTAATAAAATGCTGGAAAAAATAGATCTAATCAGAAAGCAGTGGCGCACCCACAGGGGGGGTACGAGGGGGGTCCTGGCCCCCCCTTGGACTGACAAAGCAAAAAGCGAAGGGTGCTATTAGCGTAAGGGAGAACTAGGTCTGCCTTTGAGAAAGTACCAGTGCTCTGAAGAGTGACGTTACAGGCGCCTCCCTGTCCCTATATAAACAGTGAACGGCGGGGAAGCAGCTGTTCGCTCAGAAGCTTGAGGATTTCGTTTACCCAGTGAAAAAATTGTGGAAGTGAATAAATAGATCGTGCCAACGCTTCGCGAATTAAGTGTTGCTGTGAGTTGAAATAAAGTGCGACATTACGACACAGTGTGATAACAGTGAATTGGTAGTTTCGGAACGAGGACCTGCATGGTGAATAGGTGAATTTAATAATGGTCCTGAACTTTCAACTGATCTAACAGTGAAATGCATCTTTAACTATCAGTGTGTGTGTTTATGTGCGTATTTCGGCTATATAGCAAATTTTGTCCTTGGATAACTGAGGAGCAAGGTCAAAAAAATGACAATGAGTGAAAAACGAAAAGGGCTAGGCCAACAGACACTGGGAAATTTCATCACTCACCTCCATGAAAATTTTCTCAAACATAAGGAATTTCTACAAAGTTTTGCATCTGTCGTTCCGATTGGAAGGCAGCCGACACTGGAAGAAAAAAAGAAATTTGTTGCCTTATCAAGGAAATTTGCAGATGATTTAGGACCTAGATCAGATAATTCTCTGAAAGCTGAACTACATGTGTGGTACATGAAGGTCTCTGCATTGAACAAGGAAACTAAAAGCCCAATTGAACTGCTTAACTTTTGTGACCAAAGGACTTTTCCTACTGTGTTTGAACTTTTAAAAGTGTATGCCACCCTCCCAGTATCAACAAGCAGTGCTGAGAGGTCATTCTCCACAATGAAGAGGTTGAAAACTTACTTGAGAAATAGTATGAGTGAAACTAGACTAAATGGACTTGCTTCAATGAACATTCACCTTGAAATGGAAATTGATCTAGACCAGATAATAAATGCTCTGGCTACAAAGAAGAACAGGAGGCTGGACTTCGTTTTATGAATATGTATAGATCGTAATTGAATAATATAGCAATATGTAATCATAAGAAAGTGGTTGAAAATAAGTATGCAGTATAAGCAGACCAGAACAAATAATTTTATCTTCATCTATTTCTTAACTTGTGTTGTATTGTATAAATATCTACTACTTCTTCTTCTAATCATTTAATTATCTTGCACTGCACTGCAGAATTGTTAGTAATTTGATAAAAATAAATGTACAAAAAAAGACAACCGCCTTGTTAATTGATATGGCCTCTGACCATTTTTTCTCAGAAAATTTATCGAGGAGTCATCCTCCTTCATAAAAATTTTGTGCGCCACTGTCAGAAAGTGAGTAGTAAAAATGACAAAGCATAGAGATTTTTGGTTGAGAATTGGAATTTAGGGGGGGGGGGGGGGGGAGAGAAAGATAGCTATTCATAATTAAGCCACTCGCAGTTTGGCAAAAACGATCATGGAATTACTTGCCTAATGAAACCTCACAATTTGGTACATTGGTGATCATTAACGTGAACCCTGGTTCTGAGTCATTTCACTTTTTCTCTAAGAGATCTTGATGGAAAGAAGCAAAATTAGCTTGTAAAATCAAGCAGGTTTTCTATAAAAATTTGGAGACAACACTAGGAGAAGTGAACTTGGTTCATTGTTCAAGTAACAGCAAGAAAATTATCTGTACATTAATCTGTACACTGATTTCAGCTTTGGTATACTGAGCAATACAGATACACACCCAGTGTGATGCCCCTATTTCGGCATGTCTACTCAACCAGGCACATGACAAAATGCATATGATATATTTTTCAAACCGTTTACACATTTTACAAATATACTATAATGACTTGGACAACCAAAGAAAATCACAGAAGACATTGCTAACATATCATTAAGTAAAAAAAAAAAAAAAAACTTGAAACAAATACTAGTAATCTACACAGTCACAGATGTGCATGCGCACACAGATAACCATGAGCTCATATGTCTCCCTGTCAATTCCTTGTACTAAACTACATGCATAAAGGCAACTACTCCTCAGCTTACTCTTTGTTTTATCTCTTTCGATCATATGATCCCTCGCTTTCAAATGAGTTCTCCTTCATTCACCATTTATGCTCTGCCTCACACACTTAATGCAAGCACTTTTTGTAATCTTTCTTCGGTGTTCCTGGTGTATTCAGAAAATTATTTCCCTTGATAGTGTTATGAATGTGTAAAATGCTTCACTGCACTTTACTTCCCTGTAAGGAGCAAACACCTTTTCAGCCATTGCTACCACATGAACATTACCATTGCATCAAAGTATGGTTGCCTGAACTTGATGACATTTTCATGATCTGGGTTGATGAAATATTGCCTAATAGATAACTTTTGCCATATTTCCAGATCTGGTGGAACTTTCTAGAATTATCCATTAGTTTTGAAGATATGCACCCACTTTCTAGAAATTTTTATGGAGAGTTACTATGAATTGTGGAATACACCAGTGTTTTGAGAACAGAATCAGATGTTTTGTGAATTAGTGGAGCATTTAATTGCTGTTTTATTGTACTTAACAATTATTTAATGATCTTGTAGGATAGTTATCAAGCTATTCCCTGTATATTGTTCCTGTTTATGCTTATTGACATTTTTAAATAAAAGTGTTAGCTATCCAGAAATTTGGATTCATTTTTATATCTTAGGAATACACCCATCCCATGATTTGAGAGGATATGTTGCAACATTATACACAGTGCTATTTGCAAGCCCACATTTCACCTCTATCTTTGGTTTTGGGGTCTTGCATGAGTTTATTTTGGGGTCTGTGTCCTTATTTTTCTGCATTACAGTTAAAGAACAGAACATCTTTTGTTTCCTTATTAAATGTTTCAGTGTCTAACATCAGTATTTTAAAAATATTAGGACTTTTAACTTTTAAAAATCTTTTTATATTACTTTTTACAAATGCAAAACTGAACTAAAATTTTTCTACTTATATATGTCTTTCTGAATGCTACTATTAAAAAGTTTCAAGTTCTTTTAGTGTAAGCTATAATTTCATTATTTTTTATTTAGGATATTAAATGAAGATGTATATTATACAATGCATATGCGAGGAGATATCAGGAAAGATAAGAGGCTCATAATTCTAAGATACACTATGTCAAATGTCCCCTATGTTTTATTATTAACCCTTTATATGCGGATAGAACTTTTCCATTTTACTTTGTTTTAAAATCTAAGTATGACATATTTTATAAGCAAAACATTCATACAATAATTCTGTATGCTTTAACCACCGGTTGAGGGTTTCTTTTGTTCTAATTTGAAAAATGTGTTCTTTGAAGTCATATAAAGAACAAATATAGTTATTCATTACCTTTTATATTATAAAATGATTTACAAAATTAAATTAATAATGATTATTATTTATTGATTTTTGTAAAACTATTTGTAGTGTTTTTCTTTTTTTTTTTTTAAGCTATTTTCAAATTAATGCGAAATTATAAAGTTTTATTTTCTGTTTTACCAGAAACAATTATTATTAACTTTTATACTCTTTAAAAATATTTTAAAATATATCTGTATTTATTGAAAAAATGTTCAGCATTTGTACACCTATACCAGAAGGTGCTATTTAAAAAAAACACTTTGTGTTATTACATTTTAATAACCATAATGGATCCAATTGTAGAAAATCTTGGATTTTTATTTAATTTATTCTTTAACAAGAGTACGAAAAAGTAAAGAAATGAACTACCAAATTTGGAATTATTCATAGTTTGGATCGTAAATGATTACTAAAAATGGTAAATATTAGTAGAATTTAACTGTTTCTATCGAACTTTATATTTTAAAATTAAAAAATATGTCTGTATATTGTTACTTTTATAATTATTATTTTCTTTTTAGAGTTATATATGGAATTCATTTAAAAACATTATTGAAAAGCATATAGCTAGCTTGTCACAGGATAAACTTCTCTCAGAGACAGAATGGATGAAAGAACTGACAATTTGTTTAGCCAGAATTTTATATCATTTGTCAAACAAGTAATTTGAACATTTATTTTAAATTTTAGAGTATAATTTATAGTTAAAATATGTTTTATTGTTGAAAAGTGTAGTATTATTAAAATATTTACTGAAAGTATTCAATATCAGCCTGATATTGAAGTAATTTTATGAACAGTTACACAAAATAGAAACCCGGGGGGCGGTAGCCCATTGGTTAGCGCGCTGGAGTTGCACTCGGTAGGCCCGGGTTCGATTCCAGCCACTGCCAAAACTGCCGCTGTGTTCATGCGGAGTACGATCACGTTAAACATGTGGGTCCGAAAGTCCTTCCGAGAGGTTGGTGGTAGGGGAAGGAGGGTACGGTCCCTGTGGATGCCTCCCCCACTGGGTTCCGGTCTAAATTGGGTGGCACTTCCCGGCCGTCCAAACAGTTACCTTACACCTTTCTGGTAGGTCGGACGGTCTGGGTCTCAACAACAACAACAAAATAGAAACCCAGCCGCTCAAATAGTGGCTGTAAACCATAGAGTCAGTCGAGTGGTCCGGGCATTCGACACAAAATAGAAAAATATAAAATTGACTCTCAATAAGCTGAATCCAAAGAGTGTGTATGTAAAAAATTTGAGTTATCAAAATTTCAAGTTATAGAAATTAAAAAGTTTATTCAGATTTAGCAATCTATTCATCTGCATATTTAATAAAATTATTATTATATTATATATTTAATATTTCCAAAACATTTCACTCATTATATATACTGGTTTATGAACAACTACTTTTACATTTTCTAAAATCCATTAAATATAATAATAAAAGAAATAATTTTCTGCTCTACTATGAACTGGTTCACCCCTTAAGAAAGACCTATTTTGTGATAATTGTAGATGTTATTTGGTTTGTATTCTATCAAAATATTAAAAAACAAAGTATCTCCTACTTTATTTGTTGTGGCAAGCAATGTATCTTCATTCTTGAAAGCAGGGTTGAGGTAGTTGTTTATTTAGCAATTTGCTAAAAGAAATCTTATTTTGCTAAAACTATTTTGGGTCATTCCATGTCAAATTAACCAATTTAAAAATAATTTTGCCTTTTGTCATTTCAAATTTCAATGATTTTTAGTTTATAGTTAATACCTGTAGAGTATATAAAAATCCAAATTTTTAGAAGTTTTGACTCAGCAGTTATTTTATTACAGATTTTCAAAAACTGCAAAAAATGCCCAATTTTGCACACAAAAAAATTAATATTTTTGTAAATAGTAATGTTACATGGATCATATATAGCTCATTTTGAAACTTTTTATGACCTTTCATTTGATATACAACACATACGAATTGGAAAAATAAAAATAATTTAAATTTTTACTTTATCATACATAGTATGAAGAAAGTATTGTTTTCATGAAAATTTTCAATTTCAAGATTTTGGTGCCAATCTGACCTTTGGTGACCTTCTGAACATGTTTTGACCTTTTTTTCAAGTGATGCCTGTCTGATGTTTGTAGTCGATTTCTTGTCGACACGATAGCCACAAACATTATATACCAGCTTTGTTATCAAAGAATCTAGAACTAGATAAAATTATTTTAAATGTGAGTAAAAAGTTCGGAGTTTATTCCAAATTTTATATTTTTTTAACATGGCAGCATGGGCCATTCCATGTCCATTCAACCAAAAGATGTGAAAACGTCACCCACCCCCTTAGATTTTACTTAAATTTTTTCAAAGCTACATATAACAGAATTGTAATACCATACAAAATTTTAATTGATTTCATAAATTAGTTTTTTATCAATAAATTTTCAAAGAAATGGAAAATTCACTAGGTGCTGCTTTGCATATGCACGAAATAAAAACCTTGTGTTTGATAAAATTCTTTCATGCTCTTCACCTAATTGTCAAAAACACATAATTTTTTTTAGATATTCTAGAATATATGCTTATTCTCAAACAGAATGCATTTTGATAATATTTTAACTAAAACCTTGTTATTTTTAAATTATAATTATAAACCTTGTAAAATGTAAATTTTTTTTTTATTTTAATTTCAGCGAAAACAATTATCTTCAAGATGAGCTCCATATTTAAATTTCTTGATAATTTATTTATATATCTTTTATACAGTAACTATCTTACCATAAAAAAAATTTAGGAGATTTTTTTAAGATGTAAAATAACTGTATTTAGTCAACAGTAAAAATAATTGACCTAGTAAATAATTTATTAATAATTGATCACATTGGTTTATATATTAAAAACATGTATTAAAATTTTTGTAATTATTTCCAGTTTTATGCAGATAAACTATTTTTTCAAACATTATTATTAATTATGAAGTGAAGGACTTTTTGCTGAATATCTATTTATATTACTAATTTGGATACTTATAAATATAATACAGAAGCATTTGATGCAAAAGAATTTGATGTAATTGCAACTAAATTTGCATCTTTGGAATTTTAATAAAAAAAAATAAAATTTATTTAATCCTCAATTTAAACTAATATACTAATCCTAATAACTTTATTTTAAATGAGTTCTGAGAATAATAAAAATATAAGAAAATAATACATGTCTAACCATAAAAAATGCAAAAAATTTTAGACTCAAGTTTGTTTTTTAATGAGAAACTTAACAAAAGAAAAGAAACACTACAGTCAAAATTTTCAGTGGATTTATGAAGCTAAAATCTACTAGTTTTAAATCATTACTTGATGTAAATGTAATTAATTTATAATTTACAAAATTTTATTGCTGGAAAACGAAAATTGATACTCCTGTAAACCCACCTGAAATTCCCCATGCTGACTCCCGAAATACTGCCTAAAACTCCTGAAATTTACCATGATGACTCCTGAAGAGGCTCATTTGAGGTTGACATCTATGTCAATGGTATCCTCCACAAAGGAATGCTTGCACACAGCCCTCTGGGCAGCAGATGCCTTCAAACTGTAGAAGCAGACAATGTGACACCTGTAGCTGTTCTCCAGTGCTGTGTTCTCCAGTGCACTCAAGAAGAAGCTATACGGTTTATTGCCACCATGTGGATGAGATGTCTATCATCCTGTGTTTCACATTGCATGGTCCACTGCCGGCTTTTCAACTCTTCCGGTTTTCTTCAGTCCACTGCTTCCACACTCGCATAGCTGTTGTGGCATAATGCCGTGTATGGGCAGCAATATCCTGGTACAAAAATCCTCCTACAGGCCGATTATATGTCCCTGTTCAAACTCTGTGTTGGAAAACTTGGTTCTGTTTTCGTCGCGATTCTCGTTATCGCGAGAACGTGTTTACATTTTTAGAATGGTTCTACCGTTCTCGTGAACGACTCGTGACGGGAACAGAACATGCCATTCATGCAAATCGCCATCTCGCCGCGCGCGCATCCTGATTTGCATATAGTGAGGGCGCTGCCGTCAACGGTTGTGTTCCGGAGCGTACCCATCACAGTGTATATATGATAGGACACATTCTCAGTTATTCAGAGACTTTACAGACCTTGACTGACCATGTAGTAGACGTGGGAGACTTTTCAGAGTTTAAGATCTTGTAGTTATGCAGACTTAAGACTCGACGTATAGTCAGATCGATCAGACGGTGATCGACGGTGAAAGACCTTGTATGGAAGGCAGACCTTGATCGGTAGAGAGTAGTCTAACTTCTAAAGCCATGACGTGTGACCTGATGATGGTGGCTTCATTAACGTGCACGGCATGTGTGGTACAGTAGCTGTTTTTTCTACTTACCGATGTTATAGTAACTGAGAGTGTGTGCCTAGTCATAGACTGTTTAAAACCTTTTTCATGAGCTTGCTAGCTCATTGTATATAGTTTTGCTTTGCAACGAATGTTACAGTGTTTTATTTTGTAACTTCATCTGATGCAATGGATCTCACAACAAATAAATTGTGTTTGTGTTTAACGAGCTTGTTTTCTTGAGAAAACACATCACTACTGCATATCATCTGCTACAAAATTTTCTTTACCAGCACTTCAGATATGGATATGGCCAAAACACTGCTAAATCTGCAAATGACTTTCAAATTTTCTAGTCTAGTCGCTCAGCTAACACAGCAATAGCCGCCGACATTTGGTTATGGGCCGTAGTATGTCAAGGCCATAACTTTTATCCGTGATAAAGCAGCAGTGAAGAGTTGTGAATTCCATCGACGGGGGCCGCGACCGGCGCCATTTGCATCAAGCAGAAAGGTAAACAACGCACTCTAGTCACAGTTAAAGACTATGGAGGTGAGCAACGGCATAGAAGCGTTAAACAGGGACAATTACGTCACCTGGCGTAATGAAATTTCATTTATCCTGAAAGGAGAAGGATGTTACGGCCACATCAACCGTACTGCATTACCAGTCGACGAATCTACGTCACGCCGCGAGCGAGAGGAGTACATGCGCAGCAGCGACCGCGCACTTTCCATCCTGTTTCGAAATATCTCGGCGGAGTACAGAGAACTGCTCGACATCGGCGACAGCCCGGCGGATGCGTGGGAGAAGTTGGAGGCGCATTTTGAGGCCCCAACGCGCGCTAATTTAGTTCATCTGTTGGACGAGTTTTTCAGTCTACGCCCGGAAATCGAGGAGCCCATCGACATATTCTGTACGAGGATAAGGAAAGCTGTCACCAAGCTCAAGAACGTGAATCACCCCGTGGAGGATGTGTACGTGGCATTCCAAGCCATCCGGTATCTCCCAGCCCAGTACCAGAGTATCATCCAAATCATTTATCGCTGGAGCGATACTGATTTTAAATTGGATAAAATTCAGAAAGAACTGTCTTTGGAGGAGGGCAGGATTAGACAGTTGAGGAAGGATCATGACAATAATAATGTAAGTTCCAATTCATCTGTATATTTTTCAAATGTTAGCGCTAAATGCAAAAATGTCACCAAAGTTAAAAAGTCTATTAAGGTCATAGGACCATGTTTTATGTGTAATAAAAATGGTCATGTAAAGGCACAATGCCCAAAATTGAAAAAGATGACTAGCTCTAGTATTATTGAAGTATTTTCAAATATAAATGTAGAAGCTAATATTGTTGATAATCCTGACAATAGGCTCAGCTGGGTGATTGACACCGCTGCTACGCGACACTTTTGTAATGATGTTAAAATGTTTTCAAAATTTGATAAATGTAAGGATACATCTATGTCGCTAGCAGTGGGTGATATGGAAAGCCCAGTTGAGGCTATTGGAACGGTGAACATGTATGTTAAATTTAAAGATCATACAAATAATATTGTGCTACAAAATGTTATGTATTCACCAAAATTACGGCGTAACTTGTTGGCCGCATCTGTATTAGAAGAGCAGGGCTATTCTTTTAGTGCAGCCAAAGGTATTCTATGGTTTAAGACTCCTGAGGGAGAAAATTTCTTTTACGCTAAACGTAAAGAAGGATTGTATTTCTTAAAACCACAGTACTCAACTAAAAGTTTAAATAGTAGTGTTGAGGGCCGTAAAGGAGATCAGGATAGGGACAAAAATTCTAAACAGGTTAGAAAAACCCCTGCAACAAATAGTCAAAGTCAAAACAAAATTAGGCCTAACTTGAATAAAAGGAAAAACAAATCTGATTTAAAATCAAAGTCAAATAAAATTAGTGGTTCAACAGTTGAAATTCTGAACAAAACTGAATTATGGCATAGAAGATATGGCCATATTAACTCAGACTACTTGCACCAAACAAGTAAAGTTTCCGCGGCAAACGGACTCCCAAAATTAAAATATGCAAAAGTAAATTGCATTCATTGCAAACTTGCAAAATCTAAGAGAGTTTCGTACAAACCAATAGGCAGGATTAGATCTACAGAACCTTTGCAATTACTGCACATGGACGTTTGTGGTCCAATGCCTGTAGCTTCATTGGGGGGAAACAAATACTTCTTGACTATTACAGACGATTTTAGCCGCAAGGTGTTTGTTTTTATTTTAAAACAAAAATCAGATGTGTTCAAAGTTTTTCAGGATTTTCAAGCTTGTCAGGAGAGACAATTAGGCAAAAAGATTTTGTGCATCCGTACTGATAACGGCATGGAATTTTGTCACGGTCAATTTAAAGCTTTTTTGAAAAAGTTAGGGATTAAGCATGAACGATCTAACACTTATACACCCGAACAAAACGGGGTATCTGAAAGATTCAACCTGACAGCGTTAGATTGTGTCAAGGCAATGCTTAATCAAAGCAAAGTTGGTGACAAAATGTGGGCAGAGGCAATCCTATGTTTTACTTATACAAAGAACAGGATTTGCCATAAATTTAAAGTTAAAACTCCACACGAATTGTACTATGGGAGGAAGCCTGCTGTATCCCATCTCAGAGTTTTTGGATGTAAGGCTTATGCTGGTATTGCAAAACAGCTTAGGAAGAAGCTAGACCTAAGAGCTCAACTGGGAGTTATGGTAGGATATGCAGAAAATACCAGGGGCTATAGAATTCTTCTTGTGAAAGAAGGAAAAATATTAGAAATAAGCAATGTCCGTTTTGAGGAGATGGAAGCAGCGGAAGGCGTCCTGGACCCCATTCGACCTAGAAACTTCACCCAAAAGAAATCGGGTTTTACTCGAACATCAGATTCAGGATCGGGATGTTTGGATAGTGAGTCAGAGGAAGAAGCAGGTGAGAGCCATGACACTAGTCATACTAGTGAGGAAGAGGACTCTCCTGCTGATTCCGATCTGACCCCCTGTTCAAACATAGATTGGGAAAGGAAAGCTGTACCCAGGCCTGATGGAACTCGAACTGATGTTTACTACTCAGTGAGGGGTGATAAACATAGGCTGAGAAGTCATAATGATGTTAAAAAATTCTGTGCTAAGGCTAACATACATTATGACCAAAATTTGTTTAACTTCAGAGAAAAGAGGGATATCAAATCCAGGCCAGAGGCAAGCAACATAGAAATAATAGGTGATATTGATCATGTAGTTTCTTTGCTAAAGGGAGAATTTGATATCAAATCTCTAGGGAAGGTCCAAAAACTGTTAGGTGTGGAATTTGCTGAAATCAATAACAAAATTTTTATACATCATAGGCAGTACATTAATAAGATTTGCCAAATGTTTGAGGAATTTTTAGCATTAAATTTTTGTAATCAAATTTCCAAAAACAAAAATGATTAAATTTGTAACTTCTAAATTTTTTTTCTTTTACAAAATATGGTTAGGATATCGTATAAATTACTCCTCCCTCTGTGATGCAGATAATTGTATCTAGAGTATATATATGTGTATTGTTTACAATGAACTTTCTAAAATTTTTCACATTACACTGAATGTATATATATATCCATGTTTTCAATTCCCGCATAAGACAGTTATGCTTATGTGTATTATTTTGTGTGTTTACTCCTTGTTATCATACACTTGGCTATGATTCATTGATGACAAACCACTTATTTAAATTTGAATACAACACAGAAAGAAAAAAAAAATCTTTCGTTATCTGTGTCATTGCTATTAGTATTAATTATGTATACTGGTCTTGGACAGAGATAATGAACAGCCATAATTGAATTTAATATTTATAGTAAATTTTTTTAATCTTAAATGTTAAATTTAATAATTATACATAAAATTTTCTACATAATTGAATTTGATATTTATAGTAAATTTTTTAATCTTAAATGTTAAATTTAATAGTTATACATGAAATTTTCTACAAATTGAATTTAATATTTATAGTGCAATTTTTTAATCTTAAATGTTAAATTTAATAGTTTACATGAAATTTTCTACACAAATTGAATTTGATATTTATAGTAAATTTTTTTTTAATCTTAAATGTTAAATTTAATAATTATACATGAAATTTTCTACACAAATTGAATTTGATATTTATAGTAAAATTTTTAATCTTAAATGTTAAATTTAATAATTATACATGAAATTTTCTACATAATTGAATTTGATATTTATAGTAAAATTTTTAATCTTAAATGTTAAATTTAATAATTATACATAAAATTTTCTACACAAATTAAATTTGATATTTATAGTGAAATTTTTAATCTTAAATGTTAAATTTAAATTATTATACTTAAATTTCTTGAAAACTTAAATTTTGACTTAAATTAAATTTTTGGAACTTAGTGTTTCAACGATATCTAAAATTTTCTTTCAATGATAAATTTTTTTTTGCTTAACATGAAAAGTAATATATATACTTTATGTTTTTGCTGGATACTAAAGAACTTGACATTTTTGCTGTTATGTTTTTTTAGAGTAATTTCATTGATTGATAGCACGTGCGCCGAGATTTGGGGTTTTGCATGAGGGGGCCGATTGTTGGAAAACTTGGTTCTGTTTTCGTCGCGATTCTCGTTATCGCGAGAACGTGTTTACATTTTTAGAATGGTTCTACCGTTCTCGTGAACGACTCGTGACGGGAACAGAACATGCCATTCATGCAAATCGCCATCTCGCCGCGCGCGCATCCTGATTTGCATATAGTGAGGGCGCTGCCGTCAACGGTTGTGTTCCGGAGCGTACCCATCACAGTGTATATATGATAGGACACATTCTCAGTTATTCAGAGACTTTACAGACCTTGACTGACCATGTAGTAGACGTGGGAGACTTTTCAGAGTTTAAGATCTTGTAGTTATGCAGACTTAAGACTCGACGTATAGTCAGATCGATCAGACGGTGATCGACGGTGAAAGACCTTGTATGGAAGGCAGACCTTGATCGGTAGAGAGTAGTCTAACTTCTAAAGCCATGACGTGTGACCTGATGATGGTGGCTTCATTAACGTGCACGGCATGTGTGGTACAGTAGCTGTTTTTTCTACTTACCGATGTTATAGTAACTGAGAGTGTGTGCCTAGTCATAGACTGTTTAAAACCTTTTTCATGAGCTTGCTAGCTCATTGTATATAGTTTTGCTTTGCAACGAATGTTACAGTGTTTTATTTTGTAACTTCATCTGATGCAATGGATCTCACAACAAATAAATTGTGTTTGTGTTTAACGAGCTTGTTTTCTTGAGAAAACACATCACTACTGCATATCATCTGCTACAAAATTTTCTTTACCAGCACTTCAGATATGGATATGGCCAAAACACTGCTAAATCTGCAAATGACTTTCAAATTTTCTAGTCTAGTCGCTCAGCTAACACAGCAATAGCCGCCGACACTCTGTAATTTCCTTCTAAGGCACCCTCTGATGTTGACGAGGCATAGTGACTCCAATAGAACAGTTTTCAACTCGCAGACACCAATACCATATTTATTTGACTCTTCCACAGCCCTCTATTTATACTTCTTGTATGACCATTCAGAGGGTGCTTTCAGGTATGCACATTCACTCTGCATTTTTAATCAATTGCATGTCCTATACATTTCATTCTAATCTGACAATTCCTTCATGGTGTTGCAATTTTCATAAACATGAGTATGTATACAGGATGTCCCTAAAAGATTGAAACACTCTTTAATTCTTTACCTATTGGAGATAAGTGGACAATGTAAATTGCAAAAATGTTGAAAGTAAGGTACGAAATAAGACTATGTTAATGAAATAGTCCTCCCATTCATTTAAAAAAAATTACACTTTTTAAATTTTTATTCGACCCCCTTAGACAAATTTAGTACACCTTTTGTTGGTTCTGAGCCAGCTTTGGGTGTTCCTAATGAACCAGGGTTCCCATTTCAGCGCGAACCCGCGAGATTCTCGCGCAATCCATGAAAAATCTCGCGTAAAAATTTAGACTGCGCGAGAATTTCTCTCTCTCCAGTTCCGGCCTAAAATTATTTTTTCCTTCAAATTGGATACCGAGAAATCCGATGCCCGATCGGAGATCGGGCCGATTGCTTCGCGACCGCAAATCGCGATCAGTTGCCTCGTTGTTGCGAATCGTGGGCCGATTGCCGAGCGGTCGCGGACCGCGATTTCGTAGCTACGTGTGAATCGCAGTCAATCGCGATTTGGGTACACTAAAGTACTACGTGTTTCTAATTAGAGAGATATTTTATAGAAAACTATAAGTGTCCCCTCAGCTTGCGCGGGTGGCAAATTCGATCAAATAAAATTTTGCTTTTTTTATAGGATTCTTTCACGGATTTGAATTATACTCTTTCCGCGTACTTCCCGCATTTTTTGTGTTTTACTCGAGAAATTTTCTTCTTTCCGCGGACGAAAATCCTTTCCCCCGTACACAGTATGTCTACAGGTTACAAAAATCCCGAAAATGTCGTGAAATTGGCCATATATGCCCAAAAAATGTTACAAAATTTGAACAAAGCAACGAATTTTTTATCAGAGACATTCCTTTCTTACATGATCTGAAAATCTGTTTCTCCGCGATTGCGAAAACGGCGTTCGCATACGGCGATTCCCACATTTTCTGAGGAGAGATGACCAATGAATATCTTTTTGCCATTTTCACAATATATTTGCATCGACTGAATTTTTTTATAATTATGTCGTTTAATATACAAATAATAAAAACCAAACCATTTTTCTACCGTATTATTAATAAAATGAAAGGTTATTTTGCAGCAGTATCACGAAAAATCTGCATTTGTACGCTATCCTCGGCATACCTCGTTTAATTTGAAAAATATTTCCCACTTTTCCAATCTGTTTGCATCGACTACAGTGTTTGTAATTGTTTCGCGTTTTATACAGAAAAATTATTTTACAAACGTATTATTTATAAAATAAAGGGTTATTTTGAAAACAAAAAGAAAAAGTCGAGTCAAACAAAATGGCTAAAATCACATGACTGGCTTGAGATTCAACAAAAGGACGATGCAATCCTTATGTTCTGCAAGTTTTGTAAAAAATACAAAAAAAAAAAAATCCATTTTCAAACATAAAGTCAAATTTATTACCTAATTCTATTTGCCTAGTGAAATAGTTTTCGTCGATATTCGCCTTCGGCGATCAAAAATCGTTTAAAGTTTTTAATTGCTATTGCTGCATGAAAATTGATCATAAAATGATTTTAAAAATCAAAATATAAAGTAAATACAGTCGGCCCTCGACTTTTGCAGTTTACAGACAAAAAAATCGTAAATTCGCATGTGAGTCATTTTACATAAAATAACCCATGTAGACGTTTTTATGTCAGCAAATAAAATCATAACGTAAGCATGGGGGAAGTCAGGAATTTGAGTATTTTTGCTAACAAGTGGGGGGGGGGCTATAAAATTACCAAAAATGTGCTTACTTAATACTTAACGACTCCTAATTAATTTTTAAAAAGAATGTTAATAAGAATGTTAGTTTTAAGAATTAAAAAATTTAAATGTCGTAGAATATGAGTTATAGTTAATGCTTTCTTTTTTATTACTTTCTAAATTAGCATGGTAAAAAAAAATGAAATTTTAAGTGTCTCTCCTTATAACAGAAAATCTCTCCCAAAATTTTTTGGAAGGAGAGAAATTCTCCCCCTCTTTTCCTGACTTAGTGGGAACCCTGTAATGAACTGACCATAAGAACTGTCTATGACATCTTCAGAAAGCTTCAGTGTGAGAACTGGTATAATACTAAGGGCCAAAAGCAGGCGAAAGAACTAAACTGTAAGTGCCCTAGTATGCGTCAAAAGGAATTATTCAAGCTCAGTAGAGCTGGCATCAGAAGGGCTGTTGGGCTCCTTACTGGACACTGCACTCATAAAAGACACCTAAATATTATGGGTGTCATTAAGGATACGCTATGTAGAGGCTGCAATTGCAGCGAAGAAACCACCGCACACATACTCTGTGAGTATGAGGTGTTCTTCGCCCATGGGTTCGAACACTTGGGTCGACATGTAATTGAGCCCTGGGAGTTGCAAGGCATTCCTGTCAAGTGCCTGCTGATTTTTGCTTCGGCTACTGGTCTCTTTTCCTAGGATCCGCGCACGAAATTCAAAAATCCCTCACAGAAAAAAATGCTGCGCAGGAATTCACTTGCAGTCACCGCCGCTGATCCTTCTTAAATTTCGAAAATGAACGCGAGGAATTCTCGCGAGAGCGAATGAAAAGTAGGAATGAAAATATTCCGTGGATCGTGTTTTTTTCAGGAAGTTCCGTATCTCCATAGCGCAACTCCTCTTTTCCGAAAAATATCCGAAGTAGCACTGTTTTTCCCAAAAATTTCCGAAGCAACTGCGCATCCGGCATGGGCGAGACGCATGAAGGCTAAAGGGATCTATCTAGTCTTTATGGCGAGACGTGTCATTCCATTCTTCACTAGTTACGGATATGGCTCCTGTATATATAGGAGCCTTAGTTACGAACAAGTCGTGGCAAGGTGCTTTTTTTAATGGCGTTTCATTCTTTTCTGGGTATATAAAGCAGAGTACACTAGGCACAGAGGTTTTGATTTTTCCGAATTCGTTACATTTCCTTTTCTGCTCTTTGTTCCAGGACTTTGATTTTCAGTAAAAGTATTCCAACTTTTTCGCTAGAAATATTCTGATATCGCTAAAGAAATCCTATTTGCTTTGTCTACGCCCTTCAAACGCGATGTGCCGCACAGAATTGACACTATTTTGCACAAACATTTATTGGAAAAGATTGAAAAAGAAAAGGTCATCAGCGCATTTCCGAGATGATAGAAAGTATGTTTAAGTAAGGAATTCCTGAAATTAATGAGAGTTAACTTTCGCCGAAATGTAGCAGCTATATGTAGCAGCTGTTTCGAAATGTAGCAGCTGTTTCGAAAATATAGCAGCTATAAAATGTCATTCAGGGCCGTCTGATTGATCTCTTGAAATACTTAACCTAAGCAATAAACTTGTCATTTTCTCGGAAAACCCGATTTTTTTTCATCTCCGTGGAAATATACACATCTTTAATATTTTAAAAGACGCTGATGGAATTCCAACATCAAAATCATTTTCAATGAAATCCTATTATTTGGATGAAAATGGCTATTTTGAACTGAAAATTGACCCTATCAAAAAGTTCCATTGCAGTATATTTATGGAGTTTTAACGTGCTACATTTATTAATTAGTATTTTATAAAAGACAGTTTAGCAATATCGCGGAATTTTTATGTAAACACGATCGCCGATATATTTCGTTTTATTTTTAAATATTTTCCATTTTTTCAATCTGTTTCCATCCACTAATATTTTTATATTTTTTGGGCTTTTTATGCTGGGATATTATTTTTAAACATATTGTTGATGAAATTGAGATATATGTTTAGGATAACGAAATTAATTTTTTTTATTTATTCAAGCATTTAGAATTATAAGGCTTATTAGAAATACATTTGATGAGCATAAATTAGAATTTGATATATTTGCACCCATAGTTGAATCTCTCATTTCAATAAAAATGAACATCCTTCTCATCTTAATTTTATTAAAAGTACTTTAAAATATTTTGAAACATATAAACAAAGGTGCTTCTGCTAAAATATTAGATGAATATGGTGAGGGCCCACTTTAGTTGATATGTTCCAAATAAAGACTCTAATAACTACCCTGAATAATCAACTTTTTTCAGACATTTTTTTCTTTCAAAAATTTTCTTAATCACTAAATTTGATACAATAATTATATATAATTTGCATTTTAGTTAGCCAAGTATATCTTTTCATATGGATTGTAAAAAATCTGTATTTAATACATGTTTTTAAAATGAATTATAATTTTCTATAACATTTTAGACCATTCCAGTAAGTTTTAGAAAAGTGTTCCGAATTACATAAAAACCCCTTATCCAGAATGCCTGAAGTCCCAAGCATTCCGGATAATAGATCCTGTACTGTATATATATACACATATGTGTGTGTATATACAAGGTAGGATCAAAAAGTTTGGAGACTGTACTGATATCTCCAACCCTGATTGGAGGAGAGGGGAACTATTTTACTGTGGTGTAGAGGCACATGTGACGTGAGATGTGAAAAGGAAGCAGCAGGTTTGCAGTGCAGGGTAGTTCCAGACAATGCGTGTCAGTGAACTGTAGTCATTTGCGTTCATCGAAAACGGAAATGACGTTTGAAAAACAATGTGTGGATATCAAATTCTGCCAGTGTTTGGGGAAATTGCCGACAGAAACATTGCGCATGTTATATCAGGTATACGGTGAAAGAGCAATGTGTCATGCGAAGGTGTTTTCATAGCTCTCCCGATTCACAGTCCGCAGATTATTCGATGGAAATAGCAGATTCACAGTCCACGGACATGAATATGAACGATTATAGTTCACTGACATGCATTGTCTGGAAAAACACCTGCTTTTTCCTTTTCGCATCTCGCATCACATGTGCCTCTGTGCCACAGTAAAATAATTCCCCTCTCCTCCAATCAGTATTGGAGTTATCAGCATAGTCTCCGAACTTTTTGATCCTACCTTGTATATATATGTACATATGTGTGTGTGTATATACTGAAACTAGTTTATGATAATCCAAAGAAATATTTAGGTGGTTGCCAAGCACCATGTGTACCAGAATTAGTAAAAGCTTGGCAGTTTGATATATGCCCATGTTTACCATGTTCACTAATAGTGCGAAATGATTAGTCAACCAGGATGCCAGTGCAGCCGAAAGATTATATGTTATATGCAAAAGCATTTTCCAATACAAGGTATCCCAATCATCTGAGTAAGTTGTTATCTTATTTGGGGATGGGGTACAATGTGATCCCTAGTTTTTAGGGCTCTTTTCAGCTTTTATATATATATATATATATATATATATATATATCTGCAGTCAGTATTTAACATGATAATAATTCGCAATATATTGTTTATAAATAATCATATCAAGAGTTATCGTGCAAATAAGAGTGAATTTAAGTTAAGTAAAGATAAGTCTATTGAATGCATTTTGGTGTAAATTGAAATGCACAATTTGTGAATGAACATGGTTATATCTAATTATTATAAGAAATGTTCTATAATATTTTATTTTAAAATATTGTGCACTTATTTCATTTAGGAAAATGCAGATGATGCAGTCAGATATTCAGCACCCGAATTTTACTATGGACAAGTGGTCAGATATTCTAGTTGCAGAATTATTGCATGGTAGCATTTTTATGTTAAATTATGTTAAATACTATGTTTGTAAGTGATAATAGTGAAAAATAATTTTGTCATTTTATAAATCTTGTTATGTGATGTATTTCATTTTTCTTTGTCATTGATACCCTTACATCCTACGAACACTGAAACCCATTTTGACTTTTCATATGAAGATGTGAAAAAAAAAATTGCTCCTATCTTGCATAAGAATACATTTCACTGACACTCAGAATGACCCCTTTCTTCAAGCAGTGTTGAAACACATCTGTTGGGCATGCACAGTTGATAAATCGAAAAATCTGGACTTCAGTCCCAAAACGACCACAACG
The DNA here is from genome assembly GCA_951213105.1 of Amaurobius ferox. Taxonomy (NCBI): domain Eukaryota; kingdom Metazoa; phylum Arthropoda; class Arachnida; order Araneae; family Amaurobiidae; genus Amaurobius; species Amaurobius ferox. Next base: position 137,380,844 of record OX578142.1, read on the forward strand.
GAGAAACAGGCATGAGATTCTTCTGTGGATCTGCAAATTTCTGCTTTTGTGTTGTTTTTCATTTTCACCAAGGTTTCTGCTTTTCTCACTATTTACTTGAGAAATTTTCTTCTTTCCACGAGTGAAAATATTTTCCTTGCAAATTCCAAAAATTTCCTTCCCTTAAGCAGGTTGTCTGTCCACAAGGCACTAAAGTCTGAAAAAAGTTATGAAATTTGTCATGAATGTCCAAAATATCATGAATTTTTAGGTCTGAGTTTTTCCGGTCTGGAAATTACATCTAGACAGTTATATCTGGAAATCTGTTTCCTCGTGATTAGAAATCTGTTTTCTCACGAAATTGGCACTTGCACACAGTGATGTCTTTCACATGATGTGGAGATGACCAGTAAATAACTTTCTCTTATTTTTGCAAACTATTTGCATCAACTAAAGTTTTTATAATTGTTTCATGTTATATACAAAAATAACCTGTTTTTTAAACATATTATTAAGGAAATGAAGGGCTATTTCATAGCAGTATCACAAATAACAACATTTGTATGTAATCCTGGGTGTATCTCATTTAATTGTGAAAAAATTTTCTACTTATGCAATTTGTTTGCATCAACTAAATTTTTTACAATTATTATGAGTTGTATACAAAAAAGTTTTTTTTTTCAAACATTATTAATGAAATGAAAGGCTATTTTGCAGCAGTAATGAAGAATGTCATTTGTACATGATCCTTGGTATGTCTCGTTTAATTGCTAAAATATTTCCCACTTATGCTATCTGTTTGCAGCTACTGAAATTCTTATAATTACAAGTTATATACATAAAAGATATTTTTCAAACCTATTATTAATGAAATGGAGGGCTATTTTGCAGCAGTAACGCCAAAAACTTGCATTTGTATGCAATCCTTGGTATATCTCATTTAATTCTGAAAATATTTTCCACTTATGCAATCCGTTTGCATGGATTACATTTTTTTATAATTATTAGGAGTTGTATACAAAAATGTTATTTTCCCCAACATATTACTAATGAAATGAAGGGCTATTTTACAGTAGTATCTCTGTGTAAAAGTATCAGATTAGTTGTATAGAAGACTTGAGTTTTGTAACTTGTCTAGATCTTTGTATTTATGTGGAAGAATTGTTGAATGTGAGATATTTTAATTTTGTATCATAGAAAAATTAAAATTCCATTAAATATGTATTTAAATTATGATGTTTCCATTTTGATAGGTTTAATTGTTATATACGCAATAGAGCTGATGCATTTTTAATTCCATTTTACAACTTACAAGATAAAGTAAATTGGTGTTTATCATGCACTTTTTTACATTAATTCGAAATTTCCTCTTTTTTTGATCTTTCTGCAATCTTGTAAAGAGAGAATTGAAAATTTTAGCAGTTCACTCACTTAAATCATCAAAATTAAAATTACTTATGAAATTGGAAAAATATTTTTGCTAAAATCTAAAGTATATATGGAACTTTTTGCAAAACATAGAATTGTGCTGATGTTAGTTTTTTTTTTGGGGGGGGGGGTGTGAAAGAAGTATCGTATAACCTAAAAAATGCAAATTTTCATGTGTGATATAAAGGAATTATCCTACTTGTTCGGTTCAAACATCATTAAAATTAATGTTCTTTGATCTATGCTGTCAAGATAGAAAGTTTGTGATTATATTTCCATTCTCTAAGGTACAGATTTGTGTAAAAATGCCGAAACATAAAATATCTAAAAAGAACTAATGCTAGGATGCACCTGTATATATCGAGAAGTACCTGTGTACCAAATTCCATGGTCATAGGACAATTAGACTTCCTGCTACAGACTGCACACACAGATATGCAGACAGACACACCATCTTCCTTTATTATGTACTAGAAAAGGTACCAGGCATTACCCGGAAGTTAATGTAGGGTAGTTATATAACATAACAAAATAAATGAACTTTATTTGTATAAATAACAGTGAAAATTGCATGCAATATGTATATATTGACACAGCGTATGTGATATGAACCTCCCTCTCAAATCACTTCCTTTTTCTTCACCTTTATTGAGGAAAATAGAAATTATACTCATAGCATCAAACATTTTAACAGTTCTCTTGCTTAAAAAAATTATAATTAATTAATGGATGGCTTCAGAAAATTATTTGTTTTGGAGCAGTTTGTAATACTTTTTAGGAGCTTCTGTTAAATTATAAATATTGGATTGCACATCGTTTTATATTGCAATATAAAAATTGTGAACATTTTAAACACACAAAAATATATATTTTTAAAAAAATCATGAAAATTCTTTTATTAATCGTATGGATTCTGTTCATAGTTTGTTTGAAAGATAATTTTTTGGTTTTTCTGATGGTGTCAAAATCGAAACTTTGTGATAATATTTTTGGTCAATACGAAAGTGATTTGTGTGAATATCTCTCAAAATCAGGGTAAATCATGCTAAAACATAAAATAATTAAAAACTAATTAAAATTAAGAAAAAACACTGCCAAGATGCACTTTCCTGGGTCTTGAAGTACCTATGTGTGTATCAAATTTCATGGCCATACGACACTTAAATTTTTCACTACAGACCACACACACAAATATTTTCTTTTATTATGTAAGATTAATTCACTTATATATATAAACAACACAGTAAACATGTCAACTAATAAACTCCAAGATCAAAGACAACCAAATAAGTGGTTAAAAAGTCATTTATCACCTTATGACATACACAATCACATAGCCAAAGCACTTTTGGACATTATCATGCCCTTCATCAGTGGTGAAGTAAAATAAAGTGCAAACAAGTGCCTACATATAGGCCATACCCACCAGGCAAAATTTACATATATCAACTACATACAAAATTATATACATCAATTTATATATTTTTTAATCTTTTAAAAAATGAGAAAATAAATAATCATAAAAGTGCATATTACAAAAAGAAATAGAGTTTTAAAACCAACATGAATATCGACAAATGCTATTGATTTTTTTTAGAAAATCATGTAAAGGCTTGACCTGCAGAGAGTCGAGAACGAGTTACCAAACATAACTAAGGATCAGAACAGGTCAAAATTACAAGGGATTCATAAAGTAAAATATTGCGAAGGTTATTGCAGCTAATTAAAAGAAAAGGTGACCATGTTAATTCATAGTTTGAATCTATAATTGAAATTGATTGAATAATTCAAGAAGCATTGTCCTTTAATTAGAATTTCAAATATTGCTATTTCATTATATCAGTTTTGTTAAATGCTGGCTTTGAAAATATCTTTCAATGAAAGCCTCTCATGCAATCTTCCTGTGAATGTGTTAAGTGATATTTTACATAATTTCACATTTTACAGTATTTAAAGTTTCTGATCAGAATGATACCTCTGTTTTTGGTTTCATAAAGTCTCCTATTTAATTTAAAGTCTATTTCATTAATTGTTTTGTTAACTTCTTGTTCTTAATATAATTATTTTTTCCATAGTTTCCATAGTATACAGAGCATAAGTTGTTTCAAATAACACATTTAATTCAGTTTCTACTTTCTAAAGCTTATCTTTAAGCAATTCACAATCGTCCTGTAATTCTCGATCTGACATCTTTTTCAATTGTATAATCTGAGTTTAACTCACTTTTTTGCAAGAAGTTGTTTTAAGCTTTGTAACATAATAAAGTTGAAATGTCTACATTTACCCAACAGCAAAAATATTTCTCCAAATTTAACAAATATCCATCTTCCAAGACAAAAGTACACATATATTTTCAAAAGTACACACTGGTTTTGCTCTGCAGTAAATTAAAAACCAAATGTTTAAGTTCACTCTTTTTTTCAAAGGCACATTTATGGCTCTAAAGTTCGTAAAATCCATTCACAGCAAATAGCTGGCAGATGTCAGAAATTAATATTTTGAAGTCCTAATTTTAATTGAGACAGTGAAATTTAATAAAGTATCATTATAATGTAGTTTTTTTTAGTATTTTCGACACATCCCCAATTTCCCCATTACAAAATATGTGTTAATTTAAATATCATTTTTTTTTTTATTGAACTTAAGAAATTGAAAAATACTTAAAACATTTTCATTATAGCTAATATTTTTTCCCTTAGCTAATTTCAATATTTATTAAAGATATATATAACTTATGTTTCATCTACCATAAATTATAATACACCTGTTTATATTTACTCTTGAGGCAAAATATATATGATTAGCATATAAAATGCATGAAAATAAACAGTTATTTGCATGATTTTAGCTGAAAAATGGTTTTGTGCTCTAGGGACAATATCACTTGCGCGCGGGTTGCTCTGGATTTTTTATTATTTTTGTTAACCTATTTGCAAATGACGTTTTCTTTCGCCAAATGGAGTTTTTATCTGCCAAATTTTATTTTGACTTTCTAATTTTATTTCATTTAAAAATTCTTAAATTCCAAAAGATCATTGCTTTGGAAAATACACATTGTAGTATATATTACAATTAGTATACCATGATTTTTGAGTTTGACATTAGCAAAATTCATAATTTAACATCAAAATTTTTGCTAAATCTTTTTTTAAGTCACTAAATTGAATTTTTTTTCACAACATATGGCAATGTTGATCGGCAGTGTAATTTCTGCTTGAGGAAAATAATTTTAAAATTCCAAAGAATAATTGATTTTAAATAAGATCTATGTTGAATGTAAAAGTCTACTTCTGTATGATTTCATCCTGTAAATTTCAGGAATTACAAGTGGTACAGATATGGCATGTCATGAAACTGCAGAAAGTAATAAAACCAAAGAAAACTGTATTGATGGGTTCGTTGTACTTTATTTTCTTTATAGTGATTTTGTAAACAAGTTTATTAACAATTATATTATTAATTAAATAGGGTGTCTATTAATTAGGAGAGTCACAAATTTACCACAGACACAATGAAATTTTCACATTTATAGCCAACACTATTTTTGATTCCCCCCAAACAAAAGTAGAATTTCTACTTGACTTCATTCTTGTCTATGAACTTGAAAACTACGATGTCACTGTCATTTATTGGCTGTCATCCAGATAGCATATTAGCTGTGGCTGTATTAGATGTTGTAGTTCTAACTGAACAGATAATTGTGCAACTCTTTATCCTCCAACGTCAGATTCTGTTTTAGCTATGTTGAACCAGTATTGATGATAATGGGAATGACATGTGACAGTTTGTTATTTGCTGTTGTAAATAAAAACACACATCCCATAGAGATGTATAGCTTATATAATTAAAATTAATACAGATCAACTTTAAAGTGGTGAATCAACCAATTTACTATTAATAGGTATGGTTTATAAAGGTCAAAATGTATCACATATTCATTTTGTCTGAAGCAGAAAATGCTTGCGGTTTTGGATTTATTTATTAATAGAACAAATTACCCTGCATTGCCTGGGTCCTAAAGAAATGGCCACTACTTAAAATAATTAAATAAGCCCCTATTACTTAAATAATACATTCACACTCCAAATTACATGCTCTATGCAAAATGAATAGAGGGCATGCATGGCTTAAACTCCTAGGTTGGTGGGCATGCATAGTAAATTCCACCAGTAGATGGTCAAATCTGTCGAACATGCAGACTTCAGGGGAATGCATTTCAATCACTAAATATGACCACTTAAAAAATTACAAAAATTAAAATTGCCTATGAAATCAAAAATTTTTTTTGTTAGAATGTTAAGATATATATGGAACTTTTAGCCAAATTATAGAATTGTGCTAATCTTAGTTTTTTTTAATGCAACGATATACACTCACGTACAATGAAAGTTGCTCACCAAGAAGGAAGCATAGAATGGACCTGAAATTTTATTGATGGAAGGATACAGATGAATGATATACATGATTACACAGACATCGTAGCAGAACACGTACAGAGAGAGCTGTGGTACACAGTCCAGTCATCCTCAAAAGCGCTTCGTACTGCCTTGTGCTGCTATACAAGCAGCAATATGGTCCAACATGGTGTCTAACAGATGCCTAATATTGTCCTGCGGCAGACGAGTCCACACATGTTGGGTGTTAAGTTCCAAATCCCGAAGATTGCGGCAACAAAGTAGCTGGCATTTCAACTGATCTCATACATGCTCGATAGGGGACAGGTCTGGGGAGCGGGCAAGCTATAGAAGTGTCGACATGACTCAGGCAGGCCTGGACGACCCAAGCCTTGTGCGTCTGGGCAACATGTAATCCCAGCAACGAATGGAAGCACTTGAGACCATAGAATCTTAATCACGTACCTCTGGCCCATCAATGTTCTAGGTACCACTGCTAGAGTGGATTGGCCGTCATAGACTATGGCTCCCCAGCCCATGATGTGTGCAGTGGGACTGGTGTGGCGCTCGATAATGAGGTTAGGATTGTGGCATTGTGCAGAGGACTTCTCCACACCCTGATACGCGGGGCGCGGTAGCCCATTGGTTAGCGCGCTGGAGTAGCACTCGGTAGGCCCGGGTTCGATTCCAGCCGCTGCCAAAACTGCCGCCGTGTTCATGCGGAGTACGATCACGTTAAACATGTGGGTCCGAAAGTCCTTCCGAGAGGTTGGTGGTAGGGGAAGGAGGGTACGGTCCCTGTGGATGCCTCCCCCACTGGGTTCCGGTCTAAATTGGGTGGCACTTCCCGACCGTCCAAACTGTTACCTTACACCTTTCTGGTAGGTTGGACGGTCTGGGTGTCAACAACAACACCCTGACACGCTAGACACCACACATCGCCAGTCTGTGGCTTTCCACATTGCTCTGGCCCAGCACCACTGTAACCGGAGACACCGATTTTCCCGTGTTAACGGCAGCACATGTAAAGGATGCTGGGATCGCAGATTCGCTTCCTTCAGGTATTTAGATATGTCTTGTAGATACACAGGAACTGCAATGTGTGCCTGTATCGCGGATCAGGTCACCTGGGGCTCTATAAGTGCCTGCGGCACGATCATTCGATCCTCTCTACTCATGCCTGGTCCATCCAGAGCCAGTCCTCTGTGTATGGGTGGTGTCCCGTGACCAGTGCTCCTAACACCGTCGGACAGTATAGTCTGAACAATCCACTTGATGGGTGATCCGGCGCTGACCACCCTGCAGTTTTCAGGCCAATGATCAGGCCTCTCTCTCAAAGTCCGTCAATTGCGTATATCGATATTTCTGGCGGCTACCCACCATTCTTTTCATTCCATACTCATATTTCCGTTGGCCGAAGCTTCTCGCATTGATGGGGCGTCGACTACATGCCGGTTTATAAGGCCGTTGGCTCATGCTTGCAGTGCCACTCACGGGGGTACGGTCATGTGCAATCACACTAGACTAGTATCATTTGCATACCAGCTCGCCCTCTAGCTATTTACATCATTTCATAGTTGTACCATGTTTCCTTCTTGGTGCACAACTTTCATTGTCCGTGAGTATATATATATATATATATATATATATACAGTACAACCTCGAAAATCTGGGTGTTTTCCAAATTTTCAAGGGTTTTTTTTTTTCTCAACTCTTGGACTGATGAAGTCGCAGATTTAAAACAACTGGCTAAGATTATTTATATGGCATTATGTTTTATGAACAAATACCATATTTTCCAGTTGACTTTCTGAAACCCTAAATGAGATAAAAGTTTAGGGTTGACATATACACCGGATATAAATATGGACTGCCGTAGATCGGCTCGTAATTGGAGTGTGAATTACGTTGTTAGTATTAACCCCCCCTCCCCCTTATGCAATTCACGGTTCCTGACTTATTATTTCACGTAAAATATGCATCATTATTTAAATACTGATTTTTTATTATCAAAATTTCCTTTTCTCATTATTGAAAAAAAACATTTTTCTGAAGCAATGTAATTTTTAATGTGAAGCACTTTAGAACATTATTGTAACATTTTATCACAGATTGTTCAATTAAATTTTAAAATCCCAAGAGTCGTATTAATGCTCACAGAAACTTATTTTGTTTACTTCTTAGTACAAATCCCATTCTTAAATATATTCAATTTTGTTTCCAAAGTTCCCTCCCCCTTCCAGTATTTGATGAGTTTTTCGTTCTCATCGAACCGCTTGTCAGCTTGAAATCGACTGTATATTTTACCCTTTTTGTTTGGAAAGCCATATTTACATACTATAAATAGCAAATAAATGACTAAATAATATCATATCGCACAGAACTGAGTAACAAGGTCAAAGGGGTCAGCTGCATTTATGATTAAGAACCAAGCAAATTATTTTCTTGGCAGCCCCTGCCTCACCACATCCTGGTGCTGCTGCAGCTTCATAATGTCTCATCATATTTTAGAAAAATCATTGAGAGGAGAGATATTTTCTTTTTTAAAAAAGATATTTATTTTATCGACTGCGATATTTTTTACATATTTGACTATTACTAATAAAGTTTTTTTTTTTTCCAGAGTCATCAGCCTTTTTAAACATAACATTTATATAGATGCTAGAAAATTAATCAAACTTTTGAGTTCTTATTTTTTGTTTTTCATTTCGTTAATAACGAATATGGTTTAAATACATTTACACCTTTAAATATATCTGCAAAAGTGCTAATCCTTGTACTTAATTAAATCTCAGCACTTCATTAAATCTCGACAAAGCCAATATAACGGAAGTTCTGCACTGTAATGATGTTGTGCAATTGTAAATAAATTGAGTGATGATGAAGTTTGTGATATGATATTAAATAAAAAAGAGCAAAGTAACAACAATAAATGTGGAGAAGGAAAACTACCCATTGATAATCTTGTGCAAACAATTAGTCATGCAATTAAAGGTCTTGAACAAAGAAGCTTTATAACTGAGCAGAAACAACACCCATCTACAGGATAAGAAAAACTGCTTTTCCATAAACCAAAATTAATGAAACAACAAACGTTAATTTAAATATTTAAACGAAATTATAAAATGCAATTTTATCATTTCGTTTCGTTCACACATTCTATATTAATGTGTATATTTTTTCTTAGAAATTTCTTTTGCCCCATTTTTTGTATTAAATAATATGTTTTAATTAATTGACTTAGCTTATTAATTAAAACATATTATTACTAAAAATAGTGCTTTAGAGTGTATTTAGTTAAAATTAAGTTTGAATTTTATTCAAACTCTATAATCTGGAAAAATCGAAAATTCGGAATCAACAAAGTTCCGGCGAGCCCGGATTTTCAAGGTTGTTTTGTATATATACAGGGTGTCCGGGCTAAAAGTATCCAATAGTAATGACTTATAATTACAGAACTACTCATTAGAATGTAATAGACTGCTCCTCCGTGGATTGGAAACCCCTTTGAGATTTTTTGGGTATAGACCATTCAGCCGCATATGCGTACAGTAGTCAGCAATAGGCATGAAAGCGAAAATCTCCTTCTATGGGTTTCATTAGTTAAGATGTGGATGCCACAGCAAAAAGTGCAGTGCATGCTTTGGTTAACTGAATTTAAATCAGTGACACGTGTTCAGCAGCATGCACGAACAGAATGGAATATGAATCCCCTGACATCGAAATCCATTTGGCAATGGGATAGAACTTTAAGAGAGACAGGAAATTTGGTTTTGTAAACTGGCAAACATCCTAAAGCTGTTATGACAGATGAGACTGTTGATCGTGTGCACGATTCATTTTCTAGGAGTCCATATAAGTCTAATTCGGAGGGCTAGTAATGAACTAGGGCTAGTACAAGCTTCAACTTCTGCAACACTTGAAGCCAATTGATCACCACTTAAGATTGAATTTTACTTTTGAAATGTTAAATCGTATTGAAGAGACACCCAATTATCTTGAGCATGTGGTCTTTAGGAATGAATCCTGCTTTCACACATGTGGGAAAGTTAACAGACATAATTGCCATATTTGAGTAAAGGAAAATCCCCAGCAACTGGCTGAACAAGAAAGGGTTACACCTAATGTCAATGTGTGGTTAGGAATGCACTCAAATGGCATCACTGGTCCATTTTTTATTCGTAGAGCGCACAGTTATGGAACATGTTTATCTTGATATGCTGGATAAATTTGCTGTTCCACAAATTCCATCGGGTTTCCTGTTCTAACAGGACAGCGCTCCACTGCACTATCATGGAGATGTTACTACATTTTTGACTGGGGTATTTCTGGGACATTGGATTGGAAGAGGGGGCCTAATTACCTGGCCACCAAGGTTCCCTGGATTTGACTCCATTAGACTTTTTGCCTGGGGATTCATTAAATCCGTTGTGTATCAACCAAAAATTGAAACTGTGGATGAGTTGAAGAAGTGTATCATTCAAGAAATTCATCTAATAACTCTTGATATGCTACGAAACACTTGGCAAAAACTCGATTACTGTTTAGCCATTTGTTGTGCTACAAAAGGTGCACACATCAAACAGTATTGATATTAAAGAAACTTGGTGGGATGTTCTTTTTATTGAATTTTTTTTTTAATTCTAATGAGTAGTTCTGTAATTATAAGCCATTACTTTTGGATACTTTTAGCCTGAACACCCTGTATATATAAATACATATATATATATATATATATTATTATATATATATATATTATATATACAGTGAAACCTGTATATAACGATAATTTTGCATATTTCAAACTTTTTTTCGTGTCCAAGACTTTTTGGACTTTGGAATAAGACTTTTACAATGGCAGACTTGACACAAAGGCAGTTCATCCTAAAGGGGAATAATGTTCTATGTACCGACTTTTCGAACAACAAAAGTGATTCCCATTACTTTCCCTCGGAGATTGACACAATGGGTGGAGGGGGAGTGCGTGCACAATGTGATAAGGACCACCTTCTAATAAATTGTGATCAGTTTGCTTTTAGTGAATGGTTATTGTTCCAACTTAGCCACCTGTTTGTCACGTGATTTATGCCCATCTTTTCTGTACATACAGTATCACCTGCATAAAATCGACCCATCCAAACTTGGTTTGCTCGTTAAATTCTTTCACAGCGATAGGACATGTGTGACTTTTTGTGTTAAAAGCTCTTATATGTACGCAGTGTTAGTACGGTAGTGTGTAGTGTCGAAAATGGCCCCAAGAAACACTATTTCTTTTCAGGAGAAATTAAAAGTAATCAGAGATATCGACAGTGTGTTAAAACAAGTGGAAGTTTCTAAAAAATATGGCATCCCTCAGTCAACAATTGCGACGTTTTTCAGAAAATGAAAGGATATTGAGGAGGCTGAAAAAAATGGAAAGATAGATTTGAAGCGTAAACGTATGAAAGGTGCTTTGAATGAAGATGTTGACACAGCAATCATTAGGTGGTTCCAGGAAATGCGAGCACAAAATATCCTAATAAATGGACCACTGATATGTGAAAAAGCAAAAAAATTTGCAACCATGCTAGGAAACGAGAATTTTAAAGCAAGCAATGGATGGCTCACTTCGTTTCGTGACCGTCACGGAATATCGTTTCAAGTAATTAATGGCGAAGAGAAGTCTGTGCCCATAGATGACGTCGAATCATGGAAGCAGCGTGAATTGAGAAAAATTGAAAAAATGTATTCTGCTGACAACGTTTACAATGCAGACGAAACAGGATTGTTTTTTCAACTCATGCCAGAGAAGATGTTGGAATATAAGGGAGAAAATTGCAAAGGCAGGAAGAAATCGAAAGAGAGACTGACGGTGTTGTTGTGTACAAATGGTATCAGAACGGATAAGTTGAAGCCCCTAGTGATAGGAAAATCTATGAAACCAAGATGCTTTAAAAATGCAAAAAGCTTACCAGATGATTATACGGCAAACAAAAGAGCGTGGATGACGGAAAAAATATTCAATCAATGGCTATTAGATATTGACAGTACTATGCAAAAGAAAAAGAAACAAATTGCTTTAATTGTAGATAACTGTACTCCCCACAATAATCCGCCAAAAATGAAAAATGTTAAACTCTATTACTTCCCACCCAATTGCACATCAGTTCTGCAGCCGCTGGATTTAGGTATCATTAAATGTGTGAAAGGATACTACAGAAAACGTATGATTGGAAACGTCATTTTTAAATTGGAAAACAAGATTGACAAACCCTTTGACATAAATCTTAAACAAGCATGTGACATGATCTCTTGAAGTTAGAGTTCTGTGCAGTCATCTACCATACGAAATTGTTAGCGGAAGGCAGGTTTTAATTTCATCTCGTGCAGTGATGAAGAAGAGTCTGACAGCGATGGGAATTCTCAACAAAATCTTTCTGAAGAAGAAAATTGTGTGCTGCATCTAAGTAATTCTTTGAATGCATTCAAAGTTTCCACGAATATGCACTCTTCAACAAATCCAGAAGACTATTTGAATTTGGATGAAGGTCTATTAGTGTTCAGTGGGAGCACCGTTGAGGACATAATTGCAGAACTGAAAGAAAATTATGATGTTAGCAAAGTGGAAGATGAGGAGTGTGGAATGGAATCACCACCCAACATAAGAACTGAAGATGCTGTTAAAATGATCGAAACATTACAGAATTTTATTCCTACTTTACCAAATGTTCCAGATGTATATCTGAATTCGCTAGAAGGTTTAAAAAATATGTGTATGACGGCTACATTCTCTGCAAAATCCAAGCAAACGAAAATATCCGATTACTTCACATGTTAAATTTTCTTTGTCCTATTTAAGGATTCAAATTCTGTGCGGTACATATTTCATTTCTGTTATGGCGTATTCTTGGTTTTTGAATTAAAAATATAACTCCAATTTCATTTTTATCATTATAATTATCCATTTTTAAATTGCATAATAGAAATATAGTTAAAATATACGCTGTGTTACATTTTTGAACTGCAATTTGAATCTTATGATTTAGGTTCATAAGATACTACATATGTTTCATATTTTTTTCCTAATCTATAATACATTAATTAAAAATGTAAGTTCAACATAATACTGTAGTATTATTCAGTAATGCAAGTTCAACATATATTATTATAATAATGCCACACCCATGTTAAATAACTTCCATTTTAAAGTGTAGCAAGTTCAGCCCTGTCTATAACAATAACTTGTCTATAACGATATTTTTTCTCAGTCCCTAGAGTATCATTATAGACAGGTTTGACTGTATATATATATTATCTCATATATATATATATATATATGAGATAATGTAAGAAATGCAAATTTTAGTGTAAGAACAAGTAATGTAATTTTTTTCTTAATCTGAAATCCCTCTAAAACATTTACACTGTTGGAACATAGCAGGATCAATATTTAACATATCTAGGGATTCTTTATAAATAACATTAATGGAAGCCCCAGAATTGATTAGAAAAGAATAGTCAAATTTTTGTATCCCTGAAACAACAGGGACTGGTCAGATGAAACCGCCATCCCTAGAAAGGACACGTCCAGGAGAGGATTTAAGGAAACAAAATGTGGAAAATTAGAATAAGTGTGGGATACAGTAAGAAGAGGTGTGCGTATGCAAATATTTCATTTCCATGCCTGTTCATCACTTGATAATGCTGATAAGAGATTTAAAGGATTTGATGCATGTGGACAGTTGTTGTTCTAAGTGAAAGTTTTATGAGAAAGATTTAATTGACGCCTTAAAATTTTCGGTATGTCTTCACGATATCACTTAGATGATTTTACGTGTGGCTGTATTATTGGAAAGATCAAAGAAGGGCGAAAAATAATAGATGTTGCCAGGGAGTTCGACATCACCCACAGCGTTGTTTCACAGCTATGACAAGCATTTAAAACAACTGGAATGTATAGCAAGTGTCATGGGGGAGGTCGTGTTAGAAGTATGACGCCTGTAGGAGACAGGTACATTGTCCTATCGGCAAAAAGAGAAGGTGCACCACAGCTCAGCAAGTGGCAAATCAGTTTTTTGCTACCACAGGACAGTGGATCTCCCAAAAAACTGTAGCTAGACATTTGGGAGAAGGACTATACACCCATAAACCTGTTGTGTGAAAGCCCCAGGCCGTCCGGCTCGTCCAGAGGACTTGGAGCAACAGAATGGACGACCGGGGGATAAACCTGTTGTGTGTGCTCCATTGTCCAGACTGCACCATACCGCTTGTTTGCAATGGTGTCGTGAGCATCGCAATTGGACTGAGCAGGCCTGGGCTTGCGTACTATTTTCAGATGAGAATAGGTTCAATCTGTCATCAGATTGTAGATGCCAACAACTGATCTGGCATGAGAGTGGCACTGCTTATTGTCCAGAAAATGTCCAGGAAAGGGACCGATATCCGACATGCAGTATCATGATATGGGCCAGCATCATGATCAATGGCCGCACGTCCCTACATGTGGTTGTAACTGGGACTATGACCGGCCAACGATACATTGATGAAGTTCTACTGCCTCATGTTTGCCTTTTCCGTGGTGCTGTCAGGGGTAAATTTGTTTTCATGGACAACAATGCAGCATGTCATCGAACACTCGCTATTCAGGATTATCTAGTCAGCGAGGGTATTCAATGCCTTGTATGGCCAGCAGGTTCTCCAGATCTAAACCCCATTGAAAATGTTTGGGATGCTTTGGGGTGGCTACTTTCTGGTCGAAAATATCCTCCAACAAACAAGAACACCCTCATCCATGCACTGACAGAGGAGTGGGATAACTTGCCTCAACAGCAGCTGGATAATGCTGTGCAAATAATAACACAATGTGTGGAATGTTGCATTGCACTCCACGCTGGACATATCCTGTACTGACACCTTTTTCAAAGGTACCTGCTTTCATGCATATGCAGTTTTCCATTTCTCCGTACACAGCATCAAATGAACACTTTTTCCTTTCAGATGTTTCAAAACCTTCTGTATTTTCCAGAACAATAAATGATCTTTATTCTAATGTCCGAACAGTGTGGCAACAATATTTTATCCTGCTGGGCCTCCACCCCTGCTTAATGTTGTACTATATTGCAATTTGTGATCCGTCCTTAGCAATTGTCCAGCAGTGTATATAATCATTCTTTTGTTTTAATGAAAAAAGTCATAACGTATGTATCAGAATGGTATTTCCTTTATACTCCTGATACATGAAAAGAAAGTATACAGACCAAGTGAGACTGCTCATCATTAATTAATATATATATATATATATACTTCATCAAGAATAAATATCCTTGGTCTAATATTCTAAATAAATGATCAAGTGGTTAGCTTTTGAAAAGGGAGTCTTATACTCCAAATTAGCTGAAATAAAGCATAATTATAATTAAATAATTCCAAAAGGTTAAAGGAAATCAAAAGGCAGATGTGGATCCAAATTAAACTTTATTTACATATATATATTTATGTATATGCAGAAGAAGTAATTATAGTAATCAGTAATCTTTAACACAGTTTTACCTACATTTAACTCATAATCAGTTTTCTATTATTCAAATACATTACAAATGGTATTGCATTTCTATTATGTAAGTTTCATATTTTAATATTTACATTTTGTAGTAATTGTAAAATTAGTAGTATTCTTTCCCTAAGGTTTAAGGTTTCCCTAAGTGGGAGCATTTAAAATACATAATAATGAATTGAAGTATTGTGACAAATACTATATTATAATCAACATAAAATTGCTTAAACTGATTTAATAAAATTCATCATTTTCTAATTGGATAAAACACTTTTAATTTCAGTATTTAAATTTTAAAAAATTATGTATCTAAGTCATAAATTATATTTGCTAAATTGTAATACGATGAAGAAGGTGACTTATGTTGTTGAACTGAAGAGGAGTGCATTTTGGTCAGCCTAATGCTGTAGGCTATGACATATTTGGCAGTCTTTTTTATTACATGGATTGTGTTCAGGTGCCGGTCTTGCATCGTTCGAGTCAAAGAGGGATCCATGTCCTACTAGCAGTCGCTCAATAACGTAGCATGGTGTCGCAATCCTGCCATTGTAATCGTGTGCAGTTGCAGCATGTTTCAATAAAAGAGGACCCATGTCCTGAGTATCATTCACTCAATTCGTATATCCAGCATTCAAAGTCTGTAGCAGACCAAAAAAGAGCAACCATCAAGGATTAAAATGAAACAAGCCCATAGTGAGTTTCAGGTGCCAGTACAGAGGCTCAATAATCAACTAAGACCCATGTCCTGAATAAAATTAGCTCAAGTTTGGAGCCAGTATTCTGAGGTCTCTGTCAGACCAAAAATTCTATCCTAATGCCTGAAGAAAAGGCCCAGATTTTCCAGCACGAAGCCGGACCATACTTGCAGAAAAATCTATTATGCTGCTTACATTTTCTCCCCTCTAACTAATGCAGTATGTGCTAAAACTGGCGCTGTCTAAGAAACCATGTGATTGGCTATAAGTGGTCTTAAAGTAGATCTCATAGGTCATAACTTTGGTAATGTTAAAATAAAGGGGTACAATGTTGTTCACCCCCTTTGAGCAACGTGGGCCCATCTGCAAATTCTGTCCTAGCTGTATAGTGGTAAGAGTGACTTTCGCATATTATTTTCTTGAAGTTGACAGCAATAATTGGCTTCTTAACCCTTTCGGGACGGCGGCATTCCGAAACTACCGTGGCCCAAAGGACGAAGCGCTTCGTTTCCGAAATGTGCGTAAAAGACGGCTACTTTTTTGCGCTAAGCCTTACTCTCGAAAAAAATTCACTAAAAATCACCCGTTCAACACAGCATTCTACTTTTTTCAGGAAGAAAGGAAATACTTATTTTCTATTTGATGTATATTTTTTATTCAAATTTTCTTTTATCAAAATATTAAAAATTTTAGTGTATATATGTTTTAGGTACAGATGGATAATTCTTTGGCATGTCCTTCCGATTTTTTAAAACTGTACCACATATATGCGTATTCTTAGACAACAAATACTTTGCAAGTACAGGAGAGGTAAAAAATTTATCCAAATACAAAGTATATCCTTTTCCTGAAAGTTCACTTAGAAATGTTTTCACAACGCGTTCTCCATACCCACCATCAGAGCTTGATAATCCCGTGTCCTTTCCAGTATACACAAGGAAATTCCATTTATGGCCTCATTCCGATTCTGACGATTTATATATTTTTATTCCATATCTGGACCTTTTCGATGGGATATATTAACGAAATCCCAGCCTTCCTTTCCATGAGAATATAAATAACCTAATCATTTCATTGCCGCACATTCCTGTACCCCCCCCCCCCTCCCCCACCCGCTCAAAAAAAACCTCTCTTATATTCCTCTAATTCAACAACCAAATCAATAAAAGACAAAATCAGTACGAGACCCGGAACTCAATTATAAAATTGTTGATGCTACGAGAAGTGATATGTTTACTTTACAGAACCATGTGTTTCACCGCTCCAAATGGAGAAATAATTCATTGGATTCTCCTTGTGCCAAGGTCAAACATCTACAAAATACATTTAAGTTGCTTCCACGGGCATTTAGCGCCATCTAGGAGACAAATACATTCAAACTAAAACGTTCCACATAGAAACACCCATACGTGCCAGTCGTCCTTTAGGGTAAAATTTCCTCCGGCCCGCAGGAGTGCCGTTCGTCCTTGACTGCAACTTCACAGCTGGCGCGTATGCGTGCCACTCGTCGCGAAAGGGTTAATAGAACTGACCAAGTTATCGTGCTGGGAGTAGAATTCGAGGTTTTACGTTTCTGTGGGAAACTGAGTCTTGTCTGCAGAGGAATTTTGACTGTTATGGGTTAAAGATTGTAAAATCCTTACACATGTTTTTTTTTTAGAGGGGACAAAGTAACTTGTGGCAACTCTCGTGAACTTGCAGCTGTGTAGAAAGGAATTTGAAATACGACTAGTGAATATAAAATTTCAAGTAAAAGATCCAATCA
Source organism: Amaurobius ferox (assembly GCA_951213105.1). Taxonomy (NCBI): domain Eukaryota; kingdom Metazoa; phylum Arthropoda; class Arachnida; order Araneae; family Amaurobiidae; genus Amaurobius; species Amaurobius ferox. Next base: position 137,398,637 of record OX578142.1, read on the forward strand.
CAATTAAAATTTAATATAAAAAGGAGTTAAAAGTTTTTAAAATACGTGCATTAATTAAAATTAAGTAAAATGTCATATTCATTATGACAATATGGTTAGTTGTATACATGCTAATTTTAAGATTTTAACATGAAATGCATGATTTTACTGCCTTTTTATGATCTATGATTTAGAAATATATATATATATATACACAGACATACCTACATACATACAGGGTGTCCCAAAAAGATTGAAACGCTCTTTAATTCTTTACCTGTTGGAGATAAGTGGGCAATGTAAATTGCAAAAATGTTGAAAGTAAGGTAGGAAATAAGACTTTGTTAATGAAATAGTCCTCCCATTAATTTTTAAAAAGTTACACTTTTTAAATTTTTATACGACCCCTTAGACAAATTTAGTCAATCAGAAAATTTTTATTTTTAATGCAACAAGATCATTAAAAAAACCGAATATCTGTATCTTTAAAATCAACTAAATTATGATAAAAGAAAAAATCTGACTCATGCCACTTTTTCGTACCGAGATATTATTATAGTTAAAACATCATTCAGTGCTGTTTATGCATATTTTTCTGAGTTTAAAAAATATCATATTTTTCATAGTAAATTTGTTTGTTTTTAGATGTCTCTTTTAAATCGATAATATATTAAACAATGCATAAAATATTTCTTTAGATATTTAAAGCATCTATTGTTAAAATTACATATGTAAAATATGCCAATTAAAACAAAATTAATAATATTTCTTGAGTACTATTTTACAGATTCTATTTTAATATTTTTTACCACACTACTATAAGATTTTTCTGTCTTTGTAGTTGAAAGGTATGGTTAGTTGGTTGGCTGTAAAGGGTCATATTAATTAGCTCTAAAATTAATAATAAAAAAGAAATATAAAATCCAATGTAAAATTAAAATAATACATATTTCACACAAATAACCTAATAGATGCACCATAAACTTATGTCAAGGTACATTAAGGTTTATTTTAAATACTTTAAAGGGAGAAGAAAGAATTAAGGCCTTTCTTTTATTGTCTTTATACGCTGTCAAAATTGTGTATTTTCTTTTTTTGTTAGGCATGAAATAGTAAAATTTCTCACTAAGATTGATGAACTTCAGCATCAAACTGTTTGCTTAAGTGGCGAAAATGCTCAGATACAGGAAATGCTTATTGATGCTGGGAAGAAACTAAAAATTGCTGCAGATGAAAATTTACAACTGAAGCTCCAATTATATCGGTAACTTTGCTTTCATAAATATATTTTGTAATAATATTTATATACAAGGTTCCTAGAAAAGTCCTTAAGCACCACAGTAATTTTGTAAAGAGTGATCCATGAGTATACATGTTGGATATATAGTAAAGTGACAATCCTGATTGAATAAAAGTAATTGCATCATCCTAGTGGAGAATTTAAAAAGTTAGAATATAAAACTGGGCAGAAAATCAGATATAGAAAAATGTCAATTGCAAAATTGTAGAGCATTGCCTAATTAGTAGGGATCGACACACTAAAACTTTAGAATGCATTTATGTGACACAATATATGGTTATAGGGGAATTTCTGGCACATTCAGGCATTATACAATAAACAACACTTAACATGGATAGCAATTTAGAGTCTGCCTAATATGTTCTTCGTCATTGCAAAGCACATTTGAATTTAAGAAAGAATATTACAAAGTAATTATTTGCAATTAAGCACTGCACGTCTATCAATAGGTGGAGTATGATTGATATTTATAGCCTTCCAGATATACATTCCTGGAGTTAATTCTTACTAATTAGATAATACTTTACAACTTTATTTAGCTTTTCTGTCTATCTCACTTTGTTGCCAAGTTGGCTATCCTAACTCTTTAAATTTTTTACTAGGGGTGCTGCAATTATACTTTTATTTTTTCGGACATGATCACTTTACTACAGATAACATGCACACTTATGGACTTTTTCTTACAAAGTTATTGGGGTGCTTAAAACTTTACTAGGAACTCTATATATTTAACAAATAGTTAATAAATTTCTACATGTATAATACTGTATATATAAGTTTATGAAAATGCATAAAATACTACTTTTTAGTTTTCACTCATAAATAGATTTAGCTATTTTGTGCTGTTCGAAATATATATTTTAATTCAATTTATTTAGCACTAAAGCTGATTTAAAAGAAATTGACGATTTGACTTTAGAAGTTTGGAACTTGAAAAACAAATTAGCCAAATTTGAATCCATTGAAAGGAAGAAGCAAAAAAGACTACAAGAAATTGAAGATAAAAAAAAAAAAATATTTAAAAAAGTTCATGATCTAGAAGAAAAGGTAATTTTCTCTAAAATTATTGCTCTAACTCAGTTGTTTATTTTTAATCATATATATATATATATATATAAGCACGCACATACATACATACATACATACACAGGGATGCCAACTGTTACAAATTTTCCATAACAGTTACTGATTTCCTGAGTTTGTTATGGAGATCCCCGAAAATATTACGGGAAAATGGTAGCATTTGGGTCATTCCATGTGAAATCACCCAATTTTAAATTAATAAGTTGCTTGACCATTTTGTTAATTTTTTATATTTTCACCATAGGCGGTCTTGCTAGTGACCTACTCAAAAATATATATATTTTTTTTTATCTGCTGCCATCTTGGATTTATGCTCATTTTTCGTTACTGCGGGAAGCAAAAACGAGCGTTTACAAAGGTTTTGAAAAAAGTTGCTGTGTGATTTCTATTACAGATAGAATGTTCTAGTTTTCACTGCCTTAAAGTAGAGATTCTGGCCTTTCAGAAAATGTATATATATATGTAAGATAAGATTTTGGTAACTGGGACTTTAATGGGCTTAAATATAGCCATCATAGCTAGAAATTTTGCCAATTTTAAAGGTCTGTAAAATCAAAAGGGCTTTAAACCACAAGATGGAATGTTTTTTTCAAGAACTATGAGTGGTAGGCTTTTCAGCCATGGCGAAACAAATCTGGAGTGGTAAGCCTTTCTGTCCAATTTTTAGTTCCGAATTTGGAAAGTTTCCAAAATATGTGAATTTCAAAGTCAAATATCTCAAAAGGGGGACTTGCCAAAAATAAGAAATTTTGGCCATGGATACTCCTACTAGTACTTAGTAAAACCTGTGAATTTCATTTTGGGGTTCACACTGGTGTTCATTTTACAGGCTGTCAAATATCTCTAAAAATGACATCGTGGAAACATAATAATTAATAGGCTTAAAGTGACCTGATTTCCATTATTTTATAAGGGTAAACAAAAATTAAAATAGGTACATTGATTATATTTTGTGTAAAAAGTTAGGCCATATGCATTCTGAACTCTACATGATTAATTTGAAATGATGCTGATATATTCTACTTATCAGAAGAGTTGAAGAGTCCTTGGGTATGTAGCAGTGGTGATCTCTTGTTCCTTCAAATCTATGAGCTTCATTGAAGCGGTCATTCAGATACCTTTGCTCATTTTTTATGTCACTTTCAGACACCATGATGAAGTTTATGCCTTTAATGTTTTCAACACAAAACTCATACATGTCCGTTGGTGTAAGGATATGGCCCTCAGTTGGTCACTACAGACTTGCCTTTGCCACAAGTCTCTTTACCATCCCACTAATCCCATCACAAGGACCTTTGCCATGGCTTGTGGCAAAAAAATGCCACTCAGCAGCCAGACCGAAATTTTGTTTATGCTTACATAAGTTAGAAAAATTCTTTCTGTTCTTATATTGGGCTCCTGAGCCATCTGAGAAATAAATTTTCTTTAGATTTGGGATGAACGTTTGAACAAATGGAACCATCAGCTGCTTTTGGAAAGCGTAAACAGCAGTTGTGTTGTGTACAATACAGTCACTTATAATACAAAAGCTTAATATAAAGATAAAATGGGTTATCTTATATATGATTGTTGATTAACAAACACAAAGGTATATATTAGTTTATTTTTAGTTAAGAGTAATAGTTTATTTCATAGCATATCCTGAATAATGGTGAATGAAGTATAATTTTAGAAACAATTGTAAGAAAAGTTGCACTGTGATAATGGGCAGAAATGCATATGACCTAACTTTTTACACAAAATATAATCGGTGTATCTATTTTAATTTTTGTTTACCCTTATAAAATAATTAGATTATAAAATAATGGAAATCAGGTCACTTTAAGCCTATTAATTATTATGTTTTCACAATGTCATTTTTGAGATATTTGACAGCCTGTAAAATGAACATCAGTGTGAACCCCAAAATGAAATTCACAGGTTTTACTAAATACTAGTAGGAGTATCCATGGCCAAAATTTCTTATTTTTGGCAGGACCCGTTTTTGAGATATTTGACCTTGAAATTCACAAATTTTGAAAATTTTCCGATTTTGGAACTAAAAATCGGACAGAAAGGCTTACCACCCCGGATTTGTTTCACCATGGCTGAAAAGCCTACCACTCATAGTTCTTGAAAAAAAATTCCATCTTGTGGTTTCAAGCCCTTTTGATTTTACAGACCTTTAAAATTGGCAAAATTTCTAGTTACGATGGCTATATTTAAGCCATTTAAAGTCCCAGTTACCAAAATCTTATCTTACATATATATACATTTTCTGAAAGACCAGAATCTCTACTTTAAGGCAGGGAAAACTAGAACATTCTATCTGTAATAGAAATCACACAGCAACTTTTTTTCAAAACCCTTGTAAACGCTCGTTTTTGCTTCCCGCAGTAACGAAAAATGAGCATAAATCCAAGATGGCAGTAGATAAAAAAAAATAAAAATATTTTTGAGCAGGTCACTAGCAAGACCACCTATGGTGAAAATATAAAATATTAACAAAATGGTCAAGCAACCACCTCTAGGTGATTTGACATGGAATGACCCATTTTGAATTTCCTGCAATATTGAGCAAAAATTTATCAATGCCATTTTAATTTCTCCATATATTCACCTTGCATCTGCATGAAGTTGCGCTATTTTTGCTTTGCTGATACTGCAGATATACAAATCATTTATCATCTAATTAGTCAATTTTCCCTCATGATTTCATTTACAGAAAAATGTAAAATCATACTGAAAGATATTTATTATGATTTAAAGTTGCCCAAATTAAAACTTTTCATGATATTTTTGCAATATTTGCATCATTAGCTATAGAAATGATCAGCAGCTTTTATGCCTGAGTTTTATTTACTGAAAATTTTTCATATTTCCAATCTGTTGTATTGTTATCTTAAACATCCATTTTCATTGATATTTAGTTTTACATTATTTAAAAAAATTATGTTATTTAAATAATTTACAACAAATTCCTTTCTATTATGTTTCATTATTAATTTGTATTTTCATAAAATATTGATTATATTTTATTTACAATATCACACATATAGATTGCTTTTCCGTATAATACTGAAACATCCAAATCATCTATTTCCATCCATGTTTGGTTTCAAATTAGGTGATTTAAAAAGTGCACAACATTAACCTCTTTGTATTATGATTCACTATTAATTCATATTTTCATAAAATATTGATTATTTTTTATTTGTTATACCATGAGTATAATCTACATTTCTGTTTATTGTTAAAACATCCAAAACCATCCATTTCCATCCATGTTTAGTGTCAAATTATTTCAATTAAACAATGCATAACATTCATTTCCACATATTATGTTTCATTTTTAATTCATATTCTCATAAAATATTGATTATATTTTATTTTCGATTTCGCAAGTATAGATTATTTGTAATGTAATGTTGAACTTATATGAGTATATATCATTTGTAATGTAATGTAATGTAATACTCTTATGTATTATGCTGAAACATCCATTTTCATCCATGTTTCATTTTAAATTGTTTTAAAGAGGCACAAAATCCATTTCTTCACATATACATAAGTAATAAATGCATACCTCAGAAATATACTATTAAATACATCATTATGCATAAATACAGATATATTATATATATGTATAAGTACATGCATAGGCATAAATACATAGATGACACCCTCTCTACATATCGCTCACAAACTGCCACTGTCATAATAATGAGAAATCCATCTTAAACAGGTGTCATCTTAATCAGTATCCACTGTATATGCATACTCTGTTTCAAAAAAATATATGCGCCCATAAAAAAAAATTTAGCTACAGCCATGAAACTCAACATGCAAATGTTGTTTTAAGAGTTATACAAATGATCAAACTGTCATGGCCATTGATGTTATAAGGCTCATGCAATATGGCTCATGCAATGGCTTTGCTATCACCCATTCAAAGGCATTTGTCATCCTTCATGCATCCTGAGTCAAGGGATATTATTTGGAGACGACTAGCAGAAGGTGGGATTAGGTGTCGACATCCATTTAGCATTGACCCCTCAACATAGGCAGAGCCATCTGAATTTGTGCCGAGCTTGGTCAGACTGGACAGTGTCCGATTACAGGCATGTTGGCATTTTTTTCGGACCATTTTTGTAAAAAATACCAGTTCTATTTTTCAAGGATCTGCCAAATTTTATTAGATTAAAATGTTTTAATAGACTAAGCTGTGTACCAAATTTCAGCTCTCTAGGATGTTTGAAAGTGTGTTAAAAATACTATCAAAGAAGTTGGAACAGCCAGACAAACTCACATCGTTCACGAGTTAAATATAGGCATGAGATTCTTCCGCTTTTTGGCGGAATTCTGTTGTTTTGCTTTTCCACCAAAAAATCTTTTTTGTTTTGCTTTTATCCCAAAAAATTCACTTTTTATTTAATAAATTTTTCTCCTCAGACAAAGTTTCCATTTTAAAAAAAATCGCTGTGAAATCTGCACACTCCTTCTGCCTACAAAACCTTTCATTTGTAAATTTAATTACCGTACACCCTATATTGATAAATTGACCACTCTCTGCTGAAAGAGGGAATGCGGGATTTCTTCAGTTTTACTCTTCTCCTGTAATGTTGTCAGCCGTTTCGGAGTGAGTACACAAGCAATAAGGAGGCTTCTGTAAAAAACACTTCCTCATTCTTCCATTTTCTTTTCAATCATTTCATTCTTGCCTAGTGGGCTATAGGTTCAACACTTCAGTGGTTAACAAAGATCAATGGGGTGCTAACAAAGGAAGATGGAGTTTCGCAATCAGTCATTTGAGGAATTCGTCTTAATCGATTAAAATTTTGAAGGGAATTAAATTGTAAGAAATACAATATTTAAAATTTTATACGGCCCCCGTACAAAAACATTTCCAATGAGTAAAATGTGCCCCATATACTAATAAGGTGATGAACAAAATTTCAGCATTTTATCATAAGAAATCCCAGAGATATGAAAAGACAAAAATGCTGACTTAAACCACTTTTCGATGCATCAACATGGGTTCCCAAAGGGGAAAAATCATGTTTGCAGATTGCGTTTCAGGGGTCGTACACAAATTATGAAAAAAAACAATGATTACATAAATAATTAATAATTTTGCTATTTATTGGTACAAAAATATCTACACTGTATAGAAATAATAACTTTACACAAAGATTACAAAGCTTGTTCAAAATGTTTTCCATCCATGTCAATACAGATCTGCATTCGCCTGATAACACTTCTGTGCACTCGATCAAGTTCTTGTTCGGTGATGTCACAACAACCATCTTGAATGTGTTGTTGCAACTCTGCTTTATTTAAGGGAGGTGACAGATAAACTGTTGTGCGTAAATAACCCCACAAATAAAAATCCATAGGCATTAAATCAGGCGATCTAGGGATAAATTCAACTGGCCCATGCAAGCCAATCCACTTGTCTGGAAACTCGTTATTTAACCAGTGATTTGCAACTGTTGTATGGTGATCTGAAGATCCGTCCTGTTGAAACCATACATGTGGAAGTACTGTTAGGGGCAGTTCATCCATAAAATCAGGAATAACCGCATTCAGAATCTCATTAACATATCTGTCACCCGTCAATGTACCATCATACAGTATAGGTCCAAGCAAATGGTTTCTATAAATACTGCACCATACATTCACAGAAAATTGCTTCTGATGATGAATATCACTTACCATGAATGGATTTGTGTCAGACCAGAAGTACTTATTTTGAGGATTTATGTATCCATCTTAAAACAGCATTCGTCAGTCCAAATTATGTTTTTCAGGAAAGAGAAATTTTCATCTTCCTGATTTAGAACCCAATTACAAAAATCTAGACAATGTTGATAATCTGTTGGCTCCTGTCCTTGCACACCATGAATGTTAAACGGATGCCATTTATTCCATCTCAGTATTCTCCACACTGTTGCACGTGGGACATTCGTTTCTGAAGCAGTGGTACGAACACTACTATGTGGATGACTGCAAAAGTAAGCCAAAATGCCAAAATATCAATTTCTACATCAGTTGAGTGAAGTCTGGGCCTACCTAGTCCACCTACATGATGTACGCTTCCTCTTTCATGTACTCATTGCACCAATCAGGAAATAAATCTCCCAGAAGGATATCGAGAATTGGGAAAAGTACGTTGATATTTCTGTGCAGTTTTGTTATCATTGCTATTGCATAAACTGTACAGCATAAGCATTTCAAAAAGTTCTTCATTGCTGTATTGCGACATATTGTCAGTACAGGCTAACTACACTCTCAAAATGTAGCAGAAATGTGAAATACTTAAAGGGTCGCTCAGCCTGCTGGGCTGCAACATGCTACACTTGCATAAGCAAGGCGATTGATGAATGGCAGAGCAAAATCAACTTTCTCATGTGATGATGCGTCTGTTGCAATTGTGTGAAGCACCGATCAGAGGTAGATATTTACATATGCACACATTTATAAGCTGTTTTAATTTTCATTTTGATTGTGCCATTTCCAAGTTTTATTTTGTAATTAATCATGTAAAATTTTAAGGTATTTTTCAGAAAGCATATTTTTGAAAAATTGTAAATACATCTAAAAATAAGAGGCAGATACTATTTGCTGCATTTCTGCATTGCATCATTTGCACTCTTGCTGTAAACATTTATATTTTAATTTGTGATTAATCCCTCACCAACTTCGTTTAAACATATCTCTGGAACTTTTTATGATAATATACTGACATTTTGTACTTCACCTTATTAGTGTATGGGCACATTTTACTCATTGGAAATGTTTTTTGTACGGGAGCCGTATAAAAATTTAAATTTTGTATTTCTTCAAATTTAATCCCTTGAAAATGTCATAAAATTCTGTACCTTTTTTTATACAACTTTATAATTAATTATATATGTCCATGTTCGATATTTAAGGAATAAAAGCCGAGGTCAGTGTTTTTGGGACACCCTGTATGCGTTGTCACTGAACTTAAAGGGGAAACAGCGGGACAGAGAAGTTAGTATCTTACTTCATGCCAGGAAAAACTTTGCACAGCAATTGTTATTGTGCAATATTATCGAGATCATTAGAAACCAAGCATTAATCTCTCATAAACAAGTTTTATTTCTGCTTTAATAGGTACCCCGAGTGAAGTTAAAATGACAAAAGAAGTGTTCATTTGTTTTTATTGAATTAAAATCTTTGTTTTACTTTTACCGCTTTCATAACAGTATATTATTATTTATACAACCAGGAGAAGTATTATTTTTTAATATTCTTTGAAGTAAATTCATTAAAGTATTTAAAACCGTTTCTGCCACATTTTTATAAAAAGATATTTTTAAATAAAAGAAACATTTTCTTTAAAATATAAGATACTGCCACCAAATTTTATTTATGTATAAACATAGTGCACAATGCACATTTAACAAAAGCTGATCATTTTATAAATGTGTCTAAAATTATACTGCACTTTAAGAACAAAAAGTTTGTGTCTTATCAATTGTGAAAAATGTGTTTAGTAATTTATGGATTTTTTTTTTCATCATTTTAAGTTCGTAAATCCTGACTATTAGTGTAATGATTTAATTTCTGCAAACCTGACAAAATAAAAGCATGAATTATTATAGATAATAAAAGCATAATTTAGAATTACTATGAAAGAATGCTTTAAAATTAAATTTGCCCATGTATTTAAACAACCCTGTTTTTAAATGCAATTGCCAAGTTTGCACTATACTAAATATAATATGAATTAAATCATTTTAGAAAATGTACCCATTAGAAAATGTACCCAGTTTTGCCTGGAATTTAAAAAGAAAACTAAAAAGATGTAAACTGATAAGTACTACACCTGAATCATAATTTGCAGCGAATTCCTGAAAACTAAAAAAAGTTTTAACAACATGTTCTATTATAACAAAAATAAAATAAAAAACTATTGTGTGAATGCACACACAGCTATGTCACAACTGCACACTTTAAATCCTGAACAATGCCAGGCATATTTTCTAGTAATGAATAAAAACTCATGTCAATGCTATAGTTTTACCTTTAGGAATTTAAAAATGGACTAAGCTACCAGAAACCATAATAGCTCCAAACTGCAACAACTCTGAGTGTGGTTTGCATTTTGGTGGGTGGCATCTATATCCTTCCTTCTTTCCGTGCAATAACTGTGTAAATTTTTATATTTTAAATAAAAAATGTGCCAAGCATTATTCTCTCATAAACAAGTTTTAGTTGTTTTGATAAGTAGTGTTAGACTTTCATGGTTTGTCTTCTTAGCCAGGGAAAGTGTAGTATATAAAGTATAATGCTGAGTAAAATATTGTTTTCTGAAATTGACATGTTAGTAATGGTAATGTAATCCTTCCTTTTAAATAATATTATAGTGAAGCTTTTGTATTTATGGTTCAGATGTACAGTACAACCTCGAAAATCCGGGCATCCAAAATCCAGATGTTTTCCAAATTTTCAGGGATTTTTTTTTTTTTCCCAGGACTGATGAAGTTGTGGATTTAAAAAGCAACAGGATAAGATTATTTATTTTATACGTAAGATTATTTATTTTACCGTGTTTTCCGGTGGACTTTCTGAACTCGGAAATGATACGAAAGTTTAGATGGACGACTGTAGATAGGCTCGTGGTTGGAGCGTGAATTACGTTGTTAGCATTAATCCCTTCTCCCCCTTATTCAAGTCACAACTCCCAATGAATTATTTTGCGTAAAATATACATTGTTATTTAAATACAGAATTTTTATTATCAAAATTTCCTTTTCTCATTATTGAAAAAGACATTTTTCTGAAACAATGTAATTTTTAATATTAAGCACTTTAAAACGTTATCGTAACATTTTATCACAGATTGTTCAATTAAATAAAAAAATCCTGAGAATTCATATTAACGCTCACGGAAATTTATTTTGTTCACTTCGTAGTACGAATTCCATTCTTCAATGTATTCTGTTTTGTCTTTAGAATCTCCTCCCCCTCCCGATATCTGACGATTTTTTCATTCTCATCGAACGTGTCAGCTTGAAATTGACTGTATATTTTGCCTTTTTTGCTTAGAAAGCCATATTTACATACTATAAATAGCAAATAAATAACTAAATAATATCGTATTGCACAGAACCGAGCAACAAGGTCATTAACACACAGACCTCTCAAAGGGGTCGGTTCGTTACTGGTGACAGTCTGGTGCATTTACGATTAGGAACTAAGCAAATTCCTTTCTTCGCTTTCCCTGCCTCACCACGTCCGGGTGCTGCTGTAACCTAGTAATGACTCATCGTAATTTAGAAAAATCATTGAGAGAAGAGATATTTTTCTTTTTTGAAAAAGATATTTATTTTATCTACTGCAATATTTTTTACATATTTGACTTGACTATTACTAATAAAGTTTTTACTTTTTTCAGAGTCATCAACCTTTTTAAACATAACATTATATAGATGCTAGAGAATAAATAAAACTTTTAAGTTCTTATTTTTTGTTTTTCGTTCGTTAATAGCGAAAACGGTAAATCTTCCTGCACTTCATTAAATCTCGACAAAGCCGATATAACGGAAGTTCTGCACTGTGATGATGATGCACCAATCGTAAATAAATTGAATGATGGCGAAATTCACGATATGATATTAAATAAAAAAAGATCGAAGTAGTGACGATAAATGTGGGGAAGAAAAAATACCCATTGATAATCTTATGCAAACAATCGATCATGCAATTAAAGGTCTTGAACAAAGAAGCATTATAACTGAGCAGAAATAATGTCCATCTATAGCAGGGGTCGGCAAGTAATTTTAGGTGCGGTCCGGATACTTTTGAAAATTTTTATCGAGGTTCAGGAAAAAACTCATATTCCTCACTAGTTTTTTATTTTAATTTTCACTCACAAAATAATATGCAATACAGTAGATAGGCATATTTGTATTCAAAAATCAATGGGAGATAATCAAAGACATTTGCGGTCTTGAGCCAGTTTTAAAAATTAGGTTCACGCGGGGAGCAGCTTATGCGAAGAATGTCTTCAAGGTGGGCGGCCGTTAATCTTGAGCGATATTCGTTCTTCAAAAAATTCATTTTTGAAAATGAAGTTTCACAGACATATGTGGAGCCAAACAGAGTAGCCAGGTAAATGGCTAATTTTTTGCAATTTCCACATTTTTCTGGGACATGTTTACTCCAAAATACTTCGGCGGATGTAGTTTTATACGTTTGCAAGGAAATGTCTTCCTGCAAGTCTATTATCTCCATTTGGAGTAAATGCTTTGAAAGTCGGAACAACTTCACAGCCACATCTGTCCATTCTGCCGCTGGAGAAACTTCAAAAGGCGATTTTAAGAATCGCGACAACTTCTCTATCTCTGAAAAGTCTTGGAATCTTGTTGCAAATTCCTTCTTAAGTTCTGACATGAAATTTGAAAATACTGCAATGTCTAATTCAGGATTATTTTTATATTCAAAAATTGTTGGAAAGTGAATAAATTCTTGACTTGCAATGTCTTTTTCAAAGATATCCAGCTTGTGACGGAAAGAAGACATACTTTGTATCAGATCACATATTAATTTCCCATTTCCTTGTAGCTCGGTATTGAACGCATTTAAATGTTTAAGGATGTCTTTCAGGAAAGCCACAGTTAGCATATTGCGTTCGTTTTCTAGGAACTCCAAATGGTTTCTTACTTTTTGTGTATCCAAGTTTTCTAAGAAGGAGGTTATTTCTTCTTTTATTTCCCAAAAACTTTCAATCACTTGACCTTTACTTAGCCAACGAACATTGTTGTATTGCAGTAAGTCAGAAGGCGCCGAATAATACTCAGATAGAATCTCTTTGAACTGTCTGTGCTGAAGAGCAGAATGAGCTCATAAAATTAATCAACCTGATCAAGCTGTCCATTACTTCTTTCAGAGTGACACTAAGTTTTCCACAAAGGGCTGCCTGCTGAATTATGCACTGATAAGATAGTAACCCAACATTCTTATCCTTGATTCTCATTACTAGTCCCTTTTCTTTGCCGATCATCGCTGGGGCCCCGTCAGTTGCAAGAGACACCATTTTATCATAACTAATGTTTGATTTTGTCATGAAGTCATCAAAAGTCTTGAATAAATCTTCTCCGCGAGTCTTGCCTTTAAACGGCAATATTGCTAGCAATTCTTCCCTAAATGATTTACTTTCAATATCCAAAAATCGCACGAAAATGGACATTTGTTCCTCATCAACAATGTCGCATGATTCATCAAGTGCTATGGCGTAGCAAGGCGCCTTCTGCAGAAGTTCGAGCAAACTACTTTTATTGTCAGCAGCTAAAATTTCGGTTCTTCTTGTATTGCTTCTTGCCGACAATGGAATACCTTGAATTGCTGCAGCAACATCCTTTTTCTCTTCAAAAAGTGCCGCGGCCACTTCCAACATACATTTTTTTACTATCTCAGAGTCTGAAAATGGCTTCTGGTGTTTATTAAGCGTCCAACACACACGCAACGCTGCTTCTGCAGATTTTTCTCGCTCGCTCATAGATCGAACTAGTAAGACCGTGCTTTTTTTGTAAGAAGCTAGATATGACTGGAGTTTTTCTTGACGAGCTTCACTACCCAGAGGAAAATTTTTATGGAACTGCTGATGAGTTGTTTCGTAGTGTCGCTTTAAATTGCCACTTTTAACAAGAGCGACAGATCTGTTGCATATGAGGCAAACTGGAACAGTTCCAGGTCTATCGGGCAGCGTTAAACGTTCAGTCCACTCACTCAAAAACTTCCTATTTTCACTATCAACTTTACGCTTTTTAGGATCCATATCGATGAAAAAAAAACGTTATAAGCCTCGATAATAACAAAACGCTTCGTACGAGATCGCAACAATTACTAACGAAGTGATTCGACGACCGCTTCCGCGTCAAAGTGTATGCTGGTGCACAACAAAGGACCGCACCGCAAAGGGGAGGCTCTTCCATGCCCAGGATCGCCGCAGCCGAGTAGACTCGCCCGAAAGATAAGTGTCATAAAGTGGAGTTAGGCTTTCGTTCGAGTTACGCCTTCTCTGATTAAATAAAAATTATTTCATTAAATAAAAATAATAAGGGTGGTGCTCAAACTTATAGATTCTATAAGCTTGATTCTAAAAGATTTTTTAAATAATTTGATTAATTTATTTTATTCTGTCAAAAAATTTTGGCGATCCAGTTTTAGACCTTCCGCGGTCCGGACCTGGACCGAGGTCCGCCAGTTGCCGACCCCCGATCTATAGGATAAAGAAAACTGCTTTCCCATAAACCAAAATTAATGAAATAACAAATGTTAATTCAAATATTTAAACGAAATGATAAAATTGAATTTTATCATTTCATTTCGTTCACACATTCTAAATTATTAATGTGCAGCGTGTAAAATAAGCGGTATCACATCGCGAAACAAAATTGATAAATTGCTAAGCGAATTCAGAATCGCATCGCTCATAATTGCGACACTATGTGAAAATTAGGCTTACACGATATGGCAATTTCAACATCGTAATATATCGGCAGTCTAACATTGCGATATATCGTGATGTTAATCACGTGAACAACGTACATGACTAAACACTGAATGGTGCGGCGATGTAGGTAAATAAAGAATGGAATTGCACAAACGTGCAATTTATGCGAGAAATAATTTGGTTTGGTAAAATATTTGCTTAATTTTAATCGCACTGTAAAAATGAAAAAAATATTTTGTTCTGATATGGGATATTTAGAAGATGAAAATAGATGCAAACTGATACTTTTGGACTCGCATTGATGCACGAAACTGAATTGCGAAATTTGAGCATTTCATATCCAATAATATACTAATTTATGGGATGACCGCCCCGTATTTCAGCAGTTCCCATAATCGTCATATTTTATAACGAAATATGGCAATTCCTGTAAATTCACACATTTTATGGAAACAAATTCTTAATATTTTTAAGTACTGCAAGAACTCTGTTTCTTAACCAAACAAAAGAGAAATAGAAACTGTAATAAAAAGAAACAACTCAAAATGTCAATATAAAAAAAAAAAAATTCTATATACGACAAGATATTTCCCACGTACGGGCGTACCACAATCTTATGTTTTCTGCTCATCTACACATAATAAACATGTCCCATTCCCTGCCCCACCCCCTCACTCCTTTTCCTATAAACAACCATTCAAGTTAACTAACGTCATTACCGTGCGGAAGAGCAATCTCCCAGACGCTTCTATTATAAACATTCCAGTCGATAATTTACACCCTTTTGCAATCAAAATAAAAGTAAAATATAAGAGCTTCGAATGCAGTTGAAAGCCGATAAGAAGCACGTAAAATTTGAGAGTATCTCTCTGCTCCATAAATCAGTGGAAATTAAAAACGAAACTAATAAAAATGGCAGTTCAGTTGCGAACTGTAAAAAATTGGATTGGAATCTTGGATCCTAATAATGAATGTTTGAATTACGAAGTAAATAACAATGTTGTCACTAAAATATCATGTTCTTTATGTTTAAAGCACGTGGAACGACTAAAATGTAAAAAAAATTTCAATGCTTCATTTATTACTGGAATTAGTGGTACATCGATAAAAAAAAGATAATGTTTTCAAACATACAAAGTCTGATATGCATGTAACAGCAATTAGTATTGAAAAAAAAACCAAAAACAATTAATCAGTTATTACAAACGCCTATCGGAAAGAGTTTAACAGAAATTGAGAAACAAGAAAAAGATTGAATTGCCAAACTTATTGAAGTTGCTTATTTTATAGCCAAAGAAGAATTGTCATTTGCAATGTTTGCAGGTATTACTGAATTAGAAAAATGACATGGTGTTGAACTAGGTGAAACATACGTAAATAAACTTAGCTGCTCAGAATTCATTAATTGTATTTCTAAAGTCTTTACTGAAGACTTAATTAAAGAAATGAACAGTTCAAACTACATTTCTGTTTTAGTGGATGAATCAATGGACGTTAGTACATACGAAAAATTCATAATGTATGTAAAGTTTATAGACTCAGATGGAATTACAACTACGATATTTCTTGCACTTAGAAATGTTAGTTCTGGGACTGCTAATGGTTTAAAATCATTGTTATTAAAGGTATTAAACGAATTTGGCATTAACTTTGGAAAAAGGGTAGTTGCACTTTGTTGTGATGGTGCTAGTGTAAATTTGGGCATCAGACAGGGTCTTTGGACCCAGTTAAAAGAAATCTACCCATGGCTTTTTATTGTCCACTGTCTCAATCATCGTCTTGAATTGGCTGTAAAAGATTCTGTATCAAATACTCATTTTGAGACTGTAATAAATATTTTAGGTAAGCTATATGCCTATTATAAACTGAGTCCAAAAAAACGAAGAGAACTTCAAGAATTATCAGAAATAGTGGCAGAAGAAGAAAATTCGGCTTCATATAGTCCCAAAAATATCCAAGGCACCAGATGGATTGATCGTAAAAAAAGAGCAGCTCAATCTTTAGTAAAATCATATGCACTTATTGTTACTCATTTAGAAAATTCAGCATTATTGGAATCAGGAACTCAAGCAGCAAAAGTTAAAGGCTACCTTAAAATTTTTATGTCAAGAAGTTTTGTATATTATTTAGTATTGATGTTAAAAATATATGAAAAGTTATCAAAACTTTCACTGTGTCTTCAAAAAGAGTTGTGATCTTCTGCATGCAATAATGTATTTAGAAAGTTTAAAAGATACATTAAAAAAAATTTACTGATATAGAAGCTAAAGATAAGGATTACTTATCTTTTAGTATCATGGAAGTAGAAAATGGTGAGCCATTTGCAAATGTAGAATTGACTGGAAAGTTAACCGAAAGTGATAAAGCTACGATGTATATGACAACGTTACAAGCTTGTATCGATGATAGATTTTCAGATATCAAGAGTGAAATAATACGAACTGTTAAGATTTTAGATGTAACATTGTGGCCTTCAAATAAAAAGCTTTTGATTGAATTTGGGAATGAGGAGATAGAATTGCTGAAAAAAACATTGGAGCCATTGCTTCTTTTAAATAAAGTTGATATACTAATGATAAATGAAGAATGGTAAGAGCTAAAAATCCTTTAGCAACAAAATTTATTTCTCTTTACTCGACAAGACATGTGGAAATTTGTTTTAAAAACGAATAGAGAAAAATTCCCGAATGTTGCTCACTTATTTGAAATTTTATTAATATTACCGACTTCAAATGCAGCTGTGGAAAGAGGATTTTCTTTTATGGGTGAAATAAAAACTGACTCCAGAAATCACTTAGAAGGAGAAACCCTTGAAAATTTGCTTCGAATTAGGCTCGAAGGACCTCCACTAAAAGATTTCTCACCTGATAAGGCATTGAATTTCTTTTTTAGTACTCCTAGACGTCCAAGCCATATGGCAAAAGAAAAAAAAACGGAACTGAAAGTGATTCCAATTAATCTTTTTCTTCACTTTTTTATACAACTTTTAGATTCGTAATAACCTGATTATGATTAATATTTGTTACAAAATAAAAATAACAGTATAATATTGTAATATAATGCCAGTATAAAGTTAAAATTAAATAATGTTCTTTTGTTTTTAGTATGTATAATATTCAGATTTTTATATTAAATTTATTATTTTGAAAACTAAAGTTTTTTTCGATAAATGCAACACATTAATTAATAATTGCTACACAAAATTCATTTGGTATAGCAAAAGTGCTATACAATGAAAAAAAGTATTTTACACACTGTTAATGTCGAAAGCCTAGGCCGACCGACTCGTCCGAGAGACATGGAGCAGCAAAAAGGAAGGCCGGACACACTGTTTGCATATATTTTTTATTAGAAATTTCTTTTGTCCTATTTTTTGGATTAAATAATATGTTTTAATTTATTAACTTAACTTTTGCCATTATATTTACTAGAAATAGTGCTTTATAGTGTATTCAGTTAATATTAAATCTGAATTTTATTCAAATTCTATAATCCGGAATCAAAGGTTGTACTGTATTAAACTCTTTATTTACCAAAGGATGCTTTCTCAAGCTGCCAAAATTTGTGTTTAGGTTATTTAATGGAACATGTAGTGTTATTGTCTGCTGTCTAGAATAGGGAGTCTAGATTGGGTCTAGAATAGCTTTTGCAACAGTTCTTACTGGTTCCAATTCCAAGTCCTTCTTGTCCACGTTAAATTTTCTTCCCAGCCTGCAAAATACATAACTTGATCAATTCTGTTTGCAGAATTTTTGTTCAGAATATTGGGACATCTCCTTTCCATCATCTGAATTCAAATGAAGCTACAAAGGTTTATGCCCAATTCTAGATTTTTATTTCCTATTTTTTAAAGAAGTGGCAACTTTTTATACCTAGAATTAGCATTTTAATATGTGATATATTTATACTTTGTGGCTGGTAAAGTTGTAAATAGGCCAAATGACTTATGAACGATCGTAGCTAAAGCTTTCAAAGTGGGGTATCTGTTGAGTAAAGTGACCTTGCGCTACTAGGTAAGACTGATGGCAGTGCCCCTAGTGGTAAAATTTAAAAGTTAGCACTCCTACTTCAGAGACTATGAGACATGCAGTAAAAAAACAGAAATTTGTAGATCTCTATCAAATTAGTAAGAAATGGCATGTTGCAGAAACAAATCATGCATTTAAAATCTCTAAATATTACTTTGAGTACTGTATGCAAATAATGACTGTGATATGCAACAACACTCCTGCAGATAAAACATGCGAGAGAATTTACAAATGATTATCTAGGGGTGCGGTAGCCCATTGGTTAGCGCGCTGGAGTTGCACTCGGTAGGCCCGGGTTCGATTCCACCCACTGCCAAAACTGCTGCCGTGTTCATGCGGAGTACGATCACGTTAAACATGTGGGTCCGAAAGTCCTTCCGAGAGGTTGGTGGTAGGGGAAGGAGGGTACAGTCCCTGTGGATGCCTCCCCCACTGGGCTCCGGTCTAAATTGGGTGGCACTTCCCGACCGTCCAAACAGTTACCTTACACCTTTCTGGTAGGTCGGACGGTCTGGGTTTCAACAGCAACAAATGATTATCTATCAAGTGTGAGCATTGTGTCAAAAAAGATCATAACAGACTAATTAAATGAAGGACTGCTATACAGTGAATTCAGATTAATCACTGTGGAATCTGCATAGCAGTAGACCTTACAATTTCCTACTTCTCCATACTTGTCTGTAATACTGGTAAGCATGCAATAGGAAGTTTTTTCCTACATACAAGCATGTATTGTGGCAGACAGTGAGCATAGTGAACATACTTTATGTTAAACTATACGTTATGTGAAGAGCACTTTTGTATTAAATGAAATTGTTTCCTACTACTTTTGTGATTCTCTACAATTTTCTAATTGATATTTTCTGTATCTGTCATAGTTTCCAAGATAAAAGGGTCTAACTTCCAAATTTTGTCATTAGGGGGGCGCTGTCATCAATCTTATTTGGTAGCACATGATCACTTTACTATAGCGATACCTCATTTACATAGTTTTAGCTACCATCGTTCGAAACTTATTTGGCCTGCTTACAACTTTACTGGTCACCCTGTATATACAAACATACATGCAAGATCACACATGTTTAATAGTATAGATTCTGTTATAATTAGGTTCCCTGTTAATTAAAAGGAATATTTTGGATTGAAGAAGTAATGAACTCACACACATAACCATACACACACAGAGCGTGGCTAGAGGACAATGACTTAAAATTTCTTGAGAGGAGCTGTGACAATAAAAAGGTTGGGAAACACTACTTTATGTCATCAAAATCACCATGCTGACTAAAATGAATTTCATTTTAGTCAGCATAGTGATTAACATATATACAGCACATTAGACAGCATAGTGATTAACAAGTGTACACAAAATAAAATTTATGTATTTCACATTGTAAAATTCTAGAACATAATCCCTCCTGTATTTTGAAGTTACAGCAATGGTGTTCTGTAGTTGAAGCTGCTCAAAATGAAATAGTTGCATTAAAAGATTTAGCGTGTACTCAAGAAAGAAGAATAGTATCAGCAGTTCAGAAGAGCTCTCTTACTGAAATTAAGTTGTATGAAGTAAGCCTTGTTTTTTAAATTATTTAACAAATCTGTTTTTGCTCATATGAGAAAACATACATTATTTTGATTTTCTTATGAACCTTTGAAAATTATCTAATGAGTGCATTAATAATGAAAATAATTAAAACATTTCTTTTGTATCTAATTAAGATATTTTAAAACTGGAAGATTATTTTTCATTATTTGATTGATGTATCTCTATATGCTTTATAAGATCACTAAAGGTATACTTTGTATGTAATCACTTGTTTATTAGCATTATTTTTTTTTATGTCAGATGACTTTTTATATATAGAATCCATGCTATATCCATATCAAAAAATTTTGTATTCATAATTTTATTATTATAGTAGAGATCTGTCCTATATTCCTAAATAATATATCAACATGCAGTTAATTCACAGAATCCAATACAGTCAACTTTCATGGCATTTTTTTATGGTACCAAGTCTTTCGTGGCACCCAGCATATTTAAAATAAATTTTTAGTTCAGAAAAGGATTTTCTATTCACATTTTATGCAGATTTAACTATTTATTTTAATTAGTTTTTTTCTATTGACAACATACATGAAAAATAACCAAATTTGCCTAAATTTTAACATGAAATTTCTTTATTATGCAAAAAAACACATTTTAAAAATGATGCAAAATTGAAATCCGATAAATTTTAATTTACATCTGGAATGCTGTGTGCTCCATCCTGCAGGTGACATAAAATATTATCTTTTCTATTTTGCTCTTTTTGCCAGTAAACCTCTTCAAACAATGAACTATTTTTTACACTCCTCTTCATGTAATGTCCATTCACTCCAAAAACATAGTAAGCACAAGTAAAACCACCATTTCTTTCTCTACTTTCATTTCTCTTCACCAGTCACATCAGCAATTTACAAATGGAAAAAATTTGTACCCACTAACAATTAAATGCACTTTCATACACCTTTCAGTAACAGTTTTCCTACTACCTTGTTTCAATGTATATAAAACAAAAACCATATTCAATCGCCTTTCCAAAGAATTGCACCTAGAAACAACCATGTATCACACAAAAATTAAAAGGAAGAAATGGACAATTTATTGAAAAACGTGCGAATATATATATATATATATATATATGTGTGTGTGTGTGTGTGTGTGTGTGTGTGTACACTGGCTTCCAAAAGTTAAGCATGGAGAGTAAAATCAACAAAAATGGAAAAGTAAAGCTTTGATTAACTCAAAATTGTACATGAAGGTAACAAATGTGTTTATGCATTAAAGAAAACAAGAATTATGTACAAAGATGAAAAAATTATTTACTTTTCGTAAGGTATATGATGTCACATTTGGGTCATTAACAAAAAGATGTTTAAAAGCAAACAACTAAACAAAACTTACATTAATATGGTATGTGACCACCCCGGACTTTCACACAACCTATACAACAATTTTCATGCTTTAAATGAGGTGATCAACCATCGCAAATGCGAACAATTGCCATTCCTCCAATAGGGCAGTTTCCAACTCTCAGAGACTAGCTGGAGGAGGTAAACGTGCAGAGACAGCACGCCCGAGGACATCCTAAAGGTTTTCAATGGGATTAAGGTCGGGGAGAATACGCCATCCACTCCATACGAGAAATGCCCTCACTTTTCAGGTATTCGTCAATGATGTTAGCTCTATGGGGTGGACATTATCATCCATAAGGAGGAAATCATTACTAACTGCTGCAACATAAAATCTCGCTTGTCTATAACTTCATCCCGATACCACGCAGCCATCATAGAACCGCCTTTAAAGATGTGCAGATCTGTGCGATATCCCATTGAAATTCCAGCCCACACCATGACGCTGCCACCTCTGAATGTGTGATGTTCGATGATGTTCTTGGCCTGATTGCATGTGCCTCATTCTTTCCAGACTTTTACACATTTATCATCTGATTCCAGGGCAAATCTGGACTCATCCTTGAACAGGACGTTGCACCAATCTGAGACAGTCCAATTGGCATGCTGACAACACCACTTTAATCTTGCCCCTCTGACTTGAATGGTTAGTGGGACACAAAAACATGGTATTCAGGCATACAGTCCCTTCATGTGGAGCCTTCAGCCCACAGTACTGGAAAATATTGTCTTACCAAGTGCCGCTTCAACCATGGATGTAACAGTTGTAGAGGCCACTCGTCGATTCCACTTGGCTACTATACAATGTACCGATCATCAAAGGGGATGGTAGCCCTTGGACGACCGAGCACAGGTCTCCGGACAACTGTTTGACTTGTTTGGAATTGTTTCCGTAATCATGATCAACGCCAAAGAATATAGCGACATCTTTGATTGACTGTCCTGCTTCAATACATCCGACAGCACGACAGCGCTCACTGTCGGTCATTCATTTTCTTTCAGCCATAGAAACACAAATATCACCAAAAATAATCCTACAAAAGTTATACGCCCTTCGTACCAGCATTTAAATGCACCTCCTCAAACCCTTCAGAATGCTGGCGTCTTCAACGACTGCCTAATTAGCATATATCTGGACAGTCAATCGTGATTGGCTGTAACATACAATATTTACATACTGCCGTCTACATCCGCAGTGATTTTCAGCCACTCAAATATGCTTTCGAAAAATGAAAATTTATATTACGTGCTTAACTTTTGGAAGTCAGTGTATATATGTATATATAATGGAAAACAAGTATTAAAAAGGAAAAATGGACCATCTTGAAAACAGAAAACATGAGTATAAGTTGGAGCAATACAACACATGCTGTGATGTGGCCCCTCGCTCAAAAAGTTTCAAGACC
Organism: Amaurobius ferox; assembly: GCA_951213105.1. Classification (NCBI taxonomy): domain Eukaryota; kingdom Metazoa; phylum Arthropoda; class Arachnida; order Araneae; family Amaurobiidae; genus Amaurobius; species Amaurobius ferox. The sequence goes on from OX578142.1 coordinate 137,421,854, forward strand.
CCTGTTCTAAAGGAAAAGCTTACCAGAGTTACTGAAAATGCATTCAATATGAATTACTATCTTTTCAACTTATTGTGAACTTGGCAAGTGCATAAGTAAATAAGAACAAGAAAGATTAATCATGCATAAAGCATTGATTATGAAACACTTACCAACTGAAATGTAGTTTTATTTAAACAACTCTAAAATGCGATACATTCAGTGGTGTTATTTTTAAAATTATCATAGTAAAATAATTGGAAGCTTAAAACTTCATCAAAAAAGACAATGCTGTAAAATCACTTACTTCTCTGTCTAAGTAAAATCCAATGAATATTCCATTCATATCACTTATATTCTAGACTCCAGAGCTAAATAATTTTGCATTAAAAAATTCAGTAATTCTTATACAAATCTTACAATTTCTTGTTTTGTTTACATTTTGCATACATTAAAATTAGACTTGTCGGAATAATCGAAGTTTAGTGATCATTTAAAATAAAAAATATTGTAATTGTGTAAGCACAGAATTTTGAAACACAGATGATATGCAAAAGTAAAGCAGTTTTAGGACTGATGCAACACTACATATAAATACAAGAAAGATCAATCATGCATAAAGCATTGATTATAAAACACTATCCAATTGTAATTTTATTTGAACATCTCTAAAATATGATACATTCAGTGGCAATATTATTTCAATTATCACAGAACTATAATAATTTATTTTACTTGGAAAATTAAAACCATGGAGGGGAAAGTATGTTCTAACTCCATGCTTAAAACTTCATTCACATTTTATTTAATTAATATTTTCCCTATACATTACCATGTATTGCAGGGAAAGTAATAGTTTATTATATTTGAAAACTTAAAACTTCATCGAAAAATGAACTTTATTCAAATGACGTCATCGAAATATAAATCGTCTGGTTCTCTATGTAAAAGCAGTGAGTATTTCATTCATACACTTTTATTCCAGACTCCAGAGTTAAATAATTTTGTGTGAAAAAAATTCAGCAATTCTTATACAACTCATCTTACAATCACTTGTTACATTCATTAAAGTTAGGCTTTGTTGAAGAAATAATCAAAGATTGATGATCATTTAAACTCAAAAGTATTGTAACTCCATTAGTGCAAAATATGAATACTCAGAAAAAATGCAAAAATAAAGCAGTTTTGGGATGGATACAACACTAAATATAAATTAAAAAGAACTTTAAAAATCATGATTTTGACATAAAATGGATGCCATATTTCATTTTGAAGCGGGTCACGTGACCTCTTCATATTATATGGGTGTCATTATTATTTTAATTTATATTTTAAAAACTACCAAACATATTTTGCTGAAATTTTTTTTTATATATTTTGTGGGATAATTTGAATATTTCCTAACATTTTTGAAGCAATTTGTGAATTTTAACTTTGCTTAAAAAATGTTTGAAAAAGTAGGTCCCATAGGGTTCAATGTATTTCATTTTTCAACCCGGATTCAATCCAAAACTAATTGGATTATATTATTCATTTACATTCCCATGTGTCCCACAGACTCTCTCAACAACATACTAAAATTTCATTTTGATAAATTCATTTTTATGGTAGTTATTGTTTGAATGAGCAGATAGACAGAATGAACAAAGTCATAAACACTTTTCAACTATGTTGTAAAGTGTTAAAAAGTAACATACTGAATTCTGCAACAGCACCCAAAATTTCGATATATTATCAGATCCTGCTCAAGATTTGCTCTTTGCAAAAGAATTAATAAAATTTATATGAAGTTAATCATAGATTATAATTTTTACTACACTATGACTGATAATCCTCCCCCTGCTACATCAGCATTTCAATCAATTTAAAATGCCAATTTTATCCATATTTATGTACCTGCCAACTTTTATGCATATATTGCTATATTTTATGCATTTGTTTGAATTTTTTAACATTACTAGGAAATCATTCTCCTGCTTTTTTTGTTTGGAATTTATCAATTAACCAAACATGGTATAATTCCTTGGAAACACCGATTTTCCACTTTTTACCACTGATTTCTACCATTCCTGGGATCGTAGCAAATCCATAATAAAATACAGGGTAATGCCAATCAAAATAACGGAGATTTACGGCCGTGTGTAATGTAAATTAAGATCTCGATCGCTTATTTTATGAAAGTAATAAATATACTTCTTCAAAGGTTGTTTAATTCAACATAAATCACTAAAATGTTATTTTGTTCATTAATTTCGCATAAACACTGTGATTGCTCAATTCAGTTTGTTCGCATGAATCACCGAAAGTACAATAGTATCTTTTTCCATCCATCTCAATCTTCTAAATATTGCATTTTTGATTGACTAAACTAGCTTATTTTCATATTCTAATTAATTATTATGGTTAATTTCTTAATTATTTTCGCATAAACAGTGCGATTATGCAATTCAGTTACTTTGCGTGAATTGCCGAGTGTATGTTATTATCTTTTCCCATCCGTCTCCATCATTTAAATGTTGCATATTAGTTCAACTAAACTAGCTTATTTTCATATTCTGATTAATTATTATGGTTAATTTCTTAATTATTTTTGCATAAACAGTGTGATTGCGCAATTCGGTTATTTCATGTGAATTGCCGAGAGTACGTTAGTATCTTTTTCCATCCATCTCCATCATTTAAATATTGTATATTAGATTGACTAAACTAGCTTATTTTCATATTATGGCTAATTATTAAGGTTAATTTTTTAATTATATTTGCATAATGCAAATTTTTCTATTTTGAAAAATGGGTATGAACTCTGTGAAGGGATATTTTCCAAAAAGTGGTATTAAAGAACTGATTTAGGCAAATAAAAATGACACCATTTTGGCAGGAATATGAACTCTGTGAAGGGATATTTTCCAAAAAGTGGTATTAAAGCACTGATTTAGACAAATAAAAATGAAACCATTTTGGCAGGAATATAATTCAGTGCTATATATATATATATATATATTTATTAAAGATCAATATTTCTTACTCTCTTTAGTGAAAACCTGTGTTTTACCAAACATAAATATTTGTTTTCATTATAAAGCAATTTTCATTGGATAAAACCTTTATATATTTTTTGTTTTATAATTTATTGTCCAGAAATTTTATAAAATTGTTGTCTTGAATTTTCATATTCTACCAGTACTATGCCTGATATTTAATGCAGTATTTTTTATAATGCAAGTACTTGTACATAGTTAAATTCATTGGAAATGTCATTTGCATGTGTAGTTTAAAAAAATCATTATAAATGTCATTTACTCAAAATTTTACACATTCCAATTTTCCTAGGTTGGCAGGTATGTCTTTATATAAATATATTGTACTTGCCAAGTTATTTGCAATTTGTATGTTATACAAATATTTAAACATTCAGAATATCTTTTGTCCTTTAAAAGGTGATAAAAGATATAAAGCTATTCTTTTTTTTAAAATTTGATTTTTTTTACTTGAAGAATAGACATTTTGGTTCTTATTTCTAACAAAGGTATTAAAATTCTAAAGTATGACCATGTTATGCCTAAATGAAACAGCTAAAATAAGCAATAACAGATATCAATAATTGCTGTAATAATATTTAATCAATTGCAGCAACTGATGAAACTGAAAATATTTTGTAGTTTTGATTACTCATTCATAGTGAAACGGATGACATAAGGTGTTCAAAATAAATACATGTACTAAATTTCTAGAATGAATTATCCAGCATTGTCTGAGTCTTAAATAAGCACCCACTGCTTAAATAATACATTTACAGAATCATCTACCCTATTCAAACCGCCTTAATTTCCTATCTACTCCACAACCATATAAAGCAAAAGAAAAGAAATTATCCTTTCTCTAGGAGAGAGGATATGACATAAACTCCACTGTGATTTGGGTATATACAGTCAATTATGAGAAAAATCCACCAACTTCATTTATGATATGTACAATTTAAATTAGTATATGTTTGCTTAATAAATCATGAAAAATAAAGTAATATAATAATTTAAGAAATTGTTTTTAGAATGTAAAGAATTGTTTTTAGAATGTTTTTAGAAAACACACAGCATTTTGCCAAACTATAGAATTGTACTAATCTTCCTTTTTTGGATATGATAAAAAAAGTTATCAGATGACCTAAAAATAATGCAAATTTCAATATATTTAAAAAATAAATATGAAGGAATCGTCCTGTGAATTCGTTTTAAACATCATTAAAGAGAATGTTCTTTGATCTTTCTGGTAGTATCATGATGGAAACTCTGATAATATTTTCAATTATTAAGAATCCTATTTGTGTGAAAATCACTCAAAATCATACTAAAACATAAAATAACTGAAAAAACTAATTCACATTTTTATAAAATCTCACTGAGGTGCATTCTACTCAATTCTGAAAGACCTCTGTACCAAATTCCGTCACTGTTCGATGCTTAGATTTCCCACTACAGACATACACACAGCAACAGACATACACACAGACATACACAACTGTCTTTTATCATGTAAGGAGTAATCTTACATTTTTATTTAGAGTAGAAGAGTAAAAAGTAAAAGAATAATTTAGAATAAGTATACAATTATATGTATTTGTTACATACAAGTTTACTTAGACATAAGTTTTCATTTGGTTGTCCAGTGGATATAGGACTCTATTATAGTGAATGGTTATTTATAAGATACCAAACCCAATGTTAAAAGTAGCATGTCCAAGAATCTATTTACAGCCAAGAAATAATCAAGGGAGGAATCTTTATGAGTGCCCAGGGAGATAGGTATGTTAACAGAAAGAGTGAGATTTTGGAATGGATACAAGACTGTGTATTATAGAAACAGTTATTTAACTGACAGGAAACCATATGTTCGTTCTAATACTGTTCATGAACTGTTTTCCTTTTGATGGAAAACCAATGGAGCATAATGGCTTTTTTCCTTACTAGAATTCCATTGAGAAAACTTTTTCTTAATATCTTGACAACCCACTTGCTTAAAAGCTGTAAATATTTTTTTCTATTTAAGTTTTTTCTAAAAGTTTCCTACTGAGTTCTCAAAAGTGCCGGATTTCTAGTCTTTCTGGATTTTGAATTCCAAGATAATATGTCCAGTCCTGTAACAGTGTAAATATTTTATTTTTTTAGGATTTTTTCCATTTTACATAGCTGCCAATCATTCCAATTTACCCGGAAAGTTTCCGATTTTCAAACATCTTTTGGATACCAATTTCTTCTGATTTTTCAACCAGAAACCAAAAGTCCCTACTTTCCCTGATTTCGCTACTAAAAGTCCCCTAATATTTTGGCAGGATGTCTACAGGTTCAGAAAATCACAGAATCAATCACAAAAGCCTGGGAAATGTCTCGAATTTTGAGATCAGAGTTTTCCCGTTCTTGCATCTAAAAAATTTGATTTCCCATGATTGCAATATCGGCGCACCAAGAAATATAACCAATGATTATTTTGTTCCCCTTTTACAATCTATTTACATTGACTAAAATTTAAAATTTTGAGAATTATTTCATACTACATACGAAAAACTATTTTCAGATGTATTATTAATGAAATGAAGAACTATTTTACAGCAATATCGTGAAAAACTGCATTTGTACGCGATTCTTGGTATATTTCATTTAATTGGGAAAATATTTTCTACTTCGCAATCTGTTTGCATCAACTAAAATTTTTATAATTATTATGTGGTGTATATAAAAATGCTGTTTTTCATACATATTAGTAATAAAATTAGTTATTTTGCAGCAGTATATTGGAATACTGCACTTGCACACAATCTTCGGTGTATTATCGGTGGTCATGAAAAACTCCTGAAATTGCACTTAGAATATCCTATAGACAACCTGATTTCATACTTTGAAAATGATTAACAAATTCTCTTCACTTCAAGCTAAAAAAAAATAAACAGAATAAAACATTTAGTTAAATGCTAAATGTTTTAAACCAAATTATTTTTTGACATAAATAGTGAGATTGCACAGTGTAGTTTGTATTTTCATGTGTTACTGTGAGTCCACTTGTATCTTTTTCCATCCATCGCCGTCCCTTAATTATTGCACATTAAAATTACTAAAATAGTTTATTTTTATAATTTGGTTAATTATTAATCGTAATTTTTTAATTATTATAAGTTGTGAGATTGCGCAATTCACTTTCTATTCTCGTGCTTTGCCAAGAGTCCACTGGTATCTTTTTCCATCCATCTCCATCGTCTAAATATTGCATATTCAATTGACTAAACTAATATTTTTTCCTATTATGGTTAATTATTAAGGGTAATTTTGAAATTATTTTTGCATAAATTGTCAGATTACACAATTCACATTGTATTCTCGTGAAATCTAAAGACATTTTTCAGTTTTAAAAAAACCCTGGTTTTGAAATTATAAATTTGATTTTATTATATTAAAATTTATTCTAAAATATATATGCTTTATTTATAATGCATGAACACTTTTCATTTCTTAAACGTTATTTATTTATTTATTCTTACACAGAAAAGTAAATTATGCTTTAATTAATTACTGTTATGGAACAAATTCTGTATTTATCTGAACTTCAACATAGGAATTTTGCTGAAAACAACAGGAAAAACACTAGCAATTTTATTCTGAAAAATGGGTACAAAAACCCTGCAAATGTTTTAAAACTGTTTTTGATCCTATAAAAGCAAAATTTGGTTCAACGGCATTTGTAAAATGAGTAGAGAATAATAATAATCCATAAAGTAGAAAATTGGAAATTACATTAAATATAAAGATTTTTTCCCTGATTTTAGCTTATTTTTCATTTTTTCTCTACTTTAACTTATCTTTTCCCCCTTTTTTATAGTATGGTGGGAATTCACTTTACAATAATTATTCAGAGCAATGTTAATTTTTCTGTAAATAAAAATCTACAGATTTTCAGTCATTCAGAGTTGGCAGCTATGATATTAGATCAAGTTTGCAATATATCAAGAATGGCATAGATTATTGTTCTGTAATTTTTGTCATTTCTTTCTAAATTAAAAGTACATATAGAATGACAAATTTTCGAGCATATTTTAACATAATTTTGTTTTTATAATTTATTTTTCAAAATTAAAAAAATTGAGGGTGTTTCCTGAGTTAAGTTCTTTGATAATAAATTGGCTTCTGAGATTTATTGATTGGAAAAGTCAAAACAGGAAGAGAAACATTCTAATATCTTGAAAATGGCCATATCCAATGGTATAATATCCAAATAAGTGTTCATTTATTTTGGCATAAAAATATTCACTTATTTGATAAGTGAGTTTATTTTATTTTTTAAGCATTTTTCCATTTTAGCACAAAATTGTAAAATATCTCAAGAACTATATGTTAGTATTTTATAAATGATAGCATTCACTTTTAAATGAAACATTACATTGAGGTATTTATTTTCATAATTTTTTTTATACATAATTATGCTTTTATAAGATTTTTTTTTTTTTCACAATTTTTGAAGAAAAAGATGTGCAAACATTTAAAGAATTTTCCTTGGTTTTGTTCACTTTGAAAATTATAAGGCCTCTGAACATTTTCTAATTAAAATAATCATTTCAAATTTTATTGATTTTTATCAATTAAGGTATTGTGTCCACATACAGACGACATCATTAGAAATGGGTTTGATTCATATTCAGAGATGCTTGCTCAAAGTCTGTAGATACATCAAAATCTTATGGGTTGAAGACCACATCACAATACTTTCCATTTGTATGGTAGGGAAAGTAAAAACATTGAATTGTGATATCAAAGATATTGAGTTACCACTCAAAACAACTAATGATAATGCTTGCTGTGCAACAATTCCCTAAAAATCTAACCCTGTGTATAAGTGTTTAAGTTGTTTTTCTTCATTGATTTGAATAATATTATCTTTTAAATTTCTTTATATTTCAGCTTATACAAATAAAATTAGATTTGGAATCTTCATTAAAGGAACTTCTTGAAGTCAATGATGTAAGTCTTCTTTCAAATACTGAATATCAAAATTTTAGTTGTTTTAACATATTTAGCATAAAATATTCACATGCATCTTTCTTTCATTTAAATTTTCTCCAAAGCTTAAATCAACATTTATATGCTTGTAAATTACCTAATAAAAAATTTCATTTACAGATTTTCATTTTACCTATATAATTATATGTGTCTAGTATAAAATGTTATTATTGAACTTATATAATTGCATGCCTTTTTATATGTTTTTATATATGAAAATGAAGAAAGCTGTTTTTTAATATGTTCATTATTCTTGTTGTAACTGCCAAATTTTTTAAAGTATTTAATGCATTTATTGTTTCTTAGGCATTGCGTACAGACAAACGTAAGTTGGAGCATGAACTATCCGAAATGCAATACTTGATAATAAAGTAAATATTCCTCCTTTTGTTAAATGTTTAGTATTTATAACCCAAATCAAGTTATATTTGTCTATTCTCTTTAATGCCTATGCTTATTATCTAAATATGTGCAATTTATAAACTTTACTTTTGTGTGTATGTGTTTTAAGCTACAGGATGCATTTTTGCTTCCTTTGCATTCAGTATTGTAATGTTTTAGGTATCAGTAATTATATAAATGTGGTTATAATGTCAATCTTTTGTTTATCCCAATTTAGAAAGTATTATTTCTATTTCAATTTGCAAGCAAAATGTGTAACAATTCAAAAAAGATTCATATATTATTTTTTTTTCTTTTTCTCCATCTATTCTTACGTATCCTACTTGGTCTAGTTTGAGCTAGATCGATTCCAAAATGCCATTAGCCTTGAGTTCATTTAGAACTAGCATTGTATTTTTTAAAAAAGCCTCTCTGGTAGAGCCAGTACAGGGAAAAAGATACCCAGGTGAGGCTGGATTGGTCATGCACTTGGCACAAAGTAGGAATATCTTCTCTCCCCACACAATCTTTTTAGGCCCAAATGCCTACTTCCAGATCTTAAAAGAGCAGTCTGTTCCTTCCTGTCCCCAGAGAACTTGAGTGCTGCACCAGGTCCAAGAAATGTCCAAAAAATCAGTCATGAGCAGGAGACTTCCTTCAAACCGTGTTGTTCAAACCTTTGATTTTGTAAATATATTTTCAAAAGTTAACCTACTAGTTGATTGTAATGGTTCTAGGCAACTGCCAGCAATTTTATTTTTTTAGTCTTTCCCCATCTTACAACATGGTGTACACTAAAAATAAAAATTATAGAACAGTATCATCTCAAAGCTGTTATAAATGGAGAGGCACATTAAAGTATATGATATATCTAACTCACAAATTTACCTACAAACTAAAAAAAATTCAAATAATGCTCTAGTCAGCTCCAAACATTGGTGAACCAGTTTTGTTTTTGTTAAAATTCATTAGTACCATATAATCATTAACTGTATTATCAGTAAGAAAATAATAATTTTAGGAACATCTGGTGATCAACAAAGTCAAGCCATACCATGCAGTTGGCATCATATTTATAAAAAATTCAACTCAGACTACATAAATTAGCAAATTTATGTTGATAATCACAAAAGGGCAATTCAGTATTGATGAACTCTAAACTGATCCACTGATATTGTTTGCTATACTGGGAACATGATTCCTGATTTTGGATCTCCTTCTTATCAGTATGTTTTGTGACTGAAGGCTTTATTGCCTCAAGCAGTCTGAACTCAATCTTTTACGAATTTAATGCCAGCAGTAGCATACTAGTTTCTTTATAAGTCACCAGATATTTGCAAAATTACGGCACTTCATAGTTTTCCTCGTCAGTGCAGTTAGTGATTCTTGCTGATAAAGTTGAGCAAGAGTATTAATACCATAAGAGTATTGATACCAGTTTCTCTGCTGAGTATGTGATTCTAAGCTTTGAAAATTCTTCCATTGTCAGGTTTCTATGTCTAAAATATTTTATTTTGAGGGAGAATGACACATATATTGTACTGTTATGATTTGGTCTTGTTCTAATTGATAATTGAAATAAACACACCAAATTTCATCTAAGAGCTCAATTCTTAAGGGTGATATTTGAATAATGCACTTAACAAAAATATATGAAATTCTGACTATATATTTGCAAGTTCCCTGCATGTTAATGCAATATAAAATGAGTTTATAGTTACATAAGACTTCTGTAGACCACACAAGATCACAGAAAAACCAAAGAAACTCCCATTGTTTAATTTTACTAGCATCTGATTTACTGAGTGAGCAAGTTATATTTGTGTATCAGAAATGAATTAAGATCCTTATCAATAGAAACAGGTAGTGAATCCTAAAGATAACCATTCGATAAGTATAAACTTATGTAAAATAAATGAGAACTATGTTAACCGCCACAATACTCGTCCCCAGTAGTGTCAACAAATCCTTTAAGGATTGTCACTATCCATACTGAATGAATAATCTTGGTGGCTGGAAGTGGACATAATGACAGGTTTAGAAGGAACCTTGGACATAGCATCTGCATTTCCACAAAAACTGAAGGCAGGTCAACAGAAAGGTTTTTTTTCATTAATGTGCACTTCAAAGAATTTATTCATACGATACACAACCAGAAATGGACTGTCGTAAGGAAGTTGTAAAGGATGACAAACACAATCATGCCTAACAAACACATGACTACTTGTATTAAGGACTACTGGGATGAAATATTGTTATGATCTTGTATGTCAACTGCAAAACATAACTCTTACATAACTACAACCTCATTTATATTGTATAACATATAGTGAATTTCTAAATAAATAGTTTAAATTTCATATTTTGTTTAACTGCTTTATGTACTCAAATATTTTGATACATAGATGAGGACCCAGTTTCTGTTCTAACTACCTTCAAGTCTTATCATGGCTACTACTGACACCATCAACAACACCATCAACAACACCACAGCCAATATTTCAAGAGTTTCTATGATACCACCTCCCTTCTAGACTAATGATCCAATTTTATGTTTTCAAGCCCTTCAATCTCAGTTTATAATCAGTGTTGTAATAAACGAGACAAAGTATCATTATGTACATGCAAACCTGATCAGCAATATTATGCAGCATACTATTGACATAATTGCTGACCCACAAACTAGCTATGAGTACAATAAACTGAAAATGAGACTAATTTCCACTTTTTCTGATAGTGATTCTCACTGTCTCCATAAAGTACTGACTGGTACTAAACTTGACAACTGAAAACCATCATCATTCCTGTGACAAATGGGAGACCTCACCAGAAAGCAATTAATTGATAATGCTCAAGTGGCTCTGACTTGATCGCCTGCTAATATGTAATCTATCCTTTCTGTAACTGGTGGTGACCTCATATGCCTGGTGGAGCTTGCTGACAGGATTACAGAAGTTGACACACACCCTCAATAATTGGCACTATGCAATCTACCACTCCACAGGACAGTGCAATACAAGAATTAACAGAACAAATTTCTGCACTTTCTACTAAGATGGAAGGAATGGAGCAATTGTATCAATACTCTTTATCGTCTCATCTTTACAAAACAGTCTCAAATCAACTTTTTTTACTATTCACACTGAAATATTCAAGAAAGGGTGATAATGCAATCTGCTGTTATCTTTGTAAGTTCTGAGATAATGCATGAAGGTGCATTTCACCTGGTAAATTCACCAACATTCAACAAGCTGTCAATTAAATTCATCGTATTTCAAAATTTTGTCATATGACAGTATCAATAAATATATAAAAACTAATTAAATATAAACACTTTGCATCATTTAAATATCATGTATAATTATAAAAATACATCCCAAAATTTTCATTAAAATTCAAAGAATTTGTAAAAAAAAAAGCGAAAAATCCAGCTTCTCAACTATATGTATAAACACAAAAAAAAGAGCCAATTTTATGTATAAATTTTAAGTATAATCACTTAGTTGAAAAATCACATGATTGTCCATGCACTACATCTCACACTTAATGTTCAGTTGCATCTAATCTGCTTCTTGAGGTTATGAAAAACATTTTTATACTTTATTTGAGAAATCACGTTTTCTAAATAATCCTTACCCTTTTTTCAAAATTTCAAATTATTTTATCATTATCTCTTTATTTTGGCAATTTAGCTTTTAATTTATCATCCCTTTCTAACATTTTTCTATTCTAAATTACACTTAATTGCTGACAAATGCAAATTGTCTACTTTAATTAGTTACCACTGTAAGGCAGCATCCCCTGTAACAGGCTTCCGGAAATCTCCTGTCCTCACCGGGTTAAAATTCAGCGAGGATGGCCAATTTTCGGAAGTTACCATCCTCTTGGACGGCCTTGAAATTAGAGATTCTGTAAAAAAAAATAATAATAAATTGTTATCATCGTAAAATTATGGTGAAAGCCGCCCTTTCCCGTGCCATAAATGAAAATTGAAATGTCGTCACATGCAAATCCCCCACCACCACCACAAACTTAACTAGTGTGCATTATCAATGCCTTCTTTATAGGCAAGCCGTCAGATCTGCATTGTAACCACAGGCGCTAGTTATTTTCTCTCCCCTCATCCTCCACCCAGTGAATCCTATAACCTCACGAAAATGTGATAGCCCACGCATGATCGAAGTGACATATTCTGTTCTCCTTTTCGAGGTCTACATGTGCCAAAATTTTGGATTTTCACAAGACCGACAATACCAATGCTTAAACCCGGACCAAGCCCGAAGAAATTTATAAATGTAGAATGAACTCTGCCTGAAGATAACTGCCTCTCAGCAGGCCCGAAATGATTTGTATTCAAATATATTAAACACAAATTTGTCAAAATTTTGTACGGAGAATTTAGTTTGTTCTCTTAAACATTTATCTTTACATAGCTGAAATAAAAGCAATAAGTTCATGTATTCCATATAAATCCATTTTAAAAATTTTAAAAATAAATATGTTTGGCCCAGTTGTAACGGACATTTAAAAAAAAAAAAAAAAAAAAACTCAACCCTGCCTGAAACAATAAAAAATTCAAGCTCAGCCCGGGCGTAAGCCCAAATCCCCTTTTAACTCTTTAAAACTCATTTGCTGTAATAGACGGGAGTAAGTAACAAGTTTTAGTTTTTGAAATAGATTCTTTTAGTTTCAGCCAGAAGTGTATTATTTTCTTCCCCACTTTGGTTTCACTTTAAAAGTAAAACGTTTAAAATTCATTCATGACATTTGTTCCAGTTGTTTGACAACTGAAGTTAAGGTATGAAACATTTATTCAGTCCAAGAAGATTTTAATCTTGATTGACTACATTCCCTAGAAATTAAGAGTGCCAATGAGGTTTAAACTGCTTAGAGACAATAGGATTTATATGATTATTTATTTACTACTCCTTCAAGTTACCAAACATTGGAAAAAGGAGCAATTTTTTACATATCTTACCCCTCTGCCCCCACCCATAGATCGGAATTCCGCCGGTCCAGTCCTTTATCGGAGACTCTGCGTCGGCGAGTTTCATCACAGTGGTTAAGTGCTGTGAGGGTGGTGTATGAATATGCAGTTATCGCACTTCATCGTGAGGCAGTTGGTTATAATTTATTATTGTTGTGCGATGTATTTAAGCACATATATTAATGAATATAAAGTGAAAAAAATCTTAGGAGGACGGGTAAAAATTTTCGAAGACGGGTAAAAAATTTCATTAGCCGTCCTCGCCAGGCCCGGCCCTTAGGGGGGGGGGCGAATGTAGGTGGTCGCCTGGGGCCCCATACCTAGGTGAGGGTTTTTAACTGTTGTTAACTATGCAATAATTTTCAATGTTTTAAAAAAATGAAAACGAGCTCAACCGATAGGAAGACCATGAACCCTAATAGTTCCCCAATTATTGGCAATGTTACCAACCGTAGGGACATATGATGTACCATTTACCTACGCATATTCAAACATTTTTCTCCAAAGTTTAAGTAGGGACAGATTTCAGTTTTCAATGACAAATGTAGGGATTTTTCCAACGGCGGATTTTCATTCTTTGCTCAATGCAGTCTAGACGGGTTGAAAAGAGACATTTTTCTAGTTGTTTTTACTATCGTATCCTTTCAAATGGAAAAAAGCAAGAAAGAAAATGGTTAGTCTACTCCAAGAAGGCAGATAAGGTGTACTGCCTTTGCTGTAAATTGTTTGATTTGTCTGCCTCTGACGACAAATTAAGTAAACTGTGCACATCATGTTTCAGCAAGTGGAAAAACATTCACTTTTCTTTGCAGTCCCATGAGTCCTTCTTCTGCAATCACATACGAAACTTGATTAAATTGGTAGAGCTTGAATCGAGACTTCACAGAAAAATCACTATAGACAAGAAGTTACAGGAAGACTTGGAACTGGAGAAAACCCATTGGCAAAATGTACTAAAGAGAATCATCGCAGTTATTCAGTACTTGGCTGAACATAATTTAGCTTTCCGAGAACACCATTAAAAGGTTTTCCAATTGGATAACTGTCATTTTCTAGGATTAATACAAATGATCAGTGAATTTGATCCTACAATAAAAAAACATCTTCGACAAATTAAAGACAATAAAACGCACGTTCATTATCTTGGCCATCGGGTTCAGAAAGAGTTGATTGAACAGATTGGTAGTGAGGTCCAGAAAATCATCAAGATGATTATGGATGCCAAATACTATTTTATCATACTGGATTGCACCCCTACACCAGTCACCAGGAGCAAATGTCTCTGGTGATTCGTTTTGTATCAATAGATTCTGAGGTGCAAATAGAGAAAAGGTTTCTACAGTTCATTCCAGTAACAGATTCAACTGACCAAGGGTTATCTAATGTTCTTATATCAACTTTAGATGATTTAGAACTCTCTCTCGGGAACTGTAGAAACCAAGGACAATGGGACCAATATGAGGGGGAAGGAACAAGGTGTTCAGAAAAGGATACTTTATATCAATCGACGAACTTTTTTTACCCCATGTAGCTGCCACAACCTTAATCTTGTTCTTGGTGATATGGCCAAATGCATCCCTCGAGCACAGTTATTTTTTGGAATCGTACAACGGATTTACACTATTTTTGCAGAATCAACAAAGGGATGGGCAATCTTAATCAAACATGTCAAAGGTTGCACTTTGAAATCCTTGTCTCAAACTCTTTGGGAATGCAGGTTTAGGAGTGTAAAAGTTTTGAGACATCATTCTTTTGAACTGCTAGATGCTCTTTATGAACTTGTAGAGGTCATGAATGACCCTGTCAAAAAAAGTTGACAGAATCACTTGCAAATTAAATGTTTTGATTTCATCGTAGGGATTTGCATCTGGTGTGATGTTTTATTCCAGGTTAGTGAAGTAAGTAAAACTCTTCAAGCCCCAGACATGCAGCTGGATGTGGTAGTAATTCTTGCCAAAGGATTGGTTTCGCGACTTAGTATATAGAGTCAGGATTCAAGTCAACTATATTAACAGCTACGGAAATAACACAAGAAAAAGATTTTGGCCGAATTTAAGCATCGTCGGATAAGTAAGAGGAAGAAGCACTTTGATGAAAAAGCAGTGCATGATGAAGACCATTTAATGAAATCTCCCGAGGAGCTCTTTAAGATTGAGTATTTCCTTCCTCTGCTTGACCAGGCCATCTCGTCTATGGAGACACGCTTCACCCAACTAGAAGACTTCAAAAAAGATTTTAAATTTCTTTTCAGACTTTGAATTTTGAAGTCACTGAGTGATGAAGATCTACTGAAACACTGTCAAGCTCTTGATTCTAAATTGACAGATGCTGCCAGAGAGAACCACGATCTGGACTTGGAAAATTTTGTAAATGAGCTGAAACTTTTGAGAGTAATTCCTGAAGAAACGAAGACTGCATTAGAGATATTGAAATTGATTTCTCAAATGAAGAATTCTTTTCCAAATGTGAACGTTGCATGCAGAATCCTGCTTACTGCTGCAGTGACTGTTGCATCGGGAGAGAGAAATTTCTCCAAACTGAAACTTATCAAACATTATCTTAGATCTACTATGAGTGAAGAAGGATTGAATAGCCTAGCTATTCTTTCCATTGAGAAAGATATAGCCGGAGGCCTTAAAAAACAGACATCATAAAAAACTTCGCAAACAGAAAGGCCAGGAAAGTGGATTTTAATTGCTGATTTATTTTGTTCTTAATATGTATATTTTTCATTTAAAATTGTGTTGTTTTACATTTGAGTTTTGAAGTTTCCGATCAAGGATTTTCTGTAATAATGTGTATTACCAAATTTTACTTTACATGTGTTTGATATAAACATTGCTAAATCAGCAAAAATGGAACAAAGTGTCTTGATTTATTAACTTTTAGCAGTATGTTGCTGTGCCAGGCCCTGCTATGCTGTAAGATGTAAAGTACTAAGACGGGATGACACACACACATACAGACATGGGCGGATTCATGGAAGAAAGTTATGGGCCCCCCCCCCCCCCAAATCAGTCAAAAACCTTGTAATTTGAACATATATATACATATATATTACATAAGACATCATGATAGAAAAGAGGTCCGCTCTTCTGGTTCGCCTGGGATCCCTCACCCCCCTCGGGCCGGGCCTGTCCTCGCAGACGGGCTAGATTTTGCCAATTTCTTGAAGCCTGTCCTGTAAGCATTTTTTTTTCAGAAATTCGTCTCTGCAATGCTGAATCACGAAAAAAGCGTTTTGTTAAGAGGCCAGATGTGATGGAAACAAAATGACACATGTTTAGGTTTGCAACCAGGGTAGATATATTTTTTCCATGACATGCCTCTCATTAATGATGTGTCATTTTTTTCCTTGGAGTTAGCATGTTTATCCCCTCCCCCCATGGCAACCCCTACATTGTTACATGCAAGATTGTCTTGCCAGCTTATCTGCTCATGGGAAGAAGATATTTCATTGGGAAACATTCTGATCTATGTAGAGTCTTGACAATGGCTGTTGTTGTTGAGACCCAGACCGTCCAACCTACCAGAAGGGTGTAAGGTAACCGTTTGGACGGCCAGGAAGAGCCACGAGCCACCCAATTTAGACTGGAACCCAGTGGGGGAGGCATCCACAGGAACCGTACTCTCTTTCCCCGATCACCAACCACTCGGAAGGACTTACAGACCCACATGTTTAACGTGATCATACTCTGTGTGAACATGGCGGCAGTTTTGGCAGCTGAGGGAATCAAACCCGGGCCTACCAAGTGCAATTCACTTGCTCTAACCACTGGGCTACCACGCCCTTCACAAAGGTTGTGCATTTTTTAGAGCCACTGCTTCTGGTGCCTCATGCTGTCCAACTGCCTAGAAATTCCAATTTCATAGAGTTCCTCCCTCTGCATACAATTAGACTTAGGGGTGGGTGACTCAAAAAGAGCTTAGCACCGCAACAGGAGGTCTGTTGTACTATCCCCAAAAGCAAAAAGTGCCTAGAAGTAAAACCCGTGACTGAAGCAAAGATCAGCAAACATTTTACAGGAATGTGCTGTAGCTCTCAAGGCTCGATCAAATGTCAACCTAAGTGCTTGAACCTATAGGCAGAGAAAATCTGACACTCAGAGTATATGTATAAGGTAGTTTCCTCCCTATACAGACAACCCCTACAAACCTGCCTCTGGCCTTTAGTGTCACAC
The DNA here is from genome assembly GCA_951213105.1 of Amaurobius ferox. Lineage (NCBI taxonomy): Eukaryota > Metazoa > Arthropoda > Arachnida > Araneae > Amaurobiidae > Amaurobius > Amaurobius ferox. The sequence continues at coordinate 137,439,421 of OX578142.1, forward strand.
CAGTTCTGATACTGCCACTTCCTAAAGCTATCAAACACATTACCCCTAATCAACTCATTAGAGATGCCTAAAGCTGGCTCCTGCCCAACAAAAAGTATATTTGAACCATTCCTAGCCAACTCATTACTCAGAATACCTGAATTCCAGGTATCCTTAAAAGGGATGCCTTTATCGTTGATAGCAAGATTGCAAAGTGCTGTTTAGCCCTCCCAAACAAGGTAAGGGGTCATAAGACTTCTGCAAAGCCATAAGAGCAGCCTTGCTTTCATAGCAGATAACAATATACTCCTGTAGCTCCTGTCCAAGCAAATTCTAAAACAAATTAGAATATCAAAGGCTTCAGCCTGAAAAACAGTAATGTAGCTGCTAAGAGGGTAAGATTATTTTATACCATCATCTGGACAGCATACACTAGCACCATTCCCTCCCAAGACCTAGCTGAAAACCACCCATGTGCCAAGCACTGCATTTCCTCTTGTTATAGGTAGGAATTTTCCTTCATCTTGTGAGGGAAACTGAATCCCACAAGACTTGTCAAAAGCAAACTTGACAAGCATATCATCAGAAGACAGACTGAATTGTGGATGTTTCATAACATTAGTATTAAGATTACTCCAAAACAGATATATTAAGTAATCCTTACAGTGCCCCAAATGCTTAAGCCTCTTCAAGTATATGTGAGCCTCTGACTTGTTATGCATGTCCAGAGGATGCAACCCAAACAAAAGTTCAAGAGTTGCAGTAGGAGTAGTTTTCGTGCACTCAGAAACATCTACACAAACCATCCTTTGAAGCCTAATTAAATCTAACTTGGCAGAATCACACTTGATTCTAGATCACCAGACTATAGAGTTATATGTAATGATAAGACAAATTATCGCGGAATAAATGCAAAGGATAGCCTTGGTATTTAAACCCCAGGTTCTCCCAATAGCACTACTATAAGATCAAAAAACTTTCTTGGCTTTAGCCACACAATATTTAAAGTGTGTTTTCCAGTTAAGATCCATGTGAAAATAAATTGTCGAGAATTTTACTTCCTTGGAGCAGGCAAGATTCTGACCAAAGAAATAGATGACCCTAAGGATGAGAATTATTTTTCTCGTAATTGCAACCATAGCAGCCTTTTATGGATTAACAGTAAGTCCACATCTTTGCACCAAATCTCAACACTCCCAATGGTACCAGATATGATATCAGAAACTGCGCTACTAAACTTGTCCCTAGCAATGATTACAACATCAACAGCATATCCAATACAGGATAAACTGAAGCTTGTGATGTTCTCCAGAAGAGAATCCATAATAAGGCACCATAAGATAGGTGAAAGAACACCCTCCTATGGACAACCTGCATGAGTATGAACCATCATGTTATCTTAAAGAAGAAAGGCACTACTGTACTTAGTATATAACAGATTCTTAATCCAGTAAAAAATTGTCATATTGACATCTTTTCTATCAAGAGCATGAAAGATGGTGAAAGACCCAGGCCATCCGACTCACCCAAGGGGAGCAGCTGGTTGAGTGGCCGGGCATGAAAGATGGTGTCAAAAGCATCTTCAATGTCAACAAAGACAGCCAATGATATGTTTTTATCATTCATATTACTTTCCAACATGATGGAGAGATTGTATTGGGTAGCATCTGAGGATTTGCCTGGCTGATAGGCATGCTGGGAGTCAAATAATGGCATCACCACCAAAATGTCTTCCCTAATATACATATCTGTAAGCTTTTCTAGATACAAGGCTTGTGGGCCTAAAAGATTTCGCCTCATATTAGTTATCTTTCCAAATCTTGAAATTAAAGATAACCTTGGTATGCTGCTAGGGAGTCCATATGTGCCCTAAAGTACTCGGTAGACACTACTTACTATAATCAACTTGATATCAAAAGTTTCTCGGATACAGTGTTATCTTAGCAAAACAAAAGTCCTGTGCGTGTTAAAGCTACAGCCTTTCTTGGCTGTGAAACTGATTTGCAAATAGATATACCAATAAATATTGGCCAAATCTACCGGGATCGCAGTTGTGATATTGGAGGAAAGAAAGTTGAAATTAAATCTGCCAACTGCTTATTTGACTTGCACTAACAGTGTCTATGCTCATGGCAGCACTGAGGCCACCAGTGTGGTTATATAGCATCATTCGTGTCCCCCAGATATGTTCGAATGCAACATCTCCTAATTGATCAGCCAACTGTTCTTTAGCTTACCCTCCATGAACCATGTTAGCATCAAGGATACCTGCATAATTGTGCAATATCCTTTATATCCAGTAAAAGTGCATCAGTACAGAGCTTGTTTCCATAATTTTGAGTGGGTATCCACAATTCAAACTGGTTTCTTCCACACTATGATTCTTGAATGACTACACTCTTGTTTCAAAGATATGTGCCTTTCCAGCATCATGGTCACACACTTACAGGGTGTTTACTAAACACCTCAAATGAATAACAAAGCAATTTTCATGTGTTTTGTTATCATGCCATCAAGCAAACTGTCCAGCAGATTATTGTTTTATTCAGTGACACACCTCCAGCTAAGGCGCATGACATAATTGAGTGAACCACCTGAAGAAGTTTTTAATGTTTTTTTTTCACACTTGGAGAGATGAACTAATTGAATTCAAATCTCAGTTTTACTTACAGTTTTGTTTTGCTCTCAATTTCTATTATGTTAGCTTTATGCAAAAAATTGTAGTGGAATGATTTTTAAACTTGCTATTATCTTTTCAATTTAAAATTTCCCTTTTGTGGATATCCAGAGCCTAGCCATACTTGGGTCTTTAGACCTGGGAGATTTAGAACCTGGGTAAATTTGTAAAAAATGTTCAGTGATTATCTTCTTTGGGGGTTAAGATTTTGTTGACTTTTGTTTTAATAAAATAGTGTTAGGCTCTATCTTTGCTACTTTTGTTGTTTCCATTTAAAAACTTGATAGAAGGGTATATGCTTATTTGTAAATAAGTATTCAGTATAATTTATATAAAATCTTTATTCCAATGGTCATGATTATTTCTATTAATTTCTGTTTAAAAACTTGATAGAACGATATGTGCTTATTTGCAAATAAGTATTCAGTATAATTTATATAAAGCCTTTACTCCAATGGTCATGATTATTCCAATAAATGTAGTATAATTAATTAATAATAATAACTAAATAAATGTACTTTAAAATAATTTTCAAGTAAGAAATAGTAAGCTTGTAAAGATTGTAAAAACTTCATAACATAAAAATAATAGTAGATTGTGTAAAAACTTCATAACACTAATACTTCTGCAAATGTAAAATCTTTAGAGAACTTAAAGTTGGTAATTAGTAATAAAAAGAAAGTAACTTGGTAGCAATCTGCTACCAAGTTACTTTCTTTTTATTTGATCACCAAACTTATAAGTACATAACATATTTCCTCTAATATATAATTAAAGTGAGAGTTGCTTGGTAGCAGTTTGTTTATGTAGCCACTGTCTCCTCAAATTTCCTTCACACTTTTCAACTAAATTGTTTACTGCAAAGTCAAAAATACTTGATACCATGGTAAGAATCCTAGGTATCCTGGTATGCAGGATTTATCCAGCTCTATATTAGAGCACATTAGGATGTGTATTTTCATGAACATTTTCTATCATCTTGCACTACTTTTTTTTATTCAGCTGTTTTCACATATTTTTGATGCAACATTTTACCAATGTTTAAAAATGTCGGAAAAATCTGAACCTATATGTTTTAATATTTTTCATTGAAAACATTTAACACACACACATATATATATATTATATACTATATATATATATATATATATATATATATATATATATATATATATATATAATAAAAATGTATAAAATTCCAATGAAAGATTAGAGAAAGATTAGAGATATTGTAACACATATAACCATAACTTAAAATATAAGATAGCCGTGTATAAAACCAAATTTAAACACTGATCAAATGATTTATAACTTGGGAAAAGTAAAACAGTGCATATTTGCCAAATTACATGCTAATGCAAGAATAATAAAAGAATAAAAATAATTTATACAAATCCAAAGATATTTTTGAGATAATTTGTAACACACAAAACATTATCTAATAAATACAATAAGCCAAAATTAAAACAAAATTGAAATAATACCTTTCATCTACTACTTCGTAAAAGGAAGGTTAGGCAAGTATGACTTTCCAAAATTTGAAAAATAGAGATATAACTATTATGAGAAGAACAAATCTATATCAATGTAATTATGCATTCATCATACTATAAATAATCAATGAATGTCAATGGTGAGAATTCGAAAATAGAGAAACTGAAAATAAAAGACAGCAAATAACGAGGCATTCAAACCTACCTTATGGGAAAGATATAGGCTTGAAATGGAGATCATTATGCAATAAATTCTTCCTCAGTGTCCAACATCTATCCATAATGACGAAGAAAATAAGCTAGTTTCTGAATAAGAAGATATCTATAAACTCCATATACTGGCCCAACTATCTTAAAAATTGAAAAATAATAATAAATTGTACTTGATACAAATCTACACGTGTCGTCTCTTAAAGCAAGAAATAACGAGTCTACTGTTGCCATTCGCATGAGATAAAAGTGGGGATCAACTGTTACCAATCGTGAGATATAAATAACAGTATTGCAAATAAGTATAAAATGTTATAAATTCACCTGTAAAAGCTATGTAATAAAGGGGCATGAAAAATAGTGAATGCACGGATTCAAATGTCTAAAGCCCTGTTCACATATTAGCCGGTATTTCCTAGCCATGAAACATTGGGGTGAAAAAGGGGGTATTTTCCGGGATCCATTCTAGACCTGTTCACATGTGCAACCCCTATTACTCCTGCTTAAAGGGCTAGGACCAATTTTTCTTAAATACTTTTGACATTCATTTTTGGTAAACAATATATCTTTTTTTTTTATTGCTTTTTTAAAAAGCGTATTATTTTTAATTCATTGTTTCAAGTTTTATTCCATGAAACTGTTTATAGAATTCATTCTTAAAAGTCAAAAAAGAAAGTTTTTCTCATTTAATCTTCGTTTTTAAGTTAAATTATGATGTATAAACTTGAAAAAGTGTAACAACATTTTAAGAAACTTTATTCAAGACAAATTGATATAAGATGTTGGCATAGAGAAAAAAAAATGCATATTTATACCAAATGCATTTTAACTATTAAAAAATCTGTATAACTCATTTTTATTAAAAACATATAAGACCTTACTGCATGGCACAGATACAAAAAATATCATATGCCACTAATACCACAGTTAAAAATAATGTTTTAATATAACAGTATAAAAAATACTTATGATTGACATGTTTCATTGATGTGTAAAATAGGTGGTTCTCTAAGTAATCCAAAAATAAAATAAAATTGACTTCATATGTAGTATATAAAATATATAAAAATAACTTATATTCCTGATACTAACAATCATGGAGTTTTCTTTCTTTTTTTTTGGGGGGGGGGGGGATATTTGCATTTTATAAGCTAATTTACACAGTTTAGTTTATTTCAAAATGTATGTAAAGTAATTTTGAATGCCTTAAGCATTTAACTTTGTTATTAATATACATAATCATAAAACTCAATTCTTTACTAATCATAATATTGACATCATAATCACATTATCTCAAGTTATGGGACATTTTGCTTTGACATGTAAAAAGCTTAGAGTACAAAACTAAAATAATCAAACTTGAAATATAATGTATAAATAATTTATTTACAATAGTTAACACATTATATACTATTATCAATTTTAAATATAAACACATTATATACTTCTTTTTAGCAGTATAAAATAAATGAATGTTAAGATAGTTTTATATAAGGAGAATGTATATTATATAAATCTAAGAAAATCATTTTATCATTTGTTGAAAACTACTTAGATAAATCTAGAAAATTTGCCCAAGAAACAGAACATTACATTTTAAAGTTGCTGTTTCAAAGGAAAATCAGCTGGCTTACGATTTTTAACTATTGTATATGTTTTGTAATTAAGAAACAAAAATTTCTATAAAAATGATCCTGAAATCGAGGAACAAATATTTCTAATTCATGAGATAACAGTTAGCTCAAATAAACAAAATGTACATGCCCGCATCAATATTTTTCAGTAGGATTCTCCGTTCATTAAATTCTGAGATGTAATAAGGATCAACTGTTTAATTCGTAAATAAGTCTGTGTAATGAATGTAAAATAATCTATATAAAATGCTATAAATTCATCACTATTGTACAATCTTCAAATAGAATTGGTATACAAGGTCCACAAGGTATCTCAGCATCCACCATGTTTTTCAAGAAATCGTAGCTGCAGACATGGAATTGTGGGTAAATCTGCTATATACCCCCTTCGTTCCCTCAAACAGGAAGGAACAAAATTCTACCTCCTTACAACCCTTTTCAAACTGGTATTTTGCCCGCTTGGACATGGGAATGGTGACACGGGCAAAATGCAGCCATAATACTGGCTTTAAAATGTGCATGAGAGCGGGGTTTAAGTGGATGAAAGTTATATTTTCTAGTAAGTTATATATAGTTCAGAAAGAAAAATTTCCATTACTATTGTTTTTTCATAATTACTTCAGATTTATGGCGACTCCTATTACAATAGACTCTTACTAATACAAACAATAAATGTAGTCCAAACAATAAATATATGTTTATCTTTCTTGTGATATGTCTCAAATTTAAATTTCTAATTTGATATATGGTCCCCATTCACAATGTTCAATTTTCAATTAAATATAACTCTCTCAATTTTAAAGATACAGATATGCGATTTTTTTAATGATCTTGCTGCATTAAAAATAAAAATTTTCTGATTGACCAAATTTGTCCAAGGGGGTCGTATAAAAATTTAAAAAGTGTAACTTTTTGAAAATTAATGGGAGGACTATTTCATTAACGTAGTCTTATTTCCTACCTTACTTTCAACATTTTTGCAATTTACATTGCCCATTTATTTCCAACAGGTAAATAATTAAAGCGTATTTCAATCTTTTTGGAACACTCTGTATATATATATATATATATTAGAAAAATGTAATAATAAAAATAATTAATTGAAGTATTTGTGAAATATTAACATCACCATAGAAGCAAAACCATGGCCATAATGCCAATAATAGAAAAAACAACACCGGCCTAAATTTGAAGATTAACCATAATTGAATTCATCTTCAGGTTTAAATATTTAATTCTAATTAATCCAAACAAATACCTGTTTCAGATTGGGCAATAGTACATTACTATAAATGCCCAAACTCAGACTACAGGCACCAAAAAATGAAAAATTGAAGATAAGAAAAATTAAGAAATCTAGTATTACCATGAGGCAGGAACCCTTCTCCTTTCACCACGTGTAAGTGCAATCAACCACAACAGTATGAAAAATATTGAGAAGCACCGGAATGAACATGACTAAATACAACTTAGGCGATAGAACAAATGTTCACAGCGACATTCCCAGACCCATCCAGTGAGTCAGAGCCGGAGACAGGACAATTACCCATATAAGTAAAACAGAATATGAACATGAAACATAGATGAAAATTCTTACTAAATTAGTGATTCACAGAAGAAATTGATAAGCGAGAATGCTACTATACACCATCATAAGGACACTTTTTGAGTGCCCTTATCAAACTATCTAAAGTTATAATTAAAGCCCTATAGTATCAAACTATCTAAAGTTATAATTTTTTAGCAAAATAAAATTCGAAACATTAATATTAGTGTATCTTATTTTCCAATTTTTTATTTTTCTAATTTTTTTAGTTTATTTTATTATTATTCATTTTTATTTAATTATATATATATATATTTATATATATAAAGGATTAAACTTAAAGATTAACTATTTAACATGAAAAGAAATTGTAAAAGACGTTTAGAAAACTGAAAGTACTCTTTAAGAATACTGCAAATTAAAACACAGTGTGATTACTGATTTTAGAAATCAATGGGAAGCTTGTCATTAAGAAAAAAATTTTATATTAATTTTTAGGAAATTTCTGGAACCGTAGTAATTGATTTCGATGAAATATACTAGTATGCTGATTTCTAAACTTTCCTTTAATTAAAATGTATCATTTATTAGTAATTAGAATCAAATATTGTCAAATTATGATATTTTAAATTTTCATTATATAATGATATAGTGCAGTAAATTTAAAGCAATCTATTTATTTTCTTTCATCTAGTGAAAGAAATTAGCAAAAAATTGAACAGTAATTTATTTCGCTGAAATTCCTCTATCTAAGCATTTCATACTGAACTGATTTGATTGTTAATGTTTATTCATATATCATTCATTTATAATGTTTATTAATTATTCCTCTATAATGTTTATTCATTCACCTAACCCCGCTTTTATTGTAATATCAAATATGAAAACTAATATAATATTCCCTTATGTCTTTTACATCTGTTATTCTCCGGCCACACAATTAGCTACCATAAGCCTTCGGGTTGGTCGTGTGGTCTGGGTCTTCAACATCTGTTATTCTATTCAATTTTACTATACTTTTATCCTTTTAAATTTTTATAGTATCTAGATTTTGACTCATAAGTCCCAAAAAACTTAATTAAATGTGAAGTGAAGCTTAAGTTTAATTGAATTTAATGGGAAAGTACAATCACATGTTTGTATTTTTATGATAAGTTTTTTGTTGATACACTACTAATCTTAAAAATATATTAAGCATTGTCATACATTCATCTTTGTACAAAATTGTAACTAACATATTCATTAAACTATAACAGATTTCCACAGCCTACTTGCTTGTCAGAGGAGACAACAAAATGACATTCTTGAACATGCAAAATGAAATGTTTAAATTTTCCTCAAATTTTGTTTTTCATTAAAATAAAATCTAGTGCCCGTCAATGTTCATGAAAATATCTATACGAGCACATGAAATCAATCATCTAATATTTTCAATTTTACATTCTTCAATTTTATAAATTAAAAGACCATCACCAATCACTTTCAGGAAAAGTGAAAATGTAAAAGATCTTAAAACTCTTCTTTCATATGGCATTATTTCACATGCAAATATGTCTTTTGATAAAACATCAATATGTCCCTGAAAATACACTACATGATAGTAAAAATGAGACACCAAGGAGTGGGCAGAAAAATATGCAGAAATTACAGGGTCAGTTCACTGAGTTATGTAAATGATGCGAAATGTGCAGCTGCCCCTCGCACATTGAGTGAGATATAAGGGAAGGAACCTGCAGAATCAGCGATAGTTGCACTGCTCTGTCTGCCAGAGAAATCATTTTGCAATTTTTTTTGTCTCAGAGGAAACATGTAGTTGCAGAGAATGCCATGCCGCCGCCAACCGAGGCAGTTCCAGCAGACAGATGATTTCACGAGGGGTATGGTGATCAGACTAAGAAGGGCAGGTTGATCCATACGGCAAATCTCAGCGAACAGCCACTTACACGTGTCCACAGTTCACCGGCTGTGGTGAAGATGGTTGGAACAAGGGAATGTGACACGTTTGAGGGGTGCCAGTACAACCAGAGTGACATCAGCACGTGTGGACCGATGCATCCACCAGCAAATGTTGGTGGCCCCGCAGGCCACATCTGTTGCCCTTTTGCAGCATGTGCAGGACACCCTTGATGCTCCCATATCGACCGGGACCATTATCCGCCAATTGATCGTCAGCGACCTGCACTCATGGTGCTCATTAAGAAGACAGCCATTGACCCAGCAGCACAGACGCCTCCATTTGCAATGGTGTCGAGATAAAGCCACGTGAACAGCGGAATGGCACAGGGTCGTGTTCTAAGACGAGTCACGCTTCTGTTTTAGCAATGATAGTTGCTGTGTATGAGTCTGGCACCAAAGTGGTGACAGGTCCAATCCAGCCGCATCTGTGGAATGCCACACCTCGTGACACCACGGCATCATAGTTTGGGGCGCCATCTTCTACGATAGCAGGTCACCGCTGGTCCGTGTTGAGGACACTATGATAGCCCAACAATACGTGGATTATGTGTTGTGACTGGTGACACTATCCTTCCTTCAGGGGGTGCCCAATGCGATTTACCAGCAGGATAATGTCTGACCACACATGGCATACATCAGCCAACATGCCCTGCAAGGTACCCAGATGCTTCCCTTTCCACCAGTCTCTCTTGATATCTCACCAAGCGAACACGTCTGGGATGTGATTGGACATCGCTTGCATGCTCTGCCACCGCTGCATTTAGAAGACGAACTCTGGCAAATGGTTGACAGGGAATGGGCAGCCATCCCTCAGGAGACCATTTGCATACTCATTGATTTTGTACCTAGATGTATTGCTGCCTGTATCGCCACCCGCGGTAGTCCTACAACCTACTGATCAGATGGTATTATCGCTCAGTGTATAGGTGTATCATTTTGCAATAATATCACTTGTTGTTCCTTGCTGTCTCTCTCTGTTTGCCGATTTTCATCACTTTCTGCCCACTACTTCTTGGTGTCTCATTTTCACTATCACTTAGTGTATAACATATGTAAGAAGAGTATTGTAGCACTAACAAAAATTCAACATGAATTGAATGTTTTTGATGCAATGCCTGTTTCAAAGTAAGCTTGATAATGCCATATTTGTAAGACCAAATTAAGCTATGGTTATTTCAATGGGAATACCATTGATACCAGAATCCTATTGATCTTGTAACAGATCACAATATTCAACCTTACCCTCCATTCCCATCAAACACAAATTTGTAAATCAGTAACAATAATGATAGTCAATCACGTTGAACACCATTTTATGTATAATTTTGTATTCTAAATAGAATAAAACACTGCTATGTACACAGCCAAAATTTTATTATGATTTCTTTATTGCAAAAGAAAAGTTCCTGTTGTCTGTTAATAAAACATATCTTACCTGCACCCATCTGATACAAATCTCTTTGAACTAATGAATTTCTAAACAAGTTGCAAGTACAAATATTGTACGTTTTGTGTGCTTCATTTTTCATGGACCCCATGTGGCCAAACAATTCACATTCTGACTTTCAGATCCATAAGTTCATAGCTCAAATTTTGCATAGCTGTGAGACTCCTGAGTATGCATACATGCTAATAGTGGTTTGAAGTTCATTTTAAATTATATGCCCCTGTTAAAGTAGCCCTCATATACATAAAAAGAACAGTAGAACACCAAAACATTCTCCAATCCTGTCCCATATGAGAGAGCAAGTCATCAATCGAAGCATAAATGCCTTATAAAAAAATTAAATCTTCTCCCCGTAGGGCAGCTGAGAAAGAAAATTAAAGATTAAGAAAATTAAAAATATGATAAATATCATTATACAAGTAAAGTTCCAATATGAAATATTATGAAAAAAATTGTCTGACTGAAAGTCTTCTGTTACAGATAGCAGATGCTTTCTTCAAGTTTTAACACATAATACTTTTGCATAGACTCAACAGATTCTATGACTACTTTAATTTGTTCATTACTAAATTTTTTATGCATCTGTTGAATGCTGATACTGCTTGATAGTTAATCTTATGCTTTCCTCAAGTATGCCACTTCATATTCATAGAAACGTGTATAGAAATGTCAGCAAATAACAGATTCCAGAAACTAACAAAAAATTCAATAAAAGCTTTAGTATTTTACTGATATTTGCTTATATTTAAAAATTTATTTATTTTTTACTGTGGTATAAATTTTTAAATGTGTTTAGTCAGTTAAATGATTTTTATATTTTTTGTTAAAATACAGCATTTGAATTATGTTATAATAGAAAACATAAATTGGCTATTTTCCACTGGGTCTGTATATGACTTCTGATGGAGCAATTTATTTATCTACTCACATACAGAAATTGAACAACAGATTTTCATCTAATCTGATAGATATATTTTTTAATTTAGTGAAAATAATAAAAGTTAAAGTATTTTTAATAGGCTGTAAAATATTTATAAAAATATGTAAAATTCAGTATATCTTGTTTCTCAAGTATTGCACTGGATGTAGAGAATTATACTTAAGTATATTTACTAAATTTACATATATAAAAGTCTCATATTAGATCATATATTTTAAAAAAATTTAGGGTTAAGAAGTTTTATAAATTAAAAATTTAATATGAAATTTTGCTCTTATAATCCATGAATGACATCTTTCCAGTTTGTTTGCTTCAAGTTTTATGTTTTGCACCATAAAAGGACAGAAATTCTACTGATTAGGAGGCATAATAAGGAAACCTGACCAGCGGTGCTCTGCTTCTTGCATTGAGAGCATGATTCTAAAATTGGACATCATATACACAATTTTAACCCTGTATCAAACTGGATGATCAGCCTACAAGCTTAAAAAAAAAGAAATGCACAATGAAACAAACAAAGCTAATGCAAATGCCAGCCGAATGTGCCTCTGTTTATTATACTCTGTACAACTCCCCCATATTAAATTGGTCTGTGGTACATGCTTAAAATATGGCATAATTTATGGACCAGGCATCATGCAATATGAGACAAAACTATTTCAATGGTCTTCTGAAGGGGCTTAAGTTAAAAATCAACAGAGATAAAATAACTTATACTATGTAAATTTTAATTTCCCAAAAATTAAATTTCTAATTTTAATTTGCAAAACAACTCTGTAGACTAGATTACGGAGGGGTGTAATTGACCGATTTTTTTTTATCAGTATAGTTGACAGTTAATTGGTTAACTTAAAATTCTTTATAAATTTTAATTTCAAAAAATTAAAATTTCTCTTTTTAATTAGCAAAAAACTGATCATTTAGTACAAATGTTCATTGGAAGCAATAAGATCATTTCCATATCCCACACCTTTCTGCTGTTTTACTTGCAGAACCAAAAATATTTATTGGTTAACTTAAGAAAAATTTTAAAATTGTCCCACAGACTAGCAGTAAAGTTTGAGCATCAGAAGCAATAGAGTTTTTACAGTGTCTGAATATTTTATTTGTAAAATGAACTCTTCACTCAGGCTCACTTTTAAAAATGAAATTTCGTTTTTGCATGCTGAAATTGGGTTTTTGAAAAAATAGCTAGCAATTGGAAAATGACGTTATAGCTAACACTAAGGCTGCTCTCTATTATAGGAGCTCTAGCTAACACCATTAGCCTCAGAAAAGTTTTTTTTTTTTGTTTCCTGTAAAAAAATTTTAAACATCATTTAGTCAATTAAAAGCTTCAATTTAACTAACAGATTTTAACATTTATTAATGTCAGAAGTTAAAACATGAAAGAATGGAGTGAATATGATTTTTAAAGGTACATACTTTTATTTAAGACATAAATTTAAGAAAAGTTGATAATTTTTGGATCTCGTCTCTTCAGTTGATCCGAAAATAGTCCAAATTTCTAGTTCATCTTTAAAATGCTTTCACAGTCGCAGTTTCAATCATTAATTTGTCTATCAAAATGAATTATAAAGATATTTTTATTATATTTTTTAAAAAGCTAGATTGAAACTAATGTATAATTAGAACATGATCCAATTATTAAGTCCCTCATGCAGCTTTTCACAGCCTTTCAGGACTTCACAGAAATTCAGATCAGACGGATTTTCAAAATGTTAGGGGTGCAACAATAAGGTTGATAATTAGTGACTTGTATATTCTATCTGTCTGTTGAAAAAGAAATTGTTTCAATATTTGGAAGGACTGTTTGCATGTAATAATGTTAAAGCTTCTATTCTCAACTAATTCAAATTAGTCGTCTGTCTTTCATAACCCCAAACAAGCAAAGCAGGGTATCTAGCTGCATATTTAATAACTGAGACATTTATCTCATAAGTAGTAAATAACTCAAAATATTAGATCTAAATTATGAAAAAATTGATATATAAGACAACTTAGTAACTTGCACAATTGTACAAGTTATACTAAACAAATGGAAAATTATGTTTGGCAAGTGAATTTTTTAAATTAATTACTCTCTATAGACTTAATATTATCTGACCTTTGACCTCATATCTCAATACATAAATTGAAATTTAAAATGTGGCCTTCGTCATAAAATATTCGTTTAAACTCACTTCGCTTCAATATTCAATAGTATATATATATATATATATATATATATATATATATATATATATATATATATATATATATATATATATATATATATATATATATATATATAAATATACTATACTATATATATATTTATATAGTTTACCATATTTGGCATGATACTGATAAGACCAGTTCGGTCGTGTTTTTTTTTTTTTTTTTTAAGTCCTAAACTTGCAATGATTGTTGATTGCATAGTCGTTCACACATGGCTGCTACATGAGTGTAATACACCTTAAATAAGTGCTTTAACTTATTTAAGGTGATCTTTGCCCACTGTGTAAGCCATATCTGTTTAACAGATGCATAGTATGCCTTTGACCCTTTTCATGGGTGCAAGTATCATCAACTACACTAATACAACTGCATTTTACACCCTAAATTGACTTTTGGACCTCTGAGCAAGTATAATATATCCGAAATAAACTCTGTTGATATACCCTAAATAAACTTACAGGGTAAAATATTAATTGTTTAAAAAAACAATATTCCTTTAAAAACTTTTTAAAAATAAAAAAAACATTAAGCTTAGAAAAATATAAATGCAAAAGGGAACTCCCATCAAAATATACTTCAAAAATTTCTCCAAAATTGAAACTATAAACAAATATAATATATGTTTGTAACGAATCTCTTTCTCAAATAAATAAATAAAAATGTATTAAAAAATAGAAAGTTGTGACTTAAAGAATTTTGTTATATCAAATTGCCAAGCTTCCATATTTTTGATTCTGGTACTTATTATTTCATAATAATTAATCATATATATATATATAAGTGTATGAAATGTGGACTGTAACCCTTCTTCCTATTAATACATTTTAACGTGTTTTTGACAATGAAAATTATTGCATTTTATACACTTTGTGCTTCGTGGCTACCTTTTAGAAAAATAATATAATTATCATTCATAATAATCTTAAACGGTTAATTCTGCATTCAATTTAAAAAAAATAGTATTACATACTTTCTGGAAATGTCTGATAAAAAAATTGGATACAATTAATTAATATGCAATGGTTTACAATACAGACATAGAAATTTATTTAAAACATGGAAAGACACCCTCCAAATGCCGACTGTATAAAACGTAATAATTTTAA
Organism: Amaurobius ferox; assembly: GCA_951213105.1. Lineage (NCBI taxonomy): Eukaryota > Metazoa > Arthropoda > Arachnida > Araneae > Amaurobiidae > Amaurobius > Amaurobius ferox. Next base: position 137,454,629 of record OX578142.1, read on the forward strand.
TTTTCAGAAAAACAATGCATTCAGAAAAAAAGGTTATTATCAAAATTTCATGCACTTGATTGTTAAAAAATGCTAATTAAGTACCAGAATTAAAAATATAGAAGCTTGTCAGTTTGATATCACAACATGTTTTTAGTCACAACTTTTTATATTTGTAATAGTATTTTATTTTATTTGTTTATTTATTTTATTTTTATTTATTTATTTTTTGAAAAGATTTATTAAAAACACATTATTTCATTTATTTCTTAATCTAGTCTCAATGGGGAAATTTTTAAAATACATTTTGATGGGGTTTGGTTCTCTTGTGCATTTAGATGTTTTATTTTCTTTTTTCAGGCTTAGCAGTTTTTAAAGTTCTTTTAGAGGATTTATCATTCTGTTCATAACATATTTGTTTTTGGCTGACATTGATTTTTAAGCACATTTAGATAATTTGAATGCTATTTAAACAAATATATGTGCATGTTTGTATCAATAAATCAATGTCATTTACATGTATTTATACAATGTATGAAATATATGTATGTATGCATGCATGTTTCTTTTTCAAATGCTTGCTGGAAAAATTTGAACCTTGTGAGTGCTCGCAAATTATAAAAGGTTGTGGACCCCTGGGCTATAACTTTGACTTTAATTGCAATTTTCATAAGAGAGTTATATAAGATTATAATTCAGTAATTCAAGATATGAATTATTCTAGTAAAGAAGACAAGGGTCATACCATAAATAATGTTGAGTGCATGAATAGTGTTTTAGTAAGTTGAAACATTTGTATTTCTTTTATATTCATTGATATGCTTTAACAGTGACATAGACTTGAAAATTTCCTTAATTTTCTTGTATTAAAAAATATTTGATAAATTATTCATTAACTTAAATTCATGTTTGTGAAAATTGCAACACCATGAAGGAATCGCCCGATTGAGCTGAAACTTACAGGAAATGCAAATTAGGGTGCGTTATACAAATGATTTGAATTTGAGCCTCTGCACATGCGTTGATTGAGCAGCACCCTTTGAACTGCTGTTTTATATAGAGAGAGCTGTACCAGGACATTGAAAATAGTCTATGGTTGTCTGCCAGTGGTAAATATTTCATGAGAAGTCACTATGCCTCTACGATGACAGAGGGTGCCATATGAGCAAGTTATAGAGTTTGATCAGTGATGAATGATCAGCCTTTGTGATAGGGTTTTTTATTCTGCAATAGCAGCTCGTATGGAGCTCAATGCCACAACAGTGATGTGAGTGTGGAAGCAGTGTGTGGAAGCAGTGGACTGAAGAGAACAGGACTAGTTGCAAATCCAGCAGTGGATAATGAAATGTTATATCAGCACGGGATGATAGACACCTCATCTGCATGGCAGTGATGGACCGTACAGTGTCATCTTGACAGTTAGCAGAATGTTGGAGCACTGCTGCAGGTGTTGAAGGCCCAGACCACCCGACTGACCCAAGAGTTTGCAGTAACCATTTGAGTGGCTGGTCACTGCTACAGGTGTTGTTGTTTTTGAGACCCAGACCGTCCGACCTACCAGAAAGGTGTAAGGTAACCGTTTGGATGGCCGGGAAGTGCCACCCAATTTAGACCGGAACCCAGTGGGGGAGGCATCCACAGGGACCGTACCCTCCTTCCCCTACCACCAACCTCTCGGAAGGACTTACGGACCCACATGTTTAACGTGATCGTACTCCGCATGAACACGGCAGCAGTTGTGGTTGCATGCAAATCCAGCGTGCAAACCACCGGGCTACCGTACCCGAAATGTGCCAACAGCACACGGTGTTCCCAGGTGGTCACCCACCCAAGTACTAACTGCGCCTGATGCTATTTGACTTCGGTGATCTAACGAGAACCGGTGTTTTCAGCACGGTAGGGCCGTTGGCCCACTACTACAGGTGTGTTATTGTCTACTCCAACAACTCATCGACGTCTGCTCTACCAAGGACTGTGTGCAAGAATTCTTTTGTACAGAATTCCGCTGACGCAAAACCATGGATGCCTGTGGCTACAATGGACTTATCAACATAGACACTGGTGTGTAGATTGGCAATAAGTCATCTTTTCCAATGAATCCCACTTTTATTTGGGGGTACAGTGATAGCCGCATCCAAGTTAGATGCTATAATGGCGAATGCCACCATTCGGAGTACGTTATCCAATGTTATACTGGGCGAACACCAAGCTTGATGGTCTGGTGCACCATTGGGTATCTTGGATGATCTCAGCTGCTAAGAATTGCGATTATAATCTCAACAATAACCGGTACATCAGAGAAGTTCCGGAGTCCGAAGTCGTACTCTTCCTTCAACGCATTACTGTAGCTGTATTTCAAAAGGACAATGTCCATCCACATGTTGGTAGGAATATTCAAGACTTCAGCACAACAGATCAGGCTTCTTCCTTGGCCTGCCTATTTACCGGATATGCTGCCTATTGAACATATATGGGATTTCGTCAGTCAGCATCTCGCTCATAACTCTCTTCCCCTAGCTAATACAGCTGAACTTTGAATTCGTATAGAAGCAATCTAGAATGCTCTTCCTTAGGTACAAATTCAAAATATGTTTGATTCGATGCCATGTCGTATAGAAGCATTTATTGCAGTGCTTGATGGCTTCACCAAATACTGATTTTTAACATGTAATATTGTTTTTTTTTTTTTTTTGTAAATTTAATTGTTTATTTGTGTCAATACAGGTTGTTTGTGGAATAAATTTCATTCAATTCTGATGATTCCTTCATGGTGTTGCAATTTTTACAAACAGGAGTATACAATTTAGCTATATTTATGAGTAAAATTACAATGTTCTTTTCCAAAATCACTGAATAAATTGTAAACATATAAATTGATTTGACTTATTGTGCATATTTACAGTTTCTTAATAAATATTTTGGAACACAATCATTCATTTATATTTTGTTAAATATTGCATTTACTCATTTTACTCATCATATGTACACATTTTTCTTCATTTATTATGCACTGCCCATAAAAAATTTAGTGCAAAATGCAAATCTAGACATAAAAACACATCAGTTCACCAAATTTTTAAGTTGTATTATAACATGTAGACATCAGAACATGATTTATGTCAAGGCCAAAACTAGACTTTCAGTTCAGGGGGAGGGGGGGGGGGGGTAAATCAACAGTAACCAACTTTGATTATAAAAACCCCTATATAACTTGTAGTATATTCCTCTTATACAGGGGCCCACTTATATCCGTTACACCCCCCCCCCTTAACTTCTAAACAGTGACAGCTTAGACCATAAAGTTGGTGTCTAGGTATGGTAAAAAGGCTATGCGCTACTCGATGAGATAACTTACATACAATGCCATCTATCGGCAAATTTTGGAATTAGGGGTCCTATCTCATAAACGGTGAAAGATACGTGAAAAAAGTCAATTAGAAAGTTGTAGAGCACTCTCGATTTAGTACAAAAAGATACCTTGCATACATTAATACTCAAAACAGAATGCAAAAAATGAACATTTGTTTGATTGTGAAGTGAAGCGAGAAAAGACCACCTTATGAACTAAATATGAGCCTGTGTTGTGGCGCAGGGGAAACGCACGTGATTCGCATTCATGAGAACCATGGTTCTGTCCCTACCAGTTGCGTGTTTTACTGAATGTCTCTACAAACCATGAAAACTTTCTGCTGATCTTGCAAAATCGTCTTTCCGAACACACAGCTCAACTGAACCATGTCTGGTATAAAAATCACATGGATCTCATGTATTATGCAAATGAGGATGGAACATCATACCTGTTCAACAGAGACTACTACTATAAAAAGGGTGTTTCTGCTGGGTTGTACGTTAAAGCGGAGAGTTATGGCAAAATTTGGCAGTAACGAGTATTACGAAATGTTGTTAATTTACGGTGAATGTGGGCGTAAGGCAAAATCAGCTGCAAGGCTATATCATGAACGTTTCCCTCAAGGCCCGCATCCTACACGGCTGACCATCTTAAAAGTTGTAAAACGTTTAAGGGAGACGGGCTGCGTGACCAGCCGACCTCGAATTCGTACACCTCTTAATGTAGGACACAAAGTGCAACCTGAAGATATGCTAGCATACGCTCTCACCCATCCTCAGAGCAGCACAAGACTGATCAGTGAAAGTTGTAGCCTCTCGAAAAGCCGCATCTAGAAAATCCTAAATGAATCAGGTGCTCATCCATACCGATCCACACCTGTGCAGGGATTGCTGCCAAGAGATGCTGAGATACGTTAGACGTGGTACATCTTTGTGATGAATAACTTAGAGGTCCACCCAACATTCCTGGCAGACATAATATGGACGGATGAGGCATGTTTTTCGAGGAACGGAATGTTTAATAGACAGAACATTCATACCTGGTCGCTGGAAAATCTGAGATATGCCGTCGAAGTTCGATATCAACAATGCTGGTCGATTAATGTTTGGTGCGGAATTTTTAATGACAGGCGCATTGGACCAGTATTTTATGAGGGCACGTTAACGGGACATCGGTACTTGCAGCTTCTGCAGGATGTAATAACCGACTTTATTGAGAATCTACCATTGCACCAACTCCTAAATGTATAGTTCCAACATGATGGCATGCCTCCGCATAAGATTTCAAACATTCAGCAGTACCTAATAGAGACATTCCAGAATCAAGTCATCGGGTATCGTGGTTCCGTCGAGTGGCCCCCGCGCTCAACTGACTTGACCCCATTGGACTTCTTCTTATGAGGACACATAAAAGGGCAGGTATATACGACCCCTCCGCCAACATTGCAGGATCTTCGACGACGCATTACTGATGCTTGTGCGTCTGAAATACCTGCCATGTTGCACAATGTGCAACAAGAAATCCAGTCCAGAGTGCAAATGTGTATAGTGGCTAATGGAGAGCATTTTGAGCAATATACTATTCTAAATAAATGATCCTGAAGACAGGGAAGTGTCTCAGTTTCTTTCTTCCACTCTTTATGACATGACAATTTTCGAAATCGTGACCAAACAAATGTTCATTTTTTGCATTCTGTTCTGAGTATTAATGTGCGCAAGGTGTCTTTTCGTACTAAATCGAGAGTGCTCTACAACTTTCTAATTGACTTTTTTCACGTATCTTTCACCATTTACGAGATAGGACCTCTAATTCCAAAATTTGTCGATAGATGGCGTTGTAAGTTGTCTCATCGAGTAGTGCATAGCCTTTTTACTATACCTAGACACCAACTTTATGGCCTAAGCTGTCACTGTTTAGAAGTTAAGGGGGTGTAACGGATATAAGTGGGCACCCTGTATATATTATGATATAAGGTATATGATATTTAGATCTTAAAATATATTTTTAATAGAATACGAAATTTTTGATATTTTGATCAATAAAGAACTAAAAGTATATTTATAAAATAAATGAATAATTAGATCAATATCCAATAGTTGATGCCACCGCAAATTGATTTAATTGGGAGGTTTGAACTAAAATCACCTTTAATTATACAGACACCTATACAACTTATAGCATATACCCCTTATGATATATTGTGGTATATGCTATATAAAATTTAGATTTTAAAATAAATTGAAATTTTTTTTAATTTTGATGGAGAGAATAAAAATATATTTATTAAAATAGGATAATTAGATCAATGCCCAATAGATAGTGCCACAACAAATAAATTTATTTCATGCTACATAATGAATTGGATTCAGGAAAACTATTTTCACATGCAGTTTGAGTAAGCCAGTTTAACTTTACTCCTGGTTTGTTGATTTTATGTTGCTATGTTGGATTGAAATTGCCATGCAAGCTTCTTTCACTTCTGCTTTCAATTGTCAACAAATATGTAAGTGTTAAATGTAAAAACAGTTGAAGTTATTTTTAATATATGATGAAGTAACAACTTTCTATTAGCACTTTTATTTTGTTGCGCTTTTATTTTCTATAAAACTTAAAGAGGATTCGGAAACTCAATATTCAAACTCAGGTGTCAATGCAATGTGAACCCCCCCCCCCCCTCCCCACACACACACACACACAATATATCAACAAATCCAGAAAACAATATATAGAACCTGATCATACTGGTAATAAAACCAAAGTATTTTGTGAAAATGATGTAGGTTGCTTCTTAAAGATAAGAGTTGATGATCTGAAAAAAGAAATGCTATTGAAAAGCCTTGATTTCTCCCTCCTTCCTATTGTTTCCCAGTATCAAGAAATCAGAATTTGAAGTTTCAAAAGTCTTGGCAGCAAAAATTTTCATGGCTAGTGTACTAACGGTATCAGAAGGCCACTATGCAAGCTTTATGTTTTATTCTCTGCTAAAGAAAAGGAGAAAGGACATCATCAACACCTTGGTGCCTTAGTCAGTAAAGTGTACATATCTTGGAAGAATGCATGTGACATGGAAACCTATATACCAGACACACTTCCCCCTAAATTTACCCTTAAAAGAAATTTAATGCTAACCAAAGAGCAAAAAAAATATCACTCAGAAGTATATTATTACCAGAAGAGGCGCAAAATATAAAAATATCCTAATGAAAGCATCCTGAAAATATACATAAACACACGATAGATATTAGATATGTGGATTTTCCTGAAAATTTTAAAATTATTCTCTATATTACATTTTAGCTGGAATAATATGTTCAGTGCTATTAAAAGTATTTATTTTTATATTACAGCTACAGTCAAACAAATGTTATATAACAAAGGCTAAAGGTTTGAATCTGGAAATATGTAAAAAAATTCTATACATGAAAATTTCTTGTATCAATATACTGCAGTTTGCAGCTACAATTTATTATTTTCCTTAAATATGTTTGCTTATGAAAACTTATAAAAAAAATTCTATTTCATCTATAATAATGTTTTTTTATCTTCAAAATTCCAATTTGCATTACATAAAAAGAATAAAAAGGCATAAGAAGTAATTTAAAATTGCTAAATCTTACAAAATAATAAATGATTTACTGTTTATTATAGGTATAAAAAGTTTTTTATAAAGTATAATTATAAAAAATAAATAAAAACTGATTATAATTGTAGAATGCATTAAATATTATATTGCATTTCTTTCAATATGATAGTTCAAGGAAAATATTCCACCATCTTCTTAAAAAATAATAAAAATTAATAAATTACTAGTTTATTATATGTTTAAAAATAAATTATTAAATATATGAATATATTATTCGCCAAAAGAAAAAATTGATTGAAATTTAGTATTTTTGAAAATAAATTATTTTATATAATATTAAAAATTGTTTAAAAAATACCTGCTTGTAATTGAACGAGTGAGCATCATAAAAAAGAAGAAACAATTTTCAATATGAGTTAAGCATATATAAGAGTATTACATACTATTTTCAGATTAATTAAAAAGAAAAAAGAAGTGGAAAATTTTCCGACCCATATCTAATACAGTACGCGACCTCTTATCCGGCGTTCCAGTATCCGGACTCTCCCCAAACCGGAAAACGGCAAAATAATGCCAAATTCTGCGCCAACAAGCGATTATTTGCTAAATATTGCGCCAAATAGCGATTTTTTGTTTAAAATCCCGCCAAATGTTTTTTTGCTTTAATTAGCAATACCAATTTTAAAAAATGCATTGAAACCTACTATTTTAGAGGGTTTGAAATAGGACGCGCAAACCGCGCACGAAATTCAAAATTCCCGCGCAGAAAAAAATACCGCCGCTGATTCTTTTTAAATTTCGAACACGAACGCGAGGAATTCTCGCGATAGCGTATGAAAATATTTCGTGGATCATGTTTTTCCGAGAAGTTCCACAATTCCTCTTTTCCGGAAAACATCCGAAGTAGCACCGTTTTTCCCAAAAATTTCCTAAGCGACTGCATCCGGCCGTCACCCCCGATAGTAGCTCTCGGAGGCGACGATCCGCCACGGGCGAGACCGTCAAATTGACGGCGAGACGCGTCATTCCATTCTTCACCATTTCGGATAAGTCTCCTGTATAGTATATAGGAACCGCGACTTGTCCGTAACTAACTCTTGTATAGTATAATACAGGAGTTAGTTACGGACAAGTCGCGGCAAGGTGCTTTTTTAATGGCGTTTCATATTTTTCTGGGTGTATAGGGCAGAGCACACTAGGCACAAAGGTTTCGATTTTTCCGAATTCGTTACATTTTCTTTTCTGCGTTTTGTTCCGGGACTTTGATTTTCGGTAAAAGTATTCAAACTTTTTTGCTAGAAATATCCCGATATCGCTAAAGAAATCCTACGCTCTTCAAACGCGATGTGCCGCGCAGAATTCACACTATTTTGCACAATTTAATAAAAATTTATTGAAAAAGATTAAAAAAAAGAGAGTCATCAGCGCATTTACGAGATGATAGAAAGTACGTTTAAGTAAGGAATTGCCGAAATTAATGAGAGTGAACTTTTGCCAAAATGCAGAGAAAAGTTATAGCAGCTATAAAATGTCATTCAGGGCCGTCTGATTGATCTCTTTAAATACTTAACCTAAGCAATAAACTTGTCATTTTCTCGGGAAAACCCTTTTTTTTTTTCATCTCCGTGGAAATATACACATCTTCAATATTTTAAAAAACGTTGATGGAATTCCAAGATCAAAATCATTTTCAATTAAATCCTATTATTTGGATGAAAATGGCTATTTTGGACCGAAAATTGCCCCTAGCAAAAAGTTCCATTGCAGTATATTTATGGGGTTTTAACGTGTTACATTTATTAATTAGTAATTTATAGAAGACAGTTTAGCAATATCGCGAAATTTTTTTATTTAAATACGATCGCCGGTATATTTCGTTCTATTTTTAAATATTTTCCATTTTTTCAATCTGCTTCCATCCACTAATATTTTTATATTTTTTTTGGTTTTTATGCTGGGATATTATCTTTTAAACATATTGTTGGTGAAAATGAGATGTATGTTTAGGATAACGAAATTAAAATTTTTTTATTTATTCAGGCATTTAGAATTATAAGGCTTATTAGAAATACATTTGAAGAGCATAAATTAGAATTTGATATATTTGCACCCATAGTTGAATATCTCATTTCAATTAAAAATGAACATCCTTCTCATCTTAATTTTATTAAAAGTACTTTAAAATATTTTGAAACATATGAACAAAGGTGCTTCTGCCAAAATATTAGATGAATATGGTGAGGGCCCACTTTAGTTGAAATGTTAAAAAAAAGAATAAGACTTCTAATAACTACTCTGAATAATCAACTTTTTTCAGATATTTTTTTCTTTCAAAATTTTTCTTAATCACTAAATTTGATACTATAATTACATGTAATTTGCATTTTAGTTAACCCATATAGATAGTAAAAAAGCTTTTTTTAATACATTTATGTTTTTAAAATGAATTATAATTTTCTATAACGACATTTGAGACCATTCCAGTAAGTTTTAGGAAAAGTGTTCCGAATTACGGAAAAACCCCTTATCCAGAATGCCTGAAGTCCCAAGCATTCCGGATAATAGATCCTGTACTGTAGATATATAAATAAATGCAGTTAAATTGCAATCAAAACATGGCAATTTCTCCAATATATTAAATATGTTTAAATATATTCTAGACAAAAATAATTAAATTAAAATGGTAGCTTTTCTTTTAAAAAAAATTTGAGTTTACACCCCGAAAAAAAAAATTATTTTTTTATGGACAGACCAAGCAGAACTAAAGGAGGTCACTAGCACCAATTTTTATGTTATGATTTTTTATATCTTTTTTTTTTTTTTTTTTTTTAAGTTATTTTATTTCTATATGTTATTTTTAATGAAATTAATTTTTTTATCAAATGTTAAGTTAATTACAAATTAGTTAGAGATTTGTTTAGTTACTTAAAAGGTTTATTTATTTGTTTATAACTGTGATTTTGCTTAATTTAATATGTTTCAAGTTCAATAACAATTTTTATCATTTATCAATTGTCCTGTGATCTTTTTACTAAATCACTTAATTTCAAAATTAATATACCAATATGTTCAAAATAACCACCTACCTTTCACTGTGTAAAGCCGAGAGTAGGGCACAAACTGGTCTTGGGCATTGTGGGATGAGGTTGCATCTGCGTTGAGCTCCAGCTTTCCATAGCTAATCCGCAGAATTCTCTCATGAAATATCAGCTAATCTTTGGGAAAGATAAAACATTGCAAGATATGCAGAAGTGTTGTGAGTTGTTTACTGCTACCTCAGTTCACAATGCACATTTGATAGCTAGTACAGTGGCCCAGAACTCTGAAGCTGTATAACCTGTACATTATTTTGTTAAGATTAAGAGTGAATATAAGGAAGTTATACAATTGATTTGGAATCCCCCCAGAGAATATACCACCGGATATTTACCACCAGTAGAGAGCACATGCTGTATGTGCAGAAGTTATTCTCAAGCAGCATAATAAGGTTCAAATAGAAGCCAAATCAGGTGAGCCCCTCGCGAATCCATATCACATAAGTATTAATGTTATGTTGTTTCTCAACCCATTACTTTGCCCCCACCCCAGCCCTCTACTATTTTTTCAACTTTGGAACTAACCACTGCCTCAACCTCAGACTGTTTTTACTAATAAAAGTAATACTCAAACAAGAAGCATTCCCTTTCTGATGTGGCAAGCTATTTTAACCCACAAAAATGTCACTCTGCATGTATTCAAGAGCATGTACCAGTGCAAAACCCTATTTCTCTCACCAAACCAGTGTTAGAAATAGATATTAAAGCTCCAAATGTGGAAACTGCAATGAAAATCAGCCAAACCGCTAAAAAAAGAAGTGTTTCCTTCTATATTGTACCTTCGACAAGCAAGCATGATTACAAGGCAGAGTATGGGAAAGTGACCTATCCCTTTTGAGAGACCTGAGAGGTGAGTTTTGAAGAATTTATGTTGAAAATAGCACTGAATTTAAGATAATTTAAGTCAATTTATTAGAAGATAAGGTAAATTTCAGAACATTTTTACTGAATAAATTCAAGCTGATAAAAGTAGTTTTAAGAGGTCTGGCCATCTCTAAGGACCAATTTCTTATTGAGGAATAACTAATAAACTTAGGATTTGGCATAAATAGTATTACTCAGCTGACACATAGACTCAAGACGGAAAGTGTCTTAATATCATTATTCTATATTCAATTCCCCAAAACCCCTGAATGATATAGATCTATGATATTAAAGAATTATTAGGAGTAAGCTTTGAAAGGTACAGAGGCAGGAAAGACTACACAGTGTTTTATCTGCCAAAAATTTCATCATTTATCCAACATGTGCTATATCCCATATGTACTATATGTGTAAAATATGCCGGTACACTTAACTAGGGACTCGTAATTCTAATTTGATAGGGGAAATAGTGCTGATTTCTTAGGTTTTCAAAAATATCTCCTATGTCTAGAGGAGAAGAGAAATATGATCATACTCTTGTAATTAGAGTATTCAGAAGTGCTCTCCTGGGCATTAAAATGGTAGATCATATGATCGATAAAATTTACCTGTTGTGCAAGAGTGTTGTTATTCTTGCTACAAAGGGATAATTCTGCTGATTAGGGCCTCTTTATAATGAAAAGGAAGGTATTCACCTTAAAAAGTGCAGATTTACAGTTCCTGAAATCGAACTTAGTTTTAGGGTTAACAAGAATAGTATATAGCCAACACCTGATATGGTTAAGGCAATCCATCAAGCTCCAACTCGTTCAAATGCCATTAAATTTCATGCATTTTTCAGCATGATGAAAAGAACCTTTATAATGTTTTGGAGCCATTACACAGGCTTTTATATAAATAAAAATATGCTGTGGTGTTGGGCATCCAGCCATTATAAAGCTTTGTAGCAAAAAATATATTTCAAAAATATAAGTTTATTAGTTCATATTGATGAAACCCTACCTGTAATTCTTACCTGTGATTCTTCATTATATGACCTTGGTGCTGTATTGGGGTATGTGCTGCCCTATGGCAAGAAAGTTCCTGTCACTTATTATTCTCATACATTAACCAAAGCTGACAGGAAGTACAGTCAGACAGATCGACAATCTAGCAATATTGGCTGCCGTTTAGAAATTCTACTAATACCTCTTAGGCTGAAAATTTAAAATTATAATGGATCATAAACAACTTTTTGGCCTACCGAGAGCAATCAAATTATTTCCTCAAATGAATTTACCACATGTACTTTGCTGGAGTTTAGATTTATCAATTTTTAAATATAGGCTTGAGTATCAAAAGAGAAAGTAAATAATGAATGCTGATGTATTAAGCAGACTTCCTTTACCAACACCTGACTTTGAGGTTCCTTCTTCAGCGTACATTCTCCTTCTTGAAACCACTCCTGATGTTCAATTGGATTCTAAATTACTAGCTACAAGATTTAAATAGATCCTATTCTGTCTTGAGTATGCTTGTGGGTACTAAATGGACGGCCTAATAGAATTCCAGATGAACGTTTCAAATCATATTTTAAAAAACAGAATGAGTTTAACGTTCACCACAACTGCATACTTTGAGACAATGGATTAATAATTCCCAAGAATCTATATAAACAAGCTCTGTCACTATTGCATGAGTTTCTCCCTGAAATTGTAATAATAAAAGAGCTGGCTCACATATGCATGGTGGCCAAATAGTGAAGTCGTATTTACCATTCAAATATGTTCGAATTATTAACAGAAGTTTCTCCCTAAGATGCCACTTCAGACCATCATAGACCCCAGCGGTAATTGTAAGGTCTACCTGACCTTTTTTATATGAAATAGAATCTGATGATTGCAATATTTCATAATGTTATGTGGACCAGATTAAAAATCATGCCGTATCTCGTATCTGAGCCTGTAAACAGTTAATTTCACCAGAAATTGTGCATGAAAATTCTCCTGCATGAATTGAAGGAATTGACATCAATTTGAAGGAGCATAATGAATCTTGTGATGTGGAACCCCTGTAGTTCCTGAAAAAGCTGCTACTTTGGTTGTTATTCACCAGTCACAACAGTCATTTGCGCATCCAAAGTATCTGAATGGTTATATACTGCATCTTATGAGTAGAGGAGTGTTGTGTACTGAACATCAGGTGGTGTCTGACTTCTGGAAAGGAAGATCAAAAGCAACTCAACTAAATGTAGCAAGATGTTTGTGTTGTCATGTCGTACATCATGTAAGCATTTAAGTGACGTGTATGTGTTTCAATAAATGCTTATTCCATAAAAGTAGCCAGAGGATGTTCTAAAAAATATAGAATTGACTATTAAGAAACTTCCTCGTCAACAGTACAACTTAGTTCCATCCATTATTTAATCTCTCTTGCTGTTAAGCTAAATCTAGATCTTGACCAGATGCATGTTGTTACAACATATCTTCATCCAGATCTGGAAGAGCGCATTTATATGAAGCTTTCATATAATTTTTTAAATGGAACTGCTGCTTCAAGAACGCAATTAATGGACTCAAACAAGCTAGTCTTTAAAGTAGCAAGACAATGGTAGTTTGATATTTGGTATCTTTCAAATTTTTCAATTACTTTCTTCCATCCACAAAATCCAGCATTAACCTGTTGACTAATATTTTGGGAACTTTATATATCTATACTGTCTCAGGAGCATAATCCATGCATACCTTGCAGTAAGCATTATCTTCATCTAATGAATGTGTAAACCATATATATATAATATATATAATATTTATATGTATAATATATATATATATATATATATATATATATATATATATATATATATATATATATATATATATATCAGGGTTCGTGCGCACTCTGGAAATCAGGAAAACCGGGAATTTGAAAATGGACTAAACTGTTAGGGAAAATCAATTAATTTTTTTGTTCAAAATTCTGGAAAAATCAGGCAATTTTCAACTTGCCAACCTGATTGCTTACAGAGATGCTGATTACTACGGATTCTCCGTAGTTTCTACAAGAAACATCATACCTCAAATTACAGAATTTGTATAGTTTCCTATGGAAAATTGTTTTCTGTGAAGGCCAATGTAAATTTACGGCCGTGCGCACACAAGTCCACTTACTCTCCAGAAAAAATACCTATTGATAATCATGTACAAACAATCGAGTATGCAATTAAAGATCTTGAACGAAGAAACTTCATAACCAAACAGGGACTAATGCCCATCTACCTACAGGATAAAGGAAAACTGTTTTCCCACAAACCAAAATTAATGAAACAACAAACATTGGTTCAAATGTTTAAATAAAATGATAAAATGTAAACTTTCTTTTTATTTCTTGTATTTTTATATTTTTTCTTAACATTGCTTTTCTTCCATTCTTTTGTTTTAAATACTATTTTTAATGGGTTAAATATCATTATTTTTACTAAAACTAATGTTTTATAATGTATTTAGTTGATATTAGGTTTGAATTTTATCCAAACTCTAAAATCCGGAAAATTCTAAAATCCAAAATTGGCAAAGTCTAGATTTTTGAGATTGTACTGTATATGCAGATAAAATTGTATACAAATATAGAAAATTTTGAGTTATTTTAAATGTTTGTTTTTTTCTCACTGTCATGCATTCACAGTAAATATCAGTTAAATCTAAAATTATTTTTTGAAATTGGTTAAAATAGTAGTACATAGTACCTGGAATTTTGATGAAAACCACAGGGTAAACCTGGAAAATTCAGAGAATTTTATTTTGAAAAATGGGCATGAACCCTGTTATATATATATATATATATATATATATATATATATATATATATATATATATATATATATATATATATATATATATATATATATATATATATATATATATATATATATATCCAATGAAAAGAAGTTTTTCTGTTTTTACCACCGATCTGCCAACAAGGAAAATTAAAATTTTCATTTGTAACCAAATATTCATCAAAATATCAAATTTCTCACAATCATTTTGCATTAGGTCTGTTGTTTTTTTAAATGAACATATACATTTGACATAACTTCTGGATATGAGCTTGTAATGGGTGCATTCAGACAGCTCGCATCTCCGGTAACACTGTAAATGGTTTGAATAAGGGGAATAAACTCATTTACAGTTAATAAAAAGTATTTCAAAAACTTATTGAACAGAACAAGAGTTTCTGATGAAACTTGCCTTTATCAAACTCAAGAACAACTATAAGCAACACTGACAATTCGCAGACAAATTCTAGATTTCAATTACGTCCTTTGACAATTTCAGGAACTGAACTCTGTATCATTTACAAGATTTCTCTTGAATTGAACAATCAATGTATGAAAGTGTTTCATGATTAGTCACTGCTGTCAAAAGTTCCAGAAGGACCCCTCCCACTCCCAACATTTATGCACCTGCTAACAGCAGGTATATAATATATACCAATGTTCTGCAAATAAAGTATATATACAGGCTTTTGTTATTGCAGAAGTGGGGTCCATTGAAAGGCTTAAACTTATTAAACCACAAAGGTCTCCTTTTTTGTTCTTTTCCAAAATAAGTGCAATCTTGTTTCAGGAATTCTTCTTTTGTTATCCGAGATACTTTCTTTTATCTCTTGTGCTTTGATAAATGTGTTATAGAGCTTTTTAAGAGTTCATTTATTTTATTAAAGGGATGATATTATAAGAGTCAATTCACATTTACCTAAAAATAAATTTTTTTACAAATAACTTTTACAGTGTAATAGGCTACAGACTGTTTAATTTATATGGTGCAGTTACTTTTCAGCTCTTCTGAAAGATATTACAAAAAAGTCTGTTAAATAAGTGTAATTAATTTAAAAAGCCACTACTAGGTAGAATAATACATTAATCCATTGAAATGCAGTATAGATATTTCATTTTTCACTAATGAAGATTACTTATTATATTTAGTTAGCAGAATGGATATACTTGGAAATTAGCAGAATTCAAATTGAGAAATTGGTAAAGATGAAAGAACCATCTTTACATGTTTTGCAACGTGTGATGGAGTATCATTAGTGTACAAATGGTATATTATCAGTGATTCCATATTGTATTATAGAAATTACCAAAGTTATCAAAAAGGATTTATAGCACTCTGTAGCAGTATTACAAATTAGCGGAAATGTGCAAGAATGGAATTGGCCTAAAAATTTAAATTTTTGGCCATAATACCTAAAGGTTCAAAATGAAATTCTCCATTCCAACTAGTAGATCATCGAAGATCGCCCATAAAGTAGCACAATATCAATTAAACAGTTATTCAGAAAACAAGTTAAATTAAAATAGACTAAAATACTCCTACCTGGAGGAAGCAGACATCACTTCAAAGGTTCAGATTAATAGCTCAGAACAACTTTAGGTAATTACTAAATGGATGGTGTTGGTAACCAATTTCATTTACATATAACATTTAACTCAACAAACAACTCACTCACTAGACTTCACTCTACAAAATTAGGGATGGCACAAGCAATATTTATAAAATTCAACATACGATAATTTTCATATATTGTCAGACGAAAAGGGGTTGAAGATCCAGACCGTCCGACTCGTCCAAAGACTTGAGCAGCTGTTTGGACAGCCAAAGGGGAAAGGGGTGTAAGCATTCAACCAATAAATAAGTTTTATTAAAGACAATGCCGATCCTAGGGTGTCGGCCGCCCGCGTGCAAAGACCTAATGTGCCGCCCCTCTAGAGAATTTTTCATATTTTGACTAATACTTAACGTTGACGTTATAAACTCATCTACCTGTATAAGAGTAAAAAGTAAAACTTTAATAAAAATGCAAATAAAATTTGAAATGCAAAACTTTATTTTTTGGCCAGCTAATAGGTTATAATAGCGACAAAATAATAAACAAACCAAAATATTACCTTTGAAATAAAAATAGACATTTATAATTAGAAATGCAAAAAAACAGTATTTACTCAGAAAATATAATCTAATAAAAAGAAAAGTACTAAAGCATAAATCTCGTGAAACGAAAAGTATATAAATCAGTCCTTCTACAAAGACTACCTAATAAATAACTATAAAATAACTTTTCTGGCTTTCTGAGAAGCAAATTTGTCAATAATTTCGGTGAAATCAATTTTTTCAGAGATTTCGGATTCAATAGAGAGGATGGCCAAATCTGAAACCCTTTCTTGTGTCATATTATTTCTCAAGTAATTTTTAATAATTTCTAATTTACTGAAACTTCTTTCATCTGAAGCCACAGAAACAGGTAAGGTTAAAAAGATTCTTATTGCTAGAGCAAAATTTGGAAAACAGGGAATGAGATCATTTTTGACTATAATTTCTAATATCTCAATTGGCTGTTTTTTACCTGGAAAAATATCTTTGAATGAAGTTATTTCATTAAAGAATTGTATACCGTCTGTATCTTTCACAATACTTCCTTCCTCCTGTACCTGTAACTTAATATCTAAGTTCATGCAGGCTTTCATGAGATCATCATTAGAAATGTTGTGAAAATCATACAGAAAGCAGAATATTGAATGGCACTCAGATAATAAGGTAAATCTTTCATTTACCGAAGAGATCGCGTGATCAAGAATTGCAAAATAGAAATATAACAGTCTTGAATTGCTGGAAGGGATTTGAAACTGGTTCATCACTGCCCTCGTAATCAAATAAACGGACCTTTTTCCTGAGCTTCGAGATAGGAAATTCGGGATCAATACCTAAATCTCTAGCAAGTGTTGTTGCTGAATCTACAAATATTTTAAAATTATCGTCAGATCTTTGAGAAACTAAATATTTTTTAAGATTATTTAAACCTTCAATGCATTCCGTGATGTTTAATTTAGGATTTTGAAGCATTTTACTCAATACATCAATTCTTGATAATACATCATGCCAAATTAAAATTGGACACAAAAATTTAAATGTTTCAAGACTTTTAATTATTGATTCAGCACCCATTTTTGTTTTCGTGTCTCTGGTGGTATCTTTAATTAAGGCATTTAATGCGGTAATAATGTTTTTTAGGTCTTGTTTTAGAGGTCTAATAGCATTGATACGACTTTCCCACCTTGTTTCACTTAACGGTTTTAAAGTTAGACTTTTCACGTGTTTTTTTAGTAAATCCCATCGATATAGGGACGCAGAAAAGTAATTATATACCTCTTGTACCATATCAAAAAACCAGAAATTTCACCACTGGAGCTGGCAGCGTCATTAACGACGAGATTTAATGTATGAGCCGCACACTGCACGTATAATGCTCTAGGATTGATATCGAGAATCCGTTTCTGAAGCCCTATCTTTTTCCCCTTCATGTTCGATCCATTGTCGTAGCCCTGACCCCGTATATCTTTAACTTCGAGCTGCAGACTAGGTAATAGCTTCTCTAATAGAAAATTGCACAGACCTTCTCCAGTGGTATTAGTTACTGGACAAAATCCTAGAAAAAATTCTAAAATATCTACCTTACCATCAGTAGTGTTCACACATCTAATTACAAACGTTATTTGTTCTGTGTGACTAATATCTGGTGTAGAGTTGAGAATTATAGTGTAATATTTGGTTTTTTTGACAATGCGTCTTATCTCATTGCGAATAGATTCGGCTAAAATATTAATTATTTCATTTTGAAAATGCTGCCCTAAGTAGTGTGGAATACGTGTTTTGTTATCTTTGTATTTACTGACATTATTAAGGTGTTCTGAAATAACTGGATCAAATTTGGCCAACATCTCCACTGCCTTTAAAAAATTACTATTATCTCTATGATACAACTTCGTACTAGTTCCTCTGAATGCCAAATTTTGACTGGCTAAAAATTGTACTACAGCAATCATTCTTTCAATGATGGCGCGCCATCGCCTTTTCTCTCGATTGTAAACAGTTTTGTTATAATATGAACAGCTAAATTTTCTGCCACTCTCATCGACCGGAAATTTAAAATTTGCTACTTGTTTCGGACCATGTTCTACCAATAAATCAATATTTTTTTTTGTTAAAATATTAGGCCAAGAATATTACGTTACCTTCATTTTACACTTGATAGTAATGCCCAAAAACTAGATAAATTGAAACCCGTTTTAGATGCATTAGTTTCAAAATTTAAATCTGTATACACTCCTGATAACTGATTTAAATCTATATACACTCCTGATTAACTGATAACTATTTTATTCAAGGTAAGTTATCATTTTTAATACGCTAAAATTTTTAATATTTTGATAAAAGAAAATTTGAAAGAAAAATATACATCAAATAGAAAATAAGAATTTCCTTTATTCCTGAAAATAGTAGAATGCTGTGTTGAACGGATGATTTTTAGTGAATTTTTTTCGAGAGTTAGGCTTAGCGCAATAAAATTGCCGTCTCCTGGGAACAGTTCGAAAAAGAAGCGCTCCGTCCTTTGGGCTGCCGCAATTCCGGAATGCTGCCGTCGCGAAAGGGTTAACTTTGCCGAAATAATTCAGTTCTAATCTACAAAGGAGACCGCTAAAATAAAGTTTCTTTTGACCATTGATCTGCGAACCGCGTGCCGACCGTGGTATACTTAAATACGCTACCGCACAGTGGAACGAAACATCCTTAGGCGTCTCAAAAATATGCCCCTTGGTTATTTTTTTAGATAGAAATTTAAAATTTGGTGTCCTTTTCTATGCCGTATTGCTGGCTCTGCCACGAATTTTGCTATCAAATGAAGGATGTGTGTAAAGAGTAAACATTAATGGACAATGGACCAACACACTGTGCACTAACATTCTATTTTTCTTAAACTATGAGATTTATTTTGATTTTTCAATAACTATTTAAAATTCAGCATATTTATTCGACTTATTATAAGTTTTAAAAAATTTTGCTTCATTGATATAACTATATGCGGCCTGCGGCCGCCCACGTGCGGTGCACGCGCTGCACACCTGCTAGGATCGGCCCTGATTAAAGACATAATTAAGTAGAATTTATCTTCATTTGAAATCATTGTATTGTGCTGTATTCTGGTATTAAATTATTCTTTACCCCAAATCTCAATTTTCAATAATATTGTAATAAAGTGATCATAGTAAATATCAAGAAAATAATTTTAAATAAAGGCAGTTTTTGTAAAGCCAAAACAGAAGTAATTATTTGAGGATATGAGCATATATATATGTGGTAGTAATATCAAGGTGATTAATAATTGAAATTATATATAGTAGTGTGGAAGATGGACCAGCAGTCCAGGTGCTGGTCATGAAATATTTAGTAGCTAATTCTGGCTCCGCATGCTGTAGTTTGATCAACGACTGCCAGAAAACACACCGCTTCATCATAAGAATAAAATCCTTACTTCTCAACAAATACATAGGTCTTCCCACATCCAACTAATATTAGATGCATCTTCTGTAACAGATAGATAGCAGAAGCAGTGACTCACAGAGAACAGTCCTACACGTCTGGCCCGGTATGGCCTCTGACGGAAACTCTCATCATACAGGAGAGCAAACTACTTAAATGGTGATTTTTATATCATTAAATCATAGTTCTTGAAGCAGATTCAAACAAGAACATAAAACATATAAGAGCTGGTAGGTGTGGTAGAACAGTTGATCTCAAAATTATAATTATTATTAGATCGTTGGAAAGTCATTTTTGAGGGAAACCTTTTAGCAGCAAAATAAAGGGTGAACTATGTCTGGAAAATCCATAGCTCAAGAAGGTATGTTGCCAATGTAAGTAGAGGAGAGCTTGTTAAAATTAGCATGGGAATGGTCCACTCACCCGTGGTACAAAAGTGAAACTACTCAATTAATTTGGAAACTACTCAATTAAATTGGAAAATGCTGCTAAGTTTTAACATAAATTCATGATTGTGGCAATTTGAATTCATAGTGTCAACCTTAGCGAGACCAATGGCAAAGAATATAGATATAAGCAAAAGAAACTTTTATGTGGATTAGGTTAATGTAAATGCAAATTCTAGTACATGCATATTGTGAGATATGCCAAGAAAGCAACTTTACAGAGCCATACTGCATATCAGCATGCACTTCAGTTATTTCCTTTTTTGTTTTAATCTTCAATCAGTTTACCAAAGTGTAACTATAAAATATATTTTCCTGAGATTTCATAATGAATCAAGTACAAAATATTTTTTCCATACATCTACATTTTAATTTTCTTATTCCATTGGATCATTACTTAAGATTCTTTATTATGATGAAATATGCTTTATATATATACTGATAATCTAAGCCTGTAGTTTTGTGCATATTTTTATAATTACAATTTTAGATGGTATTTTAAAGTGTTTCTAGAAAAAGATCTGTTCTTAATTCATTTTAAGATTATTTTTATGATGTATGTGTAAATATGCATGCATGCATTCATAATATTTTTTTTCAACAGTATGAAGAACATGATGTTGGATCTGAAGTAGAATCAGACACAGGGTCTCAAGATATTTATCTTAATTCTGTGGCTACCTATGAAAGGTAAATGATTGTTTAGTTATACATTATTTGATATACATAAGAATCATACTCCAAATGGAATTAATAGTATCAAAGGATTGGTTTTGTTAAAATAAGAGTTTTTCAGCTATGAATAAACTTTCTGGCTACAGCCTTGAATGCAAGTTTTCTTGCATTCAAGGCAAAACAATTTCCATTGAGAAAAGCCAAACAACCTGTATATTATACATATATTGTGTGTATATATATATGTATATATATATATACACACACACATACACAAGCATATATAAAAAAGCATTTTGCATAGAAACATGTAGTCACAAATGCCACCATGGCACCAGATTTCTATACCGATGGCTCTGCTAAGAGAATCTCTGGGCATGCTGGCTCTGGTGTTTTCTTCAAACTTTTCCAACTTAAAGAGCCTTTAAGTTTAAATTCAGATAATTTTGACAGAGAAATGACTGCAATTGATCTGGCTCTCCAGGGGATTCGGGAGAAGCCTGAAGAGAGATTTGTCCTCTTCATTGATTGCCAGGCTGCAATTCACACTGTATCAAGTCATGCTCCACTACTCACAGCCATTGAATTTAACTGTAAAAACATCATTAATACTCTATTGTCAAATGTAAATGAGATTGTTCTACAATGGATCCCCAGCCATTGTGGCTTGTGGGGAAATGAAAAAGCAGACAATCTGGCAAAAGAGGCATCTCTTATGGACCCACCTGTGTCGCCTGCTAATTTGAGAAATGTTAAAATTCAAATCAGGCAGAAAAATTCGAAGTTTCCGAGCAACTGCCAGAAAGAGCAGGTTGCGGGAAAATCTTGGGAAGGCCTACTGACATCTTGTCTTCCAAGAAACCTTCCTAGGGCTCTTGGGGTTTCATCTTTCCGATTGCTGACTGGACATGACTATCTGCGGGTGCACTTGCACCGTTTTGGACTCGCTGACTCTCCTGACTGTATTCTGTGTGAGGAAAGTGTTGACATGAATGGCAGGCATCTCTGGAGTTGTTCTGCTGTCCAGGATGTCCGTACTTCTTCTTACTTCAAGACGCTCTCCACCTCTGGAGATACTTCGTATTTATATTGGACTTCAAGACTCCTTATGCTCGAGAGAGCAAATGATGAGGGACGTAATTAAAAAAAAAAATGGCACCAGAGTTGGCCAAAATACATTGAAAACATATTTTCGATACAAAATACATAGGTTTTATGAAATAAAATTCATGTATTTTCAAAATACACTCAAAATACAAAATACATTTTAGGAAATTAAACATTGCTGTGTATTAGACTAAATTGAATTTTCAATGCAAAACAACATTTGTTTATACATTTTATTGAAAAAAATCTGATGTGGGTAGCACGGGACTTTCCTTATATATTGCAGTAAATTTACACCTTTTACAGTCCAAAAATAATGTATAAGATTCATGATACCGTGTTTTTAATATTGAATTGTACATTTGGTGATTTTCCGAATTTTCAACATGTAAAACTATTTCCAAAAACTTATATTTTGTGCAACTCTAAATAAATAATTATTGATATTGATAGCATCCTCAATAAGCTATATAGTCCATATATTAAAATATTTTAATAATTAATACATCAATTCGGCATCATTTTCATTAATTTAGTGTCATTTTTGCAATTTTGATGATATTTTTATAAACCTGGGGTGAAATATCACCAAGTTGGTGATACTTTGCTGTATTATTCATCAAGTTCACCAAATGCATCACCAAGTGTTACAGACAAACAGAGAGAAGAGCATTTTTTATATACTAGAAGGTATGCCCGTTGTATGACAGAAATTAGAATTTGCAAAACATTACTTCCTATTTGGTGTTATTTTTATCAATTTGACGACATTTTTGTTACTTTAGCAACGTTTAAAATAGTCACCAAAATTTGAAGACATCCTGTTAAATTTCTTGCCAAGTGTTACAGACACACTAAGAAATGGGTTATTCTTATAGTCTACTCTTATGTTCTTTCCAAGATATTGAACTTTCATCAATTCCTTGTCATTTCATTGATTTAGCCTTGATTTCATCAATTTGGTGACATTTTTGTCCATTTGGCAACATTTAAAAAGTCAGCAAGTTGGAGATATTCCAACAAATTTTTCACCAAAATTTGCCAAACGTTACAGACGTAAAGATGTTTTTTTTAAATAGTAGATTCTTATATTCTTTCCAAGATTCCATTTTCAATTAGTCATCATTTTAATTGATTTAGCTTCATTTTTATCAATTTGACGACATTTTCGTTAATTTAACAACATTTAGAAAAGTCACCAAGTTGGCAACATTCTGCTAAATTCGTCACCAAAATCTCACCAAGCGTTATGGACAGAGCAATAAATTATTCTTATAACAGATAAATGACTATTGGCATTCAAATGAAAAAGTATTACCCATAGTATCTTTTCTGATTAATGGAACGAACTAAATCCGCAAGAATGATGTCATCAAATTTATCACATTATATTACATATGAAAAGTGAACATATTTCACAATAATTAATAATATTTTTTTTTATTTTGTGATTTTTTGATACATTTATTCGAAAAGTGTGCAATATCTCGAGAACTGTTCATGCTAGCGTTCTAAAGTTTATGTCAATCGTTTTCTAATAAAAAATTGCATAACAAATGACTATTTGCATAACTTTATTGAAGGTTTTGAATTTTAATGATTTTTTCAAAATTTCACTCGAAAATTTAAGTTGATTCTGAACATTCGATTGCATTTATTGCATTTTGTACCAAATTTCATTTGAATTGTTCCATTTGTTTGTGAGATATCGTCTCCACAGACTCACTGACACACACACACACACACACAGATATCACCTCAAAAACATTTGATTCATGTTCAGGGATACTTAAATTGTGCTCTCCCGTCAAAAACTCAAATTCGAATTTTCGACCCTATCTGAATACTTTCCTTATACATTATACTATATATATGAGGAAAGTAATAAACAAAACTCATATTTGTTAAACATTAATATTGGCATTTTAAAAAGATTAGAATAGAATGTATTGTAAAAATATGACTTAAAAGACTATAAAAAACTCTTTGGAATTTTAAATCTCCAGATTAATAAAATAAAAATAAATGAAACTATGGGAGAATACATTTTATATAACAGACAAAGTAACAGAAAAAATCTGATGTGAACAGCACATGAATGCCCTAGAAACTGAAATTCATTTTCTTTTATTGCTTTACTAATTAAGTTTAATTGCACAAAACAACATGCATTATTATTTGAAATTACATCATTGAATTTGCACTTTTATATCAATTTTCGTTTTCATTTGTTAACTAGATGTATTTTCAAAACCAGAGTAGCAAAAAAAGAAAAGAAAAACTGAAATATCTCAAGAAATGCTAGGCTTAGAAAATAGAGTTGATCTTATTCTATTCATCATCAAAAATTATGTTTAAAACAAACATTTAATGGATACTTTTGAGCATACATAGTCCTTTATTTTAGATTTTGAGAATCTTTGTGTGCCATTTTTTTTTTCCCGATTCGTACCAAAATCTAATCAGCCCAGGATAATCTTTTTTTAAAGCTTATCTTGTGAATCGGGTGGCTTAGTTTCAGGCTGGGGCTTCAGAACCCCCTGGCTACGGTTTGTGCTTGCATTCAAATATAATGCTGTTAATGGTTACTTGCAGCTTAGGAACTAACGGGCTCTTGATACAATTAACTGCATTAGGAGCATAATTCCTAGCTTTTGAACCCACCTTTTCACAGGTTATCAAACTGCCATGATTATTTAATGCTACCATTTTCTGTTATTTTATTGAATCTATGATTCTCAACAACTGGATTTCATAGAATTTCAGTTATAAATTCCATTCTTTAGAAAAATACATTCTAAGACAAAAAAAAAGTCGACGTACCAAGAAAGAATTATCTAAATAAGACAAAATTTGGTATGTGTAATGTGGATGTACAGAAAAAAAAATTATTAAAATTTCAGAACAATTGGATGATTTATTGCACTGAAAGATCTATACAAAATGAGCACATCAATATGGCGTTGGTCCACCTCTGACCTTGATACAAGCTGTTACCCAATGTGGCATTGATGCATAAAGTTGCCAGATGGTGTTCAGAGGGATGTCATTTCAAATGGCATCCCTCCAACTGATGAACTAATTCATTTGCATTCTGGGATAGTCGCAGGCAATTCCCCATCTTGGCCCAAACGTGCTCAATAGGCGAGAGATCTGGGTATCTGGCTGGCCAAGGAAGTGTGTCGTAAGCATACAGACAATCAATAGAGAGGAAGGTGTGGCCTGGCATTATCTTGCTGAAAAGTTAGCCCGGAGTGTCATTAAATGAATGGCAATACAATACAATGGGTCATAGAATGTCGGCAACATGCCACTGTGCTGTGATGGTGCCACGGAAGACTATCAAAGGTGTCCGGCTATCAAACAAAGGGGTATCCCAAACCGTAAATACCTGTTGTCAGGCCGTGTGGCATGTGACAGTAAGAGCAGGATCCTGACGATGTCCGAACTGTCTTCAGACACTTCTGCTCTGGTCGTCAGGACTCAGCTCGAAACAGGACTCATCACTGAAGACAATTCGTTCCCAATCCGAATAATTCCATATTAATCGGGCCCAGCACCATTGCAATCACTGTTGACGGTGCATACTAGTCAGTGGTAGATGGCATAATGGGCTCTGCAAGTATAGATTCCACTCCTGTAGTCTTCTACAAGACGCGTCCACAAAGTAAGTTTCCCACTCATCCCGCAGCTAGCAAACCTTATATTGCGCGAAACGACTGCACGTACTTGATAGAGCAATGACGTAGCATGGCGCATGCACTAACGGTACTTCCCGCGTTCTCACAGTAGCATCGTTGCAGCTGTTGAAGATGGAGGCTGTTATTCCAGCTCCCGCCGACTGTGCGCTCAGTGATAGCCTAGTGCAGTCAGTGATAAAGTTTTTGAATGCACAGCGCCGATTTTGACAGCATAGCGCTGATCGAAATTCATCGCCAGCTGTGCCGGGTCTATGGGCCTAACGTCATAAGCAAGCAGATGATGAGTCACTGGTGCAGAGAATTTTCAGCAGGTCGACAAAGTGTGCATGATGAGAAGTGCGAAAATGACTGCCGAGTTCCGTAATTGTGAAGCGACGATTCTCCATAATGCGTTTCCTCACAAGGTCGTACGTAATGATGGATGGCCTCCCACTGCGCTTCTCATCATGCACACTTTGTCGACCTGCTGAAAATTCTCTGCACCAGCGACACATCATCTGCTTGCTTATGACGTTAGGCCCATAGACCCGGCACAGCTGGCGATGAATTTCGATCGGCGCTATGCTGTCAAAATCGGCACTGTGCATTCAAAAACTTTATCACTGACTGCACTAGGCTATCACTGAGCGCACAGTCGGCGGGAGCTGGAATAAGAGCCTCCATCTTCAACAGCTGCAACGATGCTACTGTGAGAACGCGGGAAGTACGGTTAGTGCATGCGCCATGCTACGTCATTGCTCTATCATGTACGTGCAGTCGTTTCGCGCAATATAAGGTTTGCTAGCTGCGGGACGAGTGGGAAACTTACTTTGTGGACGCGCCTCGTATTATTGGTCTGGGTGGTCAGTTCAGTGTTTGTGACACGTGGGAGAGTAGAACTCTTAGGGGAAAGTTTCGTTTTTCATTAATATCTCGACAACCCGTGGTCTTAGAAACTCAAAACTTGGATTAAATTTAAGTGAGGCTATTTCAAGGCTACCCACAAAATTTCATTAAATTTAGTTCATCCGTTCTCCCGTGTTGATGAGACAAATGAAAGTTTCATTTTTCACTAATATCTCGAAAACCACTGGTCGTAGAAACTCAAACCATGAATTAAATTTTAAGTGGGGATTTTTCAAGGCTACCCACAAAATTTCATCAAATTTGGTTCAGCTGTTCTCTCGTGATGATGGGACCAACAAACAGACAGACAGATTTTCAATTTTATTTATATAGATTAATTTTGAAGTTCAGTTAAGAAAGCTGTTACAAGAATTTTGATGTATGTATCATATATATATATATACATAAATAAATGTAAGTGAACATTATTGTTTCATTTTATTTTGATGTCTGCGAGTATCACTATTCAACTCTAGGGTTATTCCATGTCAATTCAACCAAGGTATGTCCCTACCCCCTCGGATTTTACTGAAATATTATTTTAATGAAATATTATATACGGATTTACTGAAACATTATTATATATATATTTGTACTATTATAAGTTTTATAGTACAAACTTATACTACCATGCAAAATTTTAGTTTATTCCATGCATTAGTTTTTTAGCAATAAATTTTTAAATAAATGGAAAATTCACTTGGTGCTGCTTTGCGGATGCATAAAATATAAACCTTGTGTTTGACAAAACCCTTTCTTGCTCTGCACCTAATTGTCAAAAACAGATATTTTTTTCTATGGTTATTCTAGAAAATATGCTTATTATCGAACAATATGCATTTCGATAACATTTTAATTAAAATTCTGTTATTTTTTCATCTCAAAGTTGGAAAATGTAAAAAAAAACTTTTTTTTTAATTTCAGCAAAATCAATTTTTTTCAATATGAGCCCCATATTTAAATTTCCTGATAATTTTTTTACATGTTATTTATATAGTAACCTTTTTACCATAAAAAGATTAGAGTTGTTTTGGAAAATGTTAGGAAAAAATGGAAAAAATTTTATTTGGCTGCATTTTCATAAGTCAAGAGTAAACATAATTTATCCATTTAATAAATTTATGTATAATTAACTGAATTTATTAATTTATTTATTAAAAATTAATTATTAATTATCAATAATTAAAATTAATCAATTTTTATATATTATTATTGATTGTTATCAGTTTTGTAGAAAGAATTAAAATACAAAGAATATTTTTAAATATTCCTCTTGTAACAATATTGATAACTGAATTACATAATTTTAAATCATATAAAGGCTTAATTATATATGTTTTAGTTGCCATCATTTCTTTTGAAGAAGCAAATCATTTTTTCCTTTCTTCCCAAAATGTGAGATTATCCCCCCCCCCCCCCAAAGTATAGGAAAAGTCCAGGATAAAAAAAAGAAATTTAATACCCTCCCAGAAACTGAGATGTTTCCCTACAGCAATAAATAATGTCAACTTAATTTTCAAGGTTATGTCTACAGTTCAATTAGGAAAGGATGTTTCTCTAGGGTGTGTCACTAGGATTTCTTTGTAGAATCCAAGGCTATTAATGAATGTAGTTAAGAATGTGCAGTTTTCCTCTTTCAATATAATCTTCTTGCTATCTAAAAGTATAAGTGCAAACTTTATTTCATTGTTTTTTAAATAATTGCCTCATGCAGTTTTCAGTGTACAATAAGTATATATTTTTCAAAATTATATAATAAAAAGTTCAGCATAAGGGTGCACAGAACAATTATCTAACACTAATAAAATCCTTGCGTCAACAGGAAGTCCTACAGATGTGCAGTGAGCTCTGGCTTCCTTCACCAAATGGTTTTCAAACCAATCTTGAAAAATGTTTCTTGTAATCCAAGCTTTTTTATTTGCTTTATAGGTTACTGGAAATACTTTTATGCCTTTAAAAGCTCGGGGGGGGGGGGGGGTGCAGTTTCTTATCACAAGCAATTTTATTTTGTGTGTGTCTGCTACATTTGAACACCCAAGCACAGTCAGCTTTTCCTTTGAAGCCACTTGCAGTGGACTCTTCTGGGCGAGCAACAGTTTTGCATGGAAGATATCTTCAATATAATGAGGTTTCATCTGCATTATAGACTTGTTCAGGAGACAGACTCTCCTCATTAACTATGGAATAAAATGTGTCCACATACATTTCAGCTGCTTCAAAATCAGCAGAGGCCTTTTCACCAGAAATTTTGAGAATTTTAAGTCCATTTCTCTTTCTGAACTTTCCATACCATCTTGATGAATAATCATACTGTGTAGTAATACACAATTGACTATGAATCTCTTTAGCCTGAACCATAATAAGGTTGCGTGTTAGAGGGAATTTTTCACTTCATCGCTGTTTAATCCATTCCATCAACACTTTATCCACAGTGACAGTTTTTGCTTAATGTAGGGTTTTCCTCTCCAACATAAGTTGTGGTGTATCAGCATCAGCATAAAGCTTCAAAATTTTGTCATTTTACTTCCCTAAATCGTAAATTGCGGAACGGCCCACACCATATTCATTTCCTAATATTTTAAGAAAAGCATCTTTGTCCATACATTTCAAAATGGTCACTTTATCTTTTATAGATAATGAAACACATTTTCTTTTAGAACTCATTGCATCAGATGATGGTTGTTTGGACATAATTCAGACCAAAAATGTTAACTAAGAATTTTCTTAAAATGTGTTATAACTTAGGAATAAAAACTAACAGCTCTCAGACTGATCTAAGATCTAAGGTAAAAACAATCAGAGTACTAATAATTTTCATGTCCCCAGAAATACTGCAAACAATTTCGCCCCCAAGGAAACTAGCCCTTCCTCGATTAAATCTATCCACTATAAGTGGGAAAAAATGAAAATCATGCATTTTCCCCTGTCCCAACACCTCCAGGTTGCCTGATAATTGTAAACATCTGGAAAAAAGCATGGTAGGAATCTATGTTTTACTTACCTTATAAAAGATTTTAAACCCCTGTCTCCTAGGAAAACAATTAAGGAATAAATTGGAAACACTTGTTTAATACCTGTGTCACCCCTTCGGCATTATCGTAGCAGACCTCCATGAGAAAAATCAAAACAGGCTGTTTTAACATGGTCACAGTTTATGCATAATCAGCACTTACAGTTCACAAAACAGTTAATTTTAAAATCTGCAGGAAATGCCAAAAGTTAATTTTTTGTTAAGAATTTCAATATGTGAAACTGAAAACTTTTATAACCAAACATTTTTAACTTACTATAGTAAACCAGAAAAAATTTGAAAATCTCTGCAAATTTCTTTAGATTCCATAGTTTTTTTCCATAAATCCCTAAAACTATCTGAATTTCCTTAATTCAAGAGAAATTTTCTTAGATCTAAGAGCACTGACCTCTAATTTAAATTCTACGGTTAACTTAAAAAGAATGAAAGTAAAATTTCCAGCCGCATTTGTTTGCGCCCCAGTCACTTCACAGTGAAAACTGTCATGATGTCACTTTACCACTGCAAAGTGATTGAGGCATCAAACAAATGCACCTATTCTAAAAAAAATATAGTTTTGCTAAAAAATAGAAGCTCTTTATTTCGTTTCACAAACGAAATGTTCTGTCACTATTCGAAAGTATGTTTATTTGATATGGAACAAATATATCCACCATGGAGTTAAAGAGTTCGCTTTTACCTCCATGATACGTGTCGTTTTTCTCCTCGCCAGAACTATTTTTAGCAATATTTCCAGTGTGATGAGTAGAGATTCAGTGAGACGTTTATAACAAAATTATTAATTAAGAATTATAAGTGGTATAAGCATGCGATAGATACTGACAATAGTCATAAACACCCAAATGTCAATTTAATTAATGCATCTAGAACATGTTACACATGGAACGCAGAAAGAAAGAAGGCTGTAGAATAGCAAGTCATTGGCAGTGTTCAATGTGTCCATCGTGTTGAAGTTGTTGAAGAAGCAACAACTGGTACCGTGTGACAGCGTGTTCGACAGCTACATGTAACTGATCTGTTGTGAAGTTGCCCATGTGCATGATGACACAGTCCTTCAAATCTGCAAGGTTACAAATATCTCCCTGATAAACCATGTTTTTTAGGTAACCTCACAGGTGAACAGGTTACATTCAGGTAACTTGTGAACGGGATGGCCATAAAGATGGGAATGCACGACTGATTACTTGATTTTGTGTAAAATGCTGTTGCAACAACTGTTGAACAGTACGGCCAATGTTGGGAGGTGCTCCATCTTGCTGGAATATTATAGAGCTGACACATCCTCATTGTTAGAGATGAGGAATAACGAAGTTCTGCAAACTGTCCTTATAATGCTGTGCAGTAACTGAACAGGTCTTTGGTCCCTGTGGATAGATTTCTAAAAATATAGGGACCAATCAGAAATGTTGGTGCAAACCCAATCCAAATGGTTAGTTTTGGAGAATGTAAGGGGATCTGTTGAAACTGGAGGAAATTTTCCATTGCCCATATGTGGCTGTTTTGAGTGTTTACTGCTCCACACAGAGAAAAATGTGTCTCATCACTCCATAAGATGTTCCAGGGCCATTTGGTGTCTACCTGCATGTATGCAAGGAATGCCAAAGCAAATGTTTTATGGATATCTGTATTAGAACCTTGAAATGCTTGATTTTATATGGATAACTTTCTAAAATTTTCCGCAAATACCTCCGTCCTGTTGCATAGGGCAAACCAATTGTCTTTCTACAACTACAGCACTACTGATTCCTGCCTCATTGTGACTGGTCTGCTCAATAACAGCCATTGCATCCTTTTCAGCAATTTGCATTGTCACAGTTTTTCAGCTTCATCCTGGTCAAACTGAGATTCTTCTGTCTCCTCGAAATGTTTAACCGTTCTCCAGATGTCACATGCTGTCAGAGGACCTGTACGCAACGATTTCAAGCATCTGTACTCACGAAGAGTGCCAGCAGCATTTTCGTCATTCTTATAAAATAGCTTGCATGCCGGGAAAACATCATGATTCACTCCCAAGAATGAAGTGAGTTGTTCAAAAAGGAATTTATTACTTGAACGTTTTTCCAATAGTTCGAGAGGGGAAGAATCATTGGGATAATGGAAGCCGGGTAGTCAGCTCGGCCAGTAGCCCGCCACCTAGGCCATGCTGAATTTACTGTGAAGAGGTTCTGGGACCAGTGGATGAGAGAGAGGCCGCATACATGGCAGCCAGGCTCAGAACGCCCTCGGTAGACCAATAGCCGAGAAGACTGTCACATCGCCCAACACGCATGTACAGCACCAATTTCATCATTATCCTCCATCTGGACATATGCAGTACCTTCACTATGGGCCTTTGGGTCTGTCCGTACCATTGTGAGGTGCCTGGCTGAAGGACATTTGGTATCATGGTGCTCATGACGTGTGCTACCAATGACACCCACCTACTTTCGCCTCCATTTGAAGTGGTGTAGTGCTTGATGTGATTGGACCGCAACTGAATGGAACCAGGTCATCTACAGCGATGAATCAAGATTCAGTTTGGGTAGTGATAACAACAGTGTACGTGTGTGGAGGTCCTATGGTGAACAGCTCAATTCTGCCTTCGCTTTACAGTGGCACAGCTCTCCCAAAGCTAGTGTGATGGTATGGGATGCCGCCGCATATGACACCAGGTCACTGCTAATATTGATCCACAGAACCATGACTGCCCAGTGGTACATTCATGACATCCTTTAGCCACATGTGATGCCACTCATGGCAGGGCTCCCAGGAAGCATTTTTCAACAGGACAATGCTCGGTCACACACAGCAAGGTTGTCACAAGAATGCCTCTTCCCACATTACCACCCTTCCTGGCCTGCCCGATCCCCAGATTTGTCACTGATCGAGCATGTCTGGGATCACTTGGGATGGCAAGTTGAACAGCCTACGATTTTGTTTTCGAACTAGAGGCACGCTTACAACAACTGTGAAATGAGATGATGCAGGGCACCATACAGGACCTGTATCCCTCAATGCCCGCCCGTATTGCATCGTGTATTCACAGTAGAGGTGGCCCAGCAGGGTACTAGAACCTCCATTCATTTGTAGTTTTTCCTGTAATAAATGATCCTATTACTTTGATTTTGTAATCACTTATATCAACATTGCACTCATATATATAAAATTTCGTTCATTTCTGACAACTCTTTCTTGGTGCGCAAATTTTTATGGCAATGAATGTATATATATATATAAATCCTAAAATTACTTTTAAATATGATAAACTGCTAGGACGCTATATTTTCAATTACAATCAAATAGCCAAATCAATCGATATTAATAAAAAATTATGAATTGGATAGAGTCTTACTGCCACTGCCAATTAGAAAAATACAAAGATTACATAGATTTACACTATGAGCATGTTATAATGGGAAATCTAGATATTATTAATTGTGATACACTAAAATCACTTATGTTTCTGGGTACTAAGTACTGTTTACCTACTAATTTTAGACATGAACTAATTTGTAAAGATTCAAATCTTGACTTAAATAAGTATCTATAAAACTAGCTATAAATGTCAAATTCAAGTAGAAGCCTTCATGCCCTGGAGCATTTTAATAGAGCAATACTTTAATCACTATATATAAAATTAATAAATCATACAAACTTATAACATTAATAAATCATATAAACTTAGTTCAATCAAAAAGGATATTAAAGAAATTAAAAAAAAAATTGTTATTACTTATGTAGATAAAGCTAGTAGTAACTACTCTATCATTTGTAAATATTATCATACAAGTAACCTTAAGTCACACATTCTTAATAATTATATTTATAATTTACACAATGCTAACTTTAAAATCTTATCTAACAGAATTTCAGCCATATATACTGTCCTACCGCCACGAGAAAGTCTCTGAACAGGGTTGCCGCAAGTAGACGAGTCGAAGAAAGGAGGGAGAAAGGTTTAAAATCGACTGCAACATTTGGCAAATCAAGCGCACTTCGTTAAGCGAAGAATCCGTTTTGTTTATCATGATGTACTAAAAGAAAATAGTAGATGTTTTTTATCCGACAGTTAAACAAAATTTTCGTATTAAATGACATTAAATTATAAATTAACTTAAAAATTTCTCGTCATTTAAAGTCAGAAAATAATTTGTTATTATAGGCGATAGCGGTTACGGAAAGCCGTCAATCTATTAGAACAAAGTAGTTTTAGATATTTTCTAAGTTCGGGCGATTTTGGGAGAGAAAAGCTTACAATTTAAAACTAGAATTTATATCATTTTATTTAAAACTAAATTTCAAATTAAATGAAAATTATTACAGTTTTCAATCAGCAAGTTACACAATTATTAGCCAGCAAAAAGGAAAAAATAAATGATAAATAAGCAAAATTATGACTTTAAAATATTCATTCTTTTCATATTTTTCATTCAATTATAAAATATTCATTCACATTCATTGGAATAACTATTATCTACTATGTTCGAATCACTTGAAATGTTTTTACATGAAGAAGAGTCTGAATCGCTATCCGACAGATTTATCACTAATTTCTTCACAATATCTTCCATCAGTCCATCTTTCTTTCAATAAATATTCTCTATTTTTTCAATGTGTTTTAGAGAATTTGCGGTTATTCCTCTTCAAAAAATGCCGTAACATTGTGGACTATTGCACATGCTTGCGAATGCAAAGTCTTTCCACTTTTAAATGTAGTCATTTTTCAACTAGACAAAATCCACAAAGTGTGCAACACAATACAAGTTACTTCACAGCTTTAAGAATCACAGAATGCGAGCGTCTAGCATTGACCCTAGTACAAAGCGAAATGCGACTTTCGTCGGTTCTATCTGCGCCAAATCCAAAAAAGTGCTTTCCGTCGCACCTAAAATGCAGTGGAATAACCTGTTTCCATAGCGACCGCCACCTTAACGTCTGCTGTCTGGGGACTTTCTCGTGGCGGTAGGACAGTAAGCAAATCCTTCTCAAAAATAGTTATTATAACATTCTATATCTTGTTTTAGTACCCAAGTTTCATAAATCCCCTGTAGCTTTTTGAACAATTACTAGTGAGGATAATTCTTACCTTACTAATGCTGGTAAATTATTACTAAAAATTTTAACTTTCTTCATTCAGTCTCAGCTGCTCGCCTTCATAGCATGTGCACACAGGATTCCTGCCTCATGGTTTATGGTAATACTTGATTTTTTAATATTTTTTCAAATTTTTCCTCTATTAATGCTTGTAGTCTGTGTTATGGTATTTATAGTAATTCACTAGTGCCATATATGAAACAAGCATTTGCTTGGGTTAATTAGGATGAGATGCTCAGACCTGATGAAGAGTATAGTCTAATTAACCTCTAAATTAAGCCAGTGCTGTTCATTTCTTTTTTCGGCATAGTAGCCATGGCTTAACTCTTTTGGTGATTTTATTGCTTTAATGTTTCGTAATTACTTGGGATTGGTTATTATTCAATCTTTCTAATATATATATTATACAGGGTGAGTCGGAATTGTTTTTACAAAAGCAGAGGGGTGATAGTACCCCACCAGATAAGCAATAATTACTATGGAACAGAGGGTCGCATTGCACTCTGAGAGGCAGAAAAGAGGCACGTTGAACCGCGACAAGCATGACGCAGTCAGCGCCTCGGACATTATTGTGTACCTGCCTATGTAGTATCTCCTATGCCAGACACAAATGCAGTTACCGTATGCAAATATCCAGGGAGCAGAATCAGCATAACTGGCTTCTAGTAGGTTCCAGCAATAGCCAATCAGAGCACACGTTGCCCTTTAAAAACCGGCACAACTTCAACGCTGCAAGTTATTCCCACTGGACTTTTTCTTCTGGGGCCACATGAAATCTTTAGTGTACGAGACGCCTGTGGACTCAGCGGAAGATCTCGTCGCGAGCATCGTTGTTGCCGCAGACCACATTAACACAACACCCGGAATCTTTGAGAGGGTGCGCCAGTCATTCCTTCGCCGGTGTGAACGGTACAACGACATGTGTAGTTACCACTTTGAGCACTTGCTTTGAGTTTGTCGCTGCACAATAAATCTGTTTGTGCAACGTTTGGTATCTTTCATTCACTTTCCCAACACTGGTGTACGTGCAGGTTCGTATTCTAATTTTACTCTTTTCTGCCTCTCTGTGTGCAATGCGACCCTATGTTCCATGGTAGTTATTGCTCGTCTGGTGGTGTACTATCACCCCTCTGCTTTTGTAAAAACAATTCTGACTCACCCTGTATATATATATATATTTTAATTTGAAAACTGAAGTAAAAGTATCCATGTCCACATCGATTCCAGTTTACCGTGTGCTAAGCAAGTTAATTGTACAATCTTTAAGTGCAGATTATAGTGACATGATACTATTTCAGTTTCATTGGAATTTTTATTTTTTATTTTTTAAATTATTTGGAATACTTTTAAGATATGAGAGGTTGTACATTTTTTAAGTATTAAATTCTGAATGCCTTTTCATTTTATAATTTAATTACTTTAAAGAACCTTTTTATTTTAATTTAATTATTCATGCCTTTGAATCAAATTCTGTTATCGATATTTAATCGAAAGTTGATAGAATTCTGGCATTTTTCCATTTTGTCCAGTGAGTTGATTTATTTATTGCTTGGCAATCTCCCAATGGATAATCAATAATTTATATTAATATATATGGCAATCTCCCAATGGATAATCAATAATTTATATTAATATATATTGGTCATCTCTAGAAGTCGCCAAGGGCTATTTGTCTCGAGATTGGGCTTAAAAAAGGCTCAAGGCAAATATCCTAATTTCCAAATATTCTCTTTTTAAGTGTGTTTTGTTACAATCCTGTTAGCCCTATTGCCATAGTTTCCAGTAGGTCAGTTATATATATATATAATCAAAAAACAGTTTATTTCAGCGTGTTCCCATACCATTTTCCTACAAATGTATCAAATTTCATATTTTTGTATGCTGTAGTTTTTGCTGTGCAAGACAGAGAAACTCAAAGGACGAGCCCATACAGAAAAAAGTTTTTCAGAAGTGCATAAAAAGTAGAATGACTCATAAACTACATCGAAATTTAAAATAAGGATGCCATTTTGCGAAAATTCAATGTAGGTACATGCCTGCAAAAATTCATTGTCTTGCTATTGTTAGTATGTCCAAGACGCAAACTTGCAGGTCAAATATTCTTTTACTTGACATTAAATATTTCTTCAAATAGAGATTAAACTAAAATAGAGATTAAATTAAATTTTCTTCAATGTATTCCCCTGAAATTTCTCTACAAATGTACCAGATTTTACAGTTTGATATGTTATAATTTTAGGGTATGAGACAGAGCTCGAGGAATGCAAAATTTGTCAAGACTCAAGATATATATAATTCGAAATAAATGTATTAAATGTTTTCTTTAATATAATAGTTAGTAATAGTTAGTTGGATTTTTTGGATATAACATGAGAACTGGAGCAGCTAGAAAACTCAGATTAAGCATATCTTGTCTTTCATTGTATATTTCAATTTTTCTTTTATTTTAAACCTTACTTGTCCAGCCCTTTCTGGGCCCATAAGAGGAAGCTACATGTTTTTAGCAAATAACTCTAGAAATGAAGCAGCTAGAAAGCATAAATTAGACGTATTGTTGCCTTTTATGGTAATATTTTAATTCTTTAGATTTTGAATCTAACCCATCCAGCCCGTTCTGAGTCCGCAATAGTAAAGTGCATCCTTTTCGGGAATGATGCGTGAACCGGAGCAGCTAGAAAGCAGAATGAAATTAAGCATATCTTACCTTTTGTTGTATATTTTGATTTTTTGGATTTTGAACCTTACTGGTTCAGCCCATAATGGAAAGTTACATATTTTGGGGAATAACTCGAGAGCCGAAGCATGTAGAAAGCTTAAATTAAGCATATCATTGTCTTTCAAAGCAATATTTTAATTCTTTGGATTTTGAACCTTACCAGTTATCTGTACTAGGCCCGCAAAAATGAAGTGGCAGCTTGTGCCCAAATGGCTCACGGAGCACGACTTCCTCATGAAAAGCCCCTACATTATTTTTAACATTTTACAACATAGTTGAAAAGTGTTTATGAATTTGTTCATTCTGTCTGTCTGTCCATTAGCATGATAACTGCCTTAAAAATGACTTTATCAAAATGAAATTTTAGTATGTTGTTCAGACGGTCTGTGGGACCTATGGGAATATAAATGAATAATATCACCCAATTAGTTTTGGATTGAACCGGGTTGAAAAAATGAAATATATTGAACCCTATGGGACTTAATTTTTCAAACATTTTTTAAGCGAATTTAAAATTCACAAATTGCTTTGAAAATTTTAGGAAATATTCAAATTATCCCATAAAATATATAAAAAAAATTTCAGCAAAATATATTCAGTAGTTTTTTAAATAAAAATTAAAATAATAATTACACCCTTTATATGAAGAGATCATGTGACCCACTTCAGAATAAAATATGGCATCCAACTTGTGTCAAAATCGTAATTTTTAAAGTTATTTTTAATTCATATTTAGTGCTGTATCCATCCTAAAACCTCTTTATTTTTGCTTAAATTCTGTGCATCTACATACTGAAACAATGCAATTACAATATATTCGAGTTTAATTAAAAATGACTTTATCAAAATGAAATTTTAGTATGTTGTTCAGATGGTCTGTGGGACATATGGGAATATAAATGAATAATATCACCCAATTAGTTTTGGATTGAACCGGGTTGAAAAAATGAAATATATTGAACCCTATGGGACCTAATTTTTCAAACATTTTTTAAGCGAATTTAAAATTCACAAATTGCTTTGAAAATTTTAGGAAATATTCAAATTATCCCATAAAATATATAAAAAAAATTTCAGCAAAATATATTCTGTAGTTTTTTAAATAAAAATTAAAATAATAATTACACTTTTTATATGAAGAGATCATGTGACCCACTTCAGAATAAAATATGGCATCCATCTTGTGTCAAAATCGTAATTTTTAAAGTTATTTTTAATTCATATTTAGTGCTGTATCCATCCTAAAACCTCTTTATTTTTGCTTAAATTCTGTGCATCTACATACTGAAACAATGCAATTACAATATATTCGAGTTTAAATGATCAAACTTTCATTATTTCTACAACGAAGCCTAATTTTCACTTATGGAGAATGTAAATACCAAAAGATGTAGAATGAGTTGTATAAGAATTGCTGCATTTGTTTAACGCAAAATTATTTAGCTCATGGAGTCTGCAATATAGCTGATATGAATGAAACATTCATTGATTTTACACAGAGAATCAGACTATTTTTTTGATGAAGTTTTAAGCATAGAGTTAAATTACTTGTACCTCCATGGTCTTAAGTTTTTAAATAAAATTAATTATTATAGTATTGTGATGAATGAAAGGAATGGAAAAATGTTTATGAATGAAATGCTGCTTTTATATAGAGGCAATTTATATTTCGATGGCGTCATTTGAATAAAGTTCATTTGTTTTCGATGAAGTTTGCAAATATAATAAATTTTTGTAGTAGTACTATGATAACTTTTTAAATATTACCGAGGAATGTATTGCATTTTAGAGATGTTTAAACCAGGGAATTTATATTTCAATGCCGTCATTTGAATGAAGTTCATTTTTTTCGATGAAGTGTTAAGTTTTCAAATATAATAAATTAATGTAGTATTGTGATAATTTTAAAAATAATTACCGAGGAATGTATCGCCTTTTAGAGATGTTTATATAAAATTGCATTGAAGTCGGAAAGTGTTTCATAATCAATGCTTTATGTATAATTGATCTTTTTCATTTTTTAATCATATAAGTGTATTCAATTTTTTGCAAAAAATCATGCATTTCAAATACGCCCTTCCACAAAACTGTAGTGCTACCATCTTGTAATGCATTCAGCAAGTAAAATTGATAGTTTAGTTACCAAATGCATTATAAGATAGCAGCATTACAAGATTCGTTTACACTGTGGTTTTGTGACGCGCGAATCGCGCATGGAATTTGAAAATCCCGCACAGAAAAAATTGCGGCACAGGAAATCATGCGCGCTGGTCGCCGCCGTCCAACTTACGACCGTCCTTAAATATCGAAAATGAACGTGAGGAATGCATGGGAGAGCGAATGTAAAGCATGGATGAAAATGTTTCGCAGATCCACAGTGTTTTTACGTCACCTCCGAAAGCAGAGGCCGGAGTAGTAACTTTTGACATCTTGGCTTGTAGGCCCACTGCGAGTAGGTTTTCCAGATCGCGATCGGAGCTTTTGCTATTTGCTTCCCTTTTAATTCTCTGTTCGATGTAAAGGAATCCTAATTTATCAATAAATCAAATAATATTCATGAAATTTGGAAGTATTTTCGATAATGTTCATTAAAATGGGTGATTTAAAATATTAATATGGCTGTAAATTTCCTTAAATAAAATATTTATAATGACTCAAATTCACTGTGGGAGCAAAGATGAATGTATTTATTGCTTAATCAGGCATTTTATTTGAATAATTCTTCAGTACATTCAGCTAAAGTATGCATACTTACAGATAAAGTATGCAGAAACTAAAATGATTACTGAATACTATATCTTTAAATATTATAAGACAATCATTAAAAAGAAACCCAGAATTTAACTTTTAATATGCTTACGTGTTTATTTATTATTATTTCATTTTATTTTATTCATTTTTTGTTGTTATAAATTGTAAAATTATTTAGAATTAAGATAAAATACTAGTTGAATGTCATTCATTAACCTATGCACTATAATTTGTAGAAGTTCAGGTTTTCTAATATAGCACATCTTATATTCCTTTTTTTACTACCACACATTAACAAATTGTAAACAGTTTTGCTTAATTATAGAGTTTGAAATACCTCAGGGACTTTGAAAATTTAATAAAGCTGTATAATAGAACTTTTTGGTATTAATATTTCATTTACAATTCCATTGAAGTGAAAATGTAAGAAAGATTAAATTAGCTTTATTATTAAAATAACATTAACTATAATATAATGAAATATTCAATGGTAACTTGAAATTGTAAGTTAGTTACTTACAATTCCAAGTTATTTTAACAATTTTCAATAATGTAATAACTCTTAATATAATAACTTAATTAATATGACAACAATAAAATTTTAAAACAAACTAAGAAAACTCTAAAAGGTTTGTTGATGTTATAATTAGCAACAAAACAATTTAAAATACAGTTAGCTTTAATTGAATAGCAATAATTTGATTGCCATATATTTAAAATACTACGTAATTTTAAATGACATGATAATAAGCAAAAAATGGTAAGCACTTACTTCTAAATAGCATTTTCAGTATCTAACATTAGGGTAATAAGGTAATTAGTAATCCAATGTTATAAGGTATGTAGTCGAAGGTATGCAGGTCAAAATGTTTATTAAATCATGAACTAATATCTTATACATTCAAAAATACGATACAAAAAACCGTTATGTATCCACGAGCGCGAGCCCACTTACTGCACTGCACATACGATACTTCTTTGTGTGGGCTACTCTACTAGGGGAGAATTTTCCAGAAAAGTGAGATGGGGGAATTCGAAGTGAAGTCCAGACTTGGACCTACAGCTCATACGTTTCGAGGTGCAGAGGGGGGCAGTAGTTCGGCCTCTTCTATCCGGGGTGACGGTTTTTACCGGGAAGTTCCACATCTCCCGAAAGCTTCCCCATCAACTCCTCTTTTCCGGGAAATTTCCAAAAAGTGCACCGTTTCTCCCGAAAATTTCCAAGACTGACCAGAAAGACTTTCTAGTCAGCCTTGGAAAATTTCTAAGGGGCTGCATCCGGTACAGGGGCAACGCATATTCCATTGTCCACTAGTTACACAGAAGTCGCGGCTAGGTGCTTTTTCAATAATGTTTCATTTTTCCTGAGTGTATAGAGCCAAGCACACAAGGTATAAACTTTCCGGTTTTTCTTAATTCGTTACGGTTTATTTTCTGCACATTGTTCCGGGATTTTCGGTAAAAGATATTCCAACTTTTTCGCTAAAAATATTACAATATCTCCAAAGAAGTCCCAACTGCTTTGGACACGCCCTTCAAGTGCGATGTGCCGCACAGGATTCATCCTATTGTGCGCAATTAATAAACATTTATTGGAAAAGATGGGAAAAAAGTGTATTTGCCAGAGGAAAATACGATCCTCTAAAATTTTGTTATCAGATATAGAAAGTATTTTTTTTTAATGATTCCCGAAATTAATGCGAGCTAACTTTTGCAGAAATGCAAAGAAAATTATTATAACAGACAAAACATCATTTTAGGCATTGACCTCTTTAAATACTTAACCTAAGCAATAAACTTGTCATTTCCTCGGAAAACCTAATGTTTTCATCTCCCGGAAAATATACAAAATTTTTTAAGGAATTTGAAGCATCAAAGACATTTTTGAAGGAAATCCTTGGGATGAAAATGACAGACCGAAAATTGGCCCTAGCAAAAATAATCCATTGCAGCATATTCATAGGTTTGCATGTTTCATTTGTTAGTAATTTATAAGACAGTTTAGCAATATCATGACATTTTTTATTTAAACACGATCACCGGTATATTTCGTTTTATTTTTAAATATTTTCCATTTTTTCAATCTGTTTGCATCCACTGATATTTTTATTACATTTATTGTGCTTTTTATGCTGGAATATTACCTTTTAAACATATTGTAAATGAAATTGAGGATAATGAAATTAAAACATTTTTATTTATTTAGGCAGTTAGAATTATAAGGCTCATTAGAAATACATTTGAAGAGCATAAATTAGAATTGGATATATTTGCACCCAAATTTGAATATCTAATTTCAATTAAAAATGAACATCCTTCTCATCTTAATTTTACTAAAAGTACTTAAAACATATTTTTAGTTCAAAATATTTTGAGTAACATTAGCTTAAACCACCTCACCAATTGGTGAGGTGCAAATATAGACTATTCAAAATGTGCTTTATCCTAAAATTATGCGATTTAGAAAATAACTGCATATATTTTCCTTTTTGTTTTCCATTTTCAATCATAAAAAGGGGTTTCCAATTTATTTAAAAATTGAAGTTGATAATTTTCAAATCAAGGCTGAAAATACTAAATGTTAATTTTGAAAGTCTCTTGTAATATAAAAATATCCTTGTTTTATGTTTTTACTAATAAAAATCCTGGAATTTTAAATTTTCCCCCAAATTTTTGTTAAAGGAGGAATGCCTTCCCCCCCCCTAAATTTCAAGCCCTATTCAAACCCTGGTCATAGAGCTGCGAATCCAGAGTGACCCAGCACTAATAAAATGGAGGTACATAGTTTCAAATATATTGCAAATTTGAATGAATGAATATGAACATTGGCTATTTTCAATGCATTTTCTGTCGCATATCGTTGAGTACCGGTCCCCAGAAAATGAGCCAATTTATGGTCAGTCTTCTAGAATTGACGTTATTTTGCTGTTTTGGCCGTACATAAGAATGTGAATTTGATGGCTTCTGTTGTTTCAAATATAATTTTGGTATTTAAAAATAAAAGTTTAAGTTCGATCAAAAACTTGTTACATTCTCTACATTTATGTATATAAAGGGACAGTGTGACGGGTTGAAAGGTTAAATTTGTCTTTTTGACGTATTGAAACATTGGAAGCACCCTTCAATGTGAATTTAACATAATCTATATATGTGAGTGGCTGTTTATTCATGTAAGAGTTTGTGGACACGATATCCAAATAACGAATGGAGTGATTCGAACAACATTTTGTATGATTATAGTGTCTGTGAAGTATGAAATGCTATTTATTTTTAGCGAGTACAAACATACAGAGTGCATTCAAATGTCAGTTTTTTATTATAAAATAAATAAATAGCAGTCATGTAAAATTTTTGATAATCGATATACATGATCATTTTAGCTATTTTATAATCATCAGAAACCAAATTATACAGTAATTTTATTATCAGTAGGAAACAAATGACACCGATTTTAGAACCCTAGCATGCCCCGAATTTTGAGATATTTAAAGTTAATTCATAAAATGACTCATATAATAAACTTTTCGTACAGAAATTGCAAAATAAATCCTATCTCGTGCAGCATTTACACATTACAGCACATTTCGGTCGTCCATTTCGCTGCTCTAAGTCCTCTGGACGAGCCGGACGGCCTGGGGCTTTCACATTACAGCACATTTGGAAACAATTTTGAATATAGACGTCATCAATGTAG
Source organism: Amaurobius ferox (assembly GCA_951213105.1). Classification (NCBI taxonomy): domain Eukaryota; kingdom Metazoa; phylum Arthropoda; class Arachnida; order Araneae; family Amaurobiidae; genus Amaurobius; species Amaurobius ferox. The sequence continues at coordinate 137,498,934 of OX578142.1, forward strand.
CCAAAAATGCCAAACACCAGTCAAAGTAATACAAAGTCAATATAACATTTTACATTTGTTGTACTTGCATATAAATGAAAGCAATTATTAAGTTTATTGAGGCGTTGATAACAAATGAACCAAATGTTAATATATATGCAATTAATTCAACATGAATAACATTGTTCAAAGCATTTTACATGTGATTATTAGATATAGAAATTAACTTATCTTGGAATGAAATAAAGTTATATACAGTTCACATCATATATTTTTTACTCTTGAATGTAAAAAATTACGAAGAACGGCAAATATTTCATAGATGGCTAATAATCTAATATGATTCAACATTTCTTTTTGCAGCGCATTGCAATATTCAACTACTAAATCATAAAAATAATTATAAAACTAAGAAACAATTTCCTAAGACATTTAAAATATACAGTAAGAATTACTCTCGCAGCAAAATGTTTACAACTTGAAGTTTTATTACAAATTCAAGTTAACAGCCCATTATCATTAAACACAATCATGCACACACAAACACATATACAAACATATTTTCAATTTTGTCTATATAGATATATATACTATAAGACAAAAAGATTGACGCACCAAGAAATAATTATCCAAATAAGACAAAATGTGGTATGTGTAATGTGGATGTAAAGAAAAAGAAATGATTAGAATTTCAGAACAATTGGATGATTTATTGCACTGAAAGATCTACACAAAGTGAGCACGTTAGTATGGTGTTGGTCCACCTCTGGCCTTGATACAAACTGTTACCCGACGTGGCATTGATGCATAAAGTTGCCGGATGGCGTTCTGAGGGATCTCGTTCCAAATGGCCTCCAATTGACGAGCTAATTCGTCTATATTCTGGGATGGTTTCAGGCAACGCCCTATCTCAGCCCAAATGTGCTCAATAGGCGAGAGATCTGGGGATCTGGCTGTCCAAGGAAGTGTGTCGTAAGCACGCAGACAATCAATCGAGAGGCGTGCCGTGTGTGGCCTGGCATTATCTTGCTGAAGAGATAGCCTGGGGTGTCTCGAAAGGAATGGCAATACAACGGGTCGTAGAATGTCGGCAACGTACCGCTGTGCTGTGATGGTGCCACGGAGGACTATCAGAGAGGTCCGGCTATCAAACGAAATGGCACCCCAGACCATAACTCCCTGTTGTCGGGCAGTGTGGCGTGTGACAGTAAGAGCAGGATCCTGACGATGTTCGGGCTGTCTCCAGACACGTCTGGGTCGTCGGGACTCAGTTCGAAACGGAACTCATCACTGAAGACAATCGAATAATTCCACGTTGATCAGGCCCGGCACCATTGCAATCGCTGTTGACGGTGCATACTGGTCAGTGGTAGGTGGCGTAATGGGCGCCGCGAGTATAGATTCCGCTCCCGTCGTCTTCTATTAATGATCCGGGTGGTCACTTCCGTGTTTGTCACACGTTGGATGGTTGATAACGACGAATCTCGTGCTGTCACAGCTACTCTGACAATCGCTCTATCTTTCCGTTCTGTCGTCGCTCTAGGCCATCCGCTGCCTGCTGAAATTTGCCATTCCGGACCCATTCCTGCCAACATCGTCTAATTGCTGCATCGCTCCTACCCAAATGCCAAACGATTCGCCGGTGTGCCCATCCAGCCTCATGCAGTCCGACCGCACGCCCTCTTTCAAACTCCTTCATATGCTCGTAGTGGCCACGAATTCACCGGCCAGGCATTGTTACAATCAAGGTACGTAAACGCAATCGAAATCCATTGCACGTTTTGTTCCTGAAAGCGAGGTTCGCTCCTTATATACACAACCATGGTGCTCAGTTTCAATGCGCTGTAGTTCCGAATATTCATTCGATGACTGCCAATTTTGGATCATTTGCATATTCGGTCGAAAGGTGTTTGCATGTAAAGTTTCATTACTATCGGATTATTTTGCGAGGTGCGTCGATTTTTTTTTTTTTGTCGTATAGTGTGTGTGTGTGTGTGTGTGTATGTATATATATATATATATATATATAGCATGCTTTAATCAGCGCCCCTCTCTACTTATTGTATTGATCACGAGCCTCCACTGGTAAAGACATCCAGTTACAGGTTAGAACTTTACTGATGGCCGTAGACTCTTGGTCAGGGATTGTGTAGGTTTCTGGCCACTTTTTAAAATAGAACTTTACTACTAGGATGTATTTATTATTGTCCATAGTCCGTGGTAGTGACCCAAAAATGTAGAGTGCAATTCTCTCGAAAGGATCTCCAACTTTGTAACACTAAAGAGGCCCACATTTTGTCTTCTAGGTCCCTTCCGAGCGTCGCATTCCGTTCATTCTTTGCACCAACGCTCATTGCACAAGAAGGAACGTTCACGAACTTTGTTCAGCTTCTTGCTAATACCAAAATATCCTCCAGTATAGCTGTCATATACCTTTTTTGTACGCTAGACAATCTTGAACGAGGGAAAAGCAACTGTTATATGCTGCTCTTCCATTGTCACTCTCCCATTTTCAGTATACTACTCCGCCGTTTCCAAGTGCAGAGAATCCCACAGTGCCCAGTACCGTTAAGTTTCAGGAGGGAAACGCGACATTTCTTGCCAAGTTGGCCTCTCATTAACTTGTATACGATAGCTTGCTAGAATATGCGATGACACATTCCAATTCTCCTATTTCCTGGAAGATCACTGCCTCTATTCCTTCCTTACGAGCATCGGTATCGAATATAAAGCTCTTCGTTGATTTAGGATATGCTAGAATGAGAGCTGAAAATAGCATTTCCATAAGCCGATTGAAGACATCCTCACACTCCACCGTCCATTCGAATTTATTGTCACCTACCGTTAACCTGTGTAAGGGTCTGGCAATGTTGGATAAGTTTTTCACAAACCGACTGTAATAAGCACACAGGCCAAGGAAACTCCGTAGTTGATAAACATCCTGTGGTCTGTGTCATTCTTTGACATTGATTTTATCAGGATCTGTTCTTACACCTTCCGCAGAGATATGCCCTAAATAAACGACATCTTTCTTGAATTTGTTGTATTTTACAAGATTTAACTTTATATTAGCGCTCTTTAATTTTTCAAATACTCGCCCAAGATTTTGTATATGTTCGTCAAATGACCGCCCAACAATCATTATATCGTCCATGTAAACGCGACAGGACTCACAGGAGAGTCCTTTCAGCACGGTCTCCATTAGACGTTCAAATGTTGCGGGTGCATTACAAAGTACAAAAAGCATCACTTTAAACTGCCAGAGTCCACTTTAAACTGCCAGAGTCCACAGTGGTAAACTCTGTCTTTTCTCGAACAGGATGAATTTGCACTTGCCAGTAGCCACTCTTGAGATCCAGAATCGAAAACCAATTGCTCCCGGAGAGAGTCTTGTCGTCCATTCTTGACTGTGGATCGTCTTTGTCATGGAGTTGAATCTTCTATAGCCAATAAATAATCATGTAAAACCATAATTCTTCCTCACTAAAATGATTGTGGTGAGACCCAATGATTTTATGATGGTTCGATCACGTTACTTTCCTGTATGTCTTTTAAAAGTTTGTCTACTTCTTTCTTAGCGAGTCTTCGGGGAGCTTGCTTAATCGGGAACTGGTTACCGGTATTGATTCTATGTCGAGTTAGTATAGTCCGTTCCATGTCCTTTGAAATAATCGAGAAGATTACACTGAATTAAGAAATTTGGCTTTTACACGTTTCGTGTTCTGTACGATTTAGCAGACCATCCGCTCGCTGGCAGCGCTTGCGCTCCTACTATCTACGAAAACGTGAGAGCCATGCACCTCTCCCAATCAATATTGTTATTTTGTATCGAAACATACATACTATATCATTCCCTAACAAAACGTATCTGTCCTACGAACAGTGGAACTCTCTTAAATTTGAATCAAGTATATTGAATTAATAAATCCCTTAAAACGGCAGAGGTTATCAGGGAAAATGAACTTAATTTTGTAAAATATTGAATTTTCATAAATTAGGCACCATATTTATTGAGCATTTTATCATTGTGGAGACATTTTTATTAATTTGGCGATATTTTTATCAATTTAGCGATATTTTATTACGCTAAGTTTTTTTGCCAAGTGGGACGATCGAATTGACAGACATCTACCGAAACATCATTACAATACTATGCCTTAACAAAACACAATTAATTTCATTGATGTGGCATCGTTTTTATGATTTTGGTGGCATTTTTATCGATTTGGCGACATTTTCCTCAATTTAACAACTTTAAAAGAAATCGCCGAGTCGGCGATATCTTGCCAAATTTGTCGCCAAGCATTACGGACGGCGGAGGAATGAATGGGTTGCACTTATAGTGAACTATACGATATGCCCTTCATGTGACAGAATTTGAAGTTTTTCACTGGCAGCACATGCGTCCCTACGATCCACGGACACATGCGAGCCATGTACTTCTCCCAATTAATTTTAATATTTCCTACTCGAGTCTATATCGAAACATACATATTATGTCATCCCTTAGCATTATTCAACATAACGCAATCCATTTAAGACCCCTAACGAAACGTATTTGTCTAACGAACAGTGGAACTCACTTAAATTTCAATCAAGTATAATTAATCAATAATTCCCACACGACAGGTATTATTAGGTAAATGAAACTTAATTTTGCAAAATATTGAATTTTCGTCAATTAGGCATCTCTTTCATTAATTTAGCATCATTTTACGAATTTAGCAACATTAAAAAGAATTGCTAAATTTGCTGTCAAGTGGGACGATCACGATTCAGTGGTCAGACTGACAGGCAGGCCTTACCGAAACATCATTACAATAGCATCCGATAACAAAACACAATTAATTTCACTAATTTAGCATTTTTTCTATCAATTTGGCGACATTTTCGTCAATTCGGCAATATTTTAAGGAAAGATCATCAAGTTGGCGATATATAGCCAAATTTTTCTCCAAATGTTATGGACAGACAGAGAAATGTGTTATTCTAATAGTGAATAGCTAAAGTTGGCAAAAGCATGTTCTTTCAGGAGAGGACCGTAAAAAATAAAATATTGGACCTAAATTTCGCTTACCCCCTTGGCTACTTCCCTAATATATATATATATATATATTATTATATGTAAAGGCCCTGAAATGAGTTTACTGGTCGGACATCACCTAATATATTTGCGCCCGTGTCTAGGAACATTTGGCTTTCCATGCTGGTTATACCCATGACGTAAAGTCCATTATCTCCTACGTGCAAAGATGAAATCTGGAAGGTATTAGACATTTCCTTCATATGACAACCTGCACCTCGCAAGATGGCCACTAGTTAGTTTTCCTTTAGATTTTCTAGAGGTACTGACTCTTTATTTTCTTGTTCAAAGAAGGGGCATTTTTTTTTGATATGGCCTCTTTCTTCGCAGGTCCAGCACATCAGTCCTTTCGCAAGCTATCCGGATGACCGCTTGAATTTGTCTTTACTTTGCCTCTGAAATATGTCTTTTATTTCCTCCAGAGTGCGCGGCATCTCAGAATGCGATGTGCTATCAGTCACATACGCGCCGCATCCAATGGATCAATGAAATCCGCTCCAAACTTGCTAGCTAGGGCCAGTGCAACTCTCAGATCCTTACATTCGACCATGAAAACGACGTGCTAAATTTCTGGATCACAAATGTAATTTATAAAATATTCGGCTACAAGGTTTTCACGAATGGTCAATTAAGTTGCTTATGTCCCTCTGCGAAAGATTTTGCCACAAATGTTGCAACTGGTCAGCTAATTCAGTGGTAAGTGGTAATCTGAGAAATCTGCAATTGCAGTCCAGTTTGTTCTATTTGTGATAGATCTAGAGACCTGGATGATCATGGAAGGGTATTAAATCCTCGAACACATTGTTGAGATAGTCGCGCAGTATGTGGTTGAACGTTGTTTTATTGGTAAATGGAGCCTAGGCGGCCTGACAGCATAGACAGAACAATATGTTGCAGAATATCATCGACGTACAAGGGAGCCTTTAGATTAGCTTGCAGCACAATTAGAGGAGATCGGCTGCCCCACAAGATGGCTCCCGAGACTGTCATACCACGTGTGATGGCCGTGTGCCGCTCGACAACAAATGCGGGATTGGAACGATGGCCAATTCCCTTCCACACACGTATGCGGCGGTCATCAGCGCCGAGAGAGAAGCGAAATTTGTTGCTACAGACAACATGTCATCAATCTGACACTGTCTAGGCTGACCGAGCTCTGAACCAATCCAGACGACTCTGCCTAAGTTGAGGGGTCAGTGATAGGCGCCTTAATGGATGTCGACACCTAATCCCACATTCTACCAGTCGTCTCCAAGTAGTTTTCTGTTATATAGGATGCATAGAGGATGACAAATGACTTCAAATGGCTGATATCGACGCCATTGGTGTGGGCGTGGCTCTTCTCCTGACTGCACGATTGTCTCGAGCAGTTATCTGCCTGGGGTGTCCTGAGCCTCTGCGACGGTTACATGTGCCTTATCTGAACCATTGTTGCTAACAACGAGCAACTAGCATATCGCTCCGACCAAGATGGCTACTGATACGTCAGTTGGACCAACAAGATTCTCTTAGGTCTATGATGCGACCTCTTTCTAAATCCGACAATTGTACGTAACGTCATCAAGTCCCAAAAGCATTTTTGTACACAACTTGCAGTATCAAAGCAGAATATCCAGTTACAATTGCCCGTGGGGAAAACACCGATCGTTTTAAATGCTGCACAAGTCGTTCTCATACGCGTTACATGAGGCCTATAGCATCAATTGCGCTGACAGTTTGATCATTTGCACAACTATTAAAACGACATTTGAATAAAACAGTGTGTATACTTATATATATATATATATATATATATATATATATATATATATATATATATATATATATATACCCAGCAGGATAAAATATTGTTGCCACACTGTTCGAACATTATAATAAAGATCAGTTATTGTTCTGGAAAATACAGAAGGTTTTGAAACATCTGAAAGGAAAAAAGTGTTCAGTTGATCCTATGTACGGAGAAATGGAAAAAGCATATGAACGACAGCAGGCACCTTTGAGAAAGGTGTCAGTACGGGATATGTCCACCGTGGAGTGTGATGCAACATTCCACACGTCGTGTCATGCTTTGCACAACATTATCCAGCAGCTGTTGAGGCACGTTATCCCACTCCACTGTCAGTGCATGGATGAGGGTGCTCTTGTTTGTTGGAGGATATTTTCGACCAGTAAGTCGCCTCCCCAAAGCATCCCAAAATTTTTCAATGGAGTTTAGATTTGGAAATTTATCATCGACAGCACCACGGAAAAGGCGAACGTGAGGCAGTAGAACTTCATCAATGTATCGTTGGCCAGTCATAGTCCCAGCTGCAACCACATGTAGGGGCGTGCAGCCATTGATCATGATGCCGGCCCATACCATGATACTACATGTCGGATATCGGTCCCTTTCGTGGATATTTTCTGGATGATAAGCAGTACCACTCTCACGCCAGATCAGTTGGCGTCTACAATCTGATGACAGACTGAACCTACTCTCATCTGAGAATAGTACGCAAGCCCAGTCCTGTTCGGTTCAATTGCGATGTTCACGACACCATTTCAAATGGGCAGTACGATGCAGTCTGGACAATGGGACACACACAACAGGACAACTACAAGAGGTCTGCGGGCGTATAGTCCTCCTCCCAAACGTCTGACTACAGTTTTTCGGGACATCCGCTGTCCTATGGTAGCAAGAAACTGATTTGCCACCTGCTGAGCTGTGGTGCGCCGGTCCCTTTTTGCCGATAGGACAATGTACCTGTCTCCTGCTGGCGTCGTACTTCTAACACGACCTCGACCTCCCCCGTGACGCTTGCTACACATTCCAGTTGTTTTAAATGCTTGTCACAAATGTTGTTTTAAATGCTTGTGAAACAACGCTGTGGGCGATGTCGAACTCCCTGGCAACATCTGTTATTTTTCATCCTTCTTCGATCTTTCCAATAATACGGCCACGCGTAAAATCATCTAAGTTATATCGGAAAGACATACCGAAAATTTCAAGTTCGTCAATTAAATCTTTCCCGTAAAACTTTCACTTGGAACAACAACTGTCTACACGCGTCAAATCCTTTAAATCTCTTATCAGCGCTATCACGTGACGAACAGGCATGGTAATGAAACATTTGCATACGCACACCTCTTCTTGCTGTATCCCCCACTTATTCTAATTTTCCACATTTTGCTTCCTTTCATTTTATGGTTGCTATGGGTGATGGTATCATCCGTCCTTATCCTTAGCAATTGTCCAGCAGTATATATATATAAGGTGCGTCTCAAAAGTTTATGCACTGTAGTATAAGCAATAGATATCAGAAGAAGAAAATAAGAAATGCAATTTCATCGCTATATATTTAATAACGACTAATAAACAACATAAGACCATGAACATATCTGTTTGATTTGCAGGTTTCAATAAACGAATTAAACACAAAAGGAGCATCAAAAAACTTGTTTTAAAAGTTTATACACAAGTAACAAACAAGAAAGATCAATCGCAGGGATCGCATTCTACCTAAAATTCCTATGAATTTGAAGCTCCCTGTTATGTGGGTTTTAACCACACGTCCTGTTAGAACGCATAAATTAGTATAGTTTCTCATCTCCGACATTGGCCGTGTCGAATAAAAATACATAGAATTAAATTGGTGGCAAATGAGGACAACGGACATGATATAAAACAATAACAATGTATTTATTGATAAAAATGAAATTAAAAAATAATAATAATAAAAACATATTTGATTGGTTCAATTAACATTCTTAACAAATTACAATGACTCTCCATTGACATTTTCTAAAATCATGAATATTTAAAGAATGTATGTAATTAATATCTCCATTTATGTTTACAATTAAATTCGTCCCTACTATTTACTCAAGTGTGGATTTAACAAGATGTCGAGAGAGTGAGACATTAATTAAAACTGTGTCAATCAGACTAAGTATGTGATACATGCATTTCATACCTTCGAACATTGTTGGATGCGCCACTGGATACGGGGAACTTCGTCGGAGGAATCGCCGGACATCGCTGCAGACGTAATTTTTGAGAGACCCTTCTCTCTCGAGCACACGAACCAATTCTCTCTGAAGTCTCAAACTCAATTCTCCGTTCTTTTCGAAAAATCTACCACTCTCTCGATCATCGGAAAAATGTCTCCTCCTACACAATTAAGCCCCAGGTTTGTTACTGGTCCCCCCAATCAACGCCCCTGGTATCTTCATTGGATATTTCCAAAAATGTCCAGCTATTGGGTGCTGTACTGACAGGAGGATGGCGATCACCCCAGAATTAATATCTGGCAGGTGGACCGCGGGTTCTCACGACCTTGCGTGCACGTGCAGCCGAACTGGACAAGGGTCAGCTCTCCCCAAGAGCGCCCTGCTGTGCGCCCCTTTGTAACTGGGTGATCGTTGTCCATATTTCCCAGAAACATGGCTTGCTCATTCTTTTGCAGGTGTTCTCTTAGGGAAGTGTATATGAATTAGAGGAGAAGTACAGGGACCATCTTTGTAGGTTACACTCCTCCATAATTTGCAATGTCCCAAATTTGCCTTGGGACATTCACCCCCATCCCTGTAGTATCACGGGTATGATAGGCTAGAATTCACCTAAAAGACCTGTAAACGCATTTACACACACACACACACATATATATATATATACAACAAAACAGTAACATAATTCCGATCACTGTCATCAAACTCTTGGAAAGATAAGGTATAAGATATTTTTCTGTCTGACATGTTTGAGTTCTATAGAGATTCTACGTTCAATAAATTGGCTGTCCAAAAGTTGAAGGTTTGTCCATAATAGCACTGATAAACGCGAAGTTCAAAAGTTTGTATAGAGTCTTAAAAAGTTTTTCTACAGGAAATTGTACTAGAGGGTTTGTGGCTATAGCACGCCACTGTCTCCAATTTCAGTGTCATGGTAGGTGCAAAGAAAATCGAGAGCTTGGAGATCTGCAGATGGAGCATAACACTGTCATGGAAGTGAAAATTGTGATCTTTGAGAGTTTATGTGGAAAGCACGACACTGCATAATCGTATCACTGTGATGGAAGTGCAAAGAAAATTGTAAGTCTGGAACTAGAGACTGTTCGGTTTTTCACGTGGGTTGAACTAAATAACTTTTTTAATCATAAAGGACAAATATTTGCTCTTCGAGCGCCAAAAAAAAATTTAAAATAAAAAAAAAAACTTTAAAAAATTGCAAAATACGTAAAATCTTAAAAAAGAAGTGAATTTGAAGCGGAATTTCTCTGTACGTCCCAGTCTTTACGTTGTAGGCTTAGCGATCAAGGTGCACGTTGCTTCTAAAAATGAATCCAAACGGTCCAAATTATCCTATTGCTTCCCTATATGTTGGGGATTTGCATGCAGATGTCACAGAGGCTATGCTTTTTGAAAAAATTTCCACAGCTGGCCCTGTTTTATCGATACGAGTATGCAGAGATTTGATTACTCGAAGATCATTAGGGTATGCTTATGTTAACTTCCAACAGCCTGTTGATGCTGAAAGAGCTTTAGACACCATGAATTTTGATACAGTTAAAGGTAGGCCTATCCGAATCATGTGGTCTCAAAGAGATCCATCTCTTCGAAAATCTGGTGTTGGGAATGTTTTCATCAGGAATTTAGACAAGAGTATAGACAACAAAGCTATGTATGATACATTCTCTGCTTTCGGCAACATCTTATCATGTAAGGTTGCAACTGATGAAGAAAGCAGCTCTAAAGGGTATGGATTTGTACATTTTGAAGCGGAAGAAGCTGCTAATAATGCTATTATGAAAGTAAATGGCATGCTTTTAAATGGAAGGAAAGTCTTTGTTGGTAAATTCATTCCTCGCAAAGAACGTGAAAAGTTGTTAGGTGAAAAAGCTCGTCGTTTCATGAATGTCTACATTAAGAACTTTGCAGATGACCTTGATGATGATAAACTTCGGGAATTATTTGAAAAATATGGAAAAATTACCAGTGCCAAGGTCATGACGGATGATATTGGAAAATCTAAAGGATTTGGGTTTGTGAGTTTTGAAGAACCTGAAAATGCAGAAAAGGCTGTTGATGATTTAAATGGAAAAGAACTTAATGGAAAAACTTTATATGTTGGACGTGCACAAAAGAAATCTGAACGAGCTGCTGAATTAAAACGTGGATTTGAATTGATGAAAATAGAACGCATGAGCAGACATCAAGGTGTTAATTTGTATGTTAAGAATTTGGATGATGCTATTGATGATGAACGATTGCGTAAGGAATTTGCACCTTTTGGAACAATAACGAGTGCGAAAGTCATGACTGATGGTAATGGACGTTCCAGAGGATTTGGCTTTGTCTGCTTCAGCTCTCCAGAAGAAGCAACTAAAGCAGTAACTGAAATGAATGGGAGAATTGTGGTATCAAAACCGCTGTACGTTGCCCTAGCTCAGCGAAAAGAAGATCGTAAGGCTCACTTAGCTTCACAATATATGCAACGTATGGCAGGAATGCGCATGCAGCTTGGCCAAATGTTTAATCCTGGTCACGGCACCATTTTTTGTTATGTGGGTTTTAACCACACGTCCTGTTAGAACGCATAAATTAGTATAGTTTCTCATCTCCGACATTGGCCGTGTCGAATAAAAATACATAGAATTAAATTGGTGGCAAATGAGGACAACGGACATGATATAAAACAATAACAATGTATTTATTGATAAAAATGAAATTAAAAAATAATAATAATAAAAACATATTTGATTGGTTCAATTAACATTCTTAACAAATTACAATGACTCTCCATTGACATTTTCTAAAATCATGAATATTTAAAGAATGTATGTAATTAATATCTCCATTTATGTTTACAATTAAATTCGTCCCTACTATTTACTCAAGTGTGGATTTAACAAGATGTCGAGAGAGTGAGACATTAATTAAAACTGTGTCAATCAGACTAAGTATGTGATACATGCATTTCATACCTTCGAACATTGTTGGATGCGCCACTGGATACGGGGAACTTCGGCGGAGGAATCGCCGGACATCGCTGCAGACGTAATTTTTGAGAGACCCTTCTCTCTCGAGCACACGAACCAATTCTCTCTGAAGTTTCAAACTCAATTCTCCGTTCTTTTCGAAAAATCTACCACTCTCTCGATCATCGGAAAAATGTCTCCTCCTACACAATTAAGCCCCAGGTTTGTTACTGGTCCCCCCAATCAACGCCCCTGGTATCTTCATTGGATATTTCCAAAAATGTCCAGCTATTGGGTGCTGTACTGACAGGAGGATGGCGATCACCCCAGAATTAATATCTGGCAGGTGGACCGCGGGTTCTCACGACCTTGCGTGCACGTGCAGCCGAACTGGACAAGGGTCAGCTCTCCCCAAGAGCGCCCTGCTGTGCGCCCCTTTGTAACTGGGTGATCGTTGTCCATATTTCCCAGAAACATGGCTTGCTCATCCTTTTGCAGGTGTTCTCTTAGGGAAGTGTATATGAATTAGAGGAGAAGTACAGGGACCATCTTTGTAGGTTACACTCCTCCATAATTTGCAATGTCCCAAATTTGCCTTGGGACACTCCCCTTAAATTCCTAAAATTACACCTAAAATTTTTTATTTATCCTAAAATTTTGTAATTATAAAGCTGCAGCGTCAAATTTACTCAATTAGCGCCCGAGTCCATTCCATTCATACGGCAGTCGATGTTATAAAAGTCTTCAAAAATTAAAACGTTATTCAAAATAGCGTTCATCCTTTACAAAGACAACTAAAGTGTCGTCGAAAGAATCGCTGATTCTCGGTGCTAAATTGCTTAGCTAGCTCCGCCCACGGGCGGTTTTATGAAATAAGATGGCAAGATGAATAGCGGCGCACGTGATCATTTACAGACCGGAGTTTTTGGAATGCGGGAATCTCCGTAGGATATACATGGCAATCTTCAACGCAAGCAAACAAACCATAGAATCCCTCAACTATTCTTTGTTTGGTATCAATTTGGGGCAAAAAGTTTTGAAAATTGAAACTCTTGAAGAATTTTTGGTTTCAAGCCAATATATACAAATATAGTTAATCGGACTAGGATTCTCTTACGCCCCTCATTTAGGGAATATTTTATCATGATTTCACTACATGTTTTTTGTTTATGTTTAGTCTGTCTAGCTCTTTGGTCAAAACTGAAGAGTAGAGGAGGAATTTTATCTGCGGTTAGCAACCTCTATAGGCGTTGATATTATTAAGGGATAAGTCTTTAAAAGGATGCATTGCGTAGGGGCTCGGGCCACACAGCAGTTTATGTAGAAAAAGCAATGGATAAAATAAAATAAGGCATAGAAGGTAGACTCCGTAATTGGATCGCCACGCTCCCAATAAAAAAAAATGAAAGAGCAGAAATGTGAAGAATGTTAAACACATTCCCTCTTCCAACAGATAAAACTTTTAAACAGTTCTCATTTTTTTTTTAATTTTGTTAAATTACTCCATGTTTAGTATGAATTTGGGGTGTAAAGTACCGAAGATTTGAACTCTGCAAGCAATTTTACTGTAAAACCAATATTTAAAAATATAGTTTTCTGGACTAGGGTTCTTTTGAGCCGCAGGAACATGTATGTGTTTTAGAGTATAAAAACAGAGGATGATTGAAGGGAAAGAGTTGTTTGTGTCTAGACTAGCGCGTTGTTGTAGCTTTGACGAAATATAGGATAACTTATATTTAATTACTGCCTTCGACCAGCCCTGTCGTGTTTTTGAAAAAGCTTTTAACTTGTAATACCTTTCTTGCAGTAGCTGTCGATCAGTGCCCCTCTGCGATGCATGTCATAGATAAAGTAACTGTCGATCGCACACCTCCATTACGAGCGCAAATCATGGCTAAGTGTGCAGTTCGTGAAGTGTTGATCTTGTACCTCAGCTACGCGCACAAGTTACGGCTAACGATGCAGTTCATGGAGTAGCTGTTGATCGCACGTCTTCGTTACGCACGCAAGTCATGACTAACGATACAGTTCATGAAGTAGCGGTCTATCGCACACCTCAGCCAAGCGCGTAAGTCGTGGCTAGCGGTGCAGTTCACGGAATAATGTCGCTCACACGTCTCCGTTACACGCGCACTTCACAGTTGACGGAGCAGTTCATGAAGTAGCTGTCAATCGCATACTTCAGCTACGCGCGCAAGTTACGGCTAACGTTAAAGTTCATGAAGTAGCTGTCCATCGCACACCTCAGCTACACGCGAAATTCGTGGCTAGCGGTGCAGTTCATGGAGTAATGTCTCTCGCACGTTTCCTTTACACGCGAAATTCACGGCTAATGATGCAGTTTATGAAGTTGCTGTCGATCGCACACCACAGCTACGCGCGCAAGTCACGGCTAACCGTACAGTTCATTAAGTAGCTGTCAATCGCGTTTCCGACCGCCATGCGGGCACACGGGTAATGATTCAGCTGCTGCATACAAAATTAATCGCCTTTTATTAGCGGGTGCATGAAATTCGCGTACGATACATGCAATAACGACAAATGATTAGCACTGCATCTACTAACGATATTCACGATACGCGGGCGCATGCAATCTGCGCACGCATTTACGGCTAACGGTGTACATGAAGTAGCTGTCGATAGCATACGGCTACGCATGCAAATCGCGGCTCACGATGCAGTTCATGTAGCTGTCAATTGCACACGTGCAAGTCGAAGCTAACGGTACAGTTCATTGAGTAGCTGTCAATCTTGCATCCGCCCCCTATGCCGGTATACGGATAATAATGCGGCTCGCATGCAATCCACGCAATTTATATACAATAACTATAACCCCGCTATATGCTATAATATTACCCGCTATAACTATAATGTTACGCACGCTACGCGAATCTATGCAATTCTCTTAGTCGATATACAAAATGAATAGCTTTTTATTAGCGGATGCATGATGTAATCCGCGTACGATACATGCAATAACGACAATTCCACTGCATGTAATAACGATATACACGCTGCGCGGACGCATGCAACCTGCGTAGATTTGAAATAGCTGACAATCGCGTTTCTGGCCACTACACGAGTTCAAGGCTAACAGATAAACCAGTTTTACAAATTCACAATATAAATTGGCATTATTTGCCTTACGCCCTCTGCGCGGACGCATGCAATCCATGTACGTTACATGCAATAACTATTAACTTACCAACTAGACTTTTGCTCTTAAGCCCGTATCTTATTTTATTCTACAGTTCTTCAAAATTTTAAAATGTAAATTTGAGCATTTTAGAATTTTTTATTTATTTTATTTTTTTTTTTAAATATATTGGGGGGGGGGGGGGTTCCTTCTGTTTATATAAGGTAGTTTGAAAACGAATCTGACATTTTTTTTTTAACAATTATTTATATAAAATATGAATTTTCAAGTCTAGGGCATTAAATGAAAAATGAAATAGGAAAAAATTTGAAAGATTACCTTTTTTATCAATAATATTTGTTCTATGTATCAATTCTACTTTATTTATGCAAAAAAAGTAATTAAACAGTACTAATAATAGAAATAATAAAAATTAGCTCCTAAAATTTTGAGAAAAATTCCTTAAATTCCTACTTAAAATTTTTAGAAAACCTGCTATGATCCCTTCCCTTTCATGCATAAAGCATTGATTATGAAACACTTTCCAACTTCAATGCAATTTTATTTAAACATCTCTAAAATGCGATACCTTCCTCAGGAATATTTTTAAAATTATCATAATACTACAATAATTTATTATATTTGAAAACTTCGTCGAAAACAAATGAACTTTATTCAAATGACGTCATCGAAATATAAATCGCCTGGCCCTCTATCTATATAAAAGCAGCATTTCATTCATAGACATTTTTCCATTCCTTTCATTCATCACAATACTGCAATAATTTATTTTATTTAAAAACTTAAAACCATGGAGGTACAAGTAATTTAACTCTATGTTTAAAACTTCATCGAAAAAATCATCTGCTTTTCTATGTAAAATCAATTAATGTTTCTTTCATATCAACTTTATTGCAAACTCCATGAGCTAAATTATTTTGCGTTAAAGAAATGCAGCAATTTCTTACACAACTCATTCTATATCGTTTGGTGTTTACTTTCCCCATAAGTGAAAATTAGGCTTCGTTGTAGAAATAATCAAAGTTTGATGATCATTTAACGTCAAATATATTGTAATTGCGTTGTTTCAGAATGTAGAAGCACAAAATTTAAGCAAAAATAAAGCGGTTTTAGGACAGATACAACACTAAATATAAATTAAAAAGAACTTTAAAAATCACGATTTTGACACAAGATAGATGCCATATTTTATTTTGAAGTGAGTCATATAAAGGATGTAATTATTATTTTAATTTTTGTTTTAAAAATTACTGAATATATTTTGCTGAAATTTTTTTTTATACATTTTATGGGATAATTTGAATATTTCCTAAAACTTTCGAAGCAATTTGTGAATTTTAAATTCGCTTAAAAAATGTTAGAAAAAATAGGTCCCATAGGGTTCAATGTATTTCATTTTTTCAACCCGGGTTCAATCCAAAACTAATTGGGCGATATTATTCATTTATATTCCCATAGGTTCCACAGACCGTCTGAATAACATACTAAAATTTCTTTTTGATAAACTCATTTTTACGGCAATTATCGTGCTAACGGACAGACAGAATGAACAAAGTCATACACACTTTTCAACTATGACTTTGTTCATTCTGTCTTAGTTGAAAAGTGTTGCTGTTGAAACCCAGACCGTCCGACCTACCAGAAAGGTGTAAGGTAACAGTTTGGACGGTCGGGAAGTGCCACCCAATTCAGACCGGAACCCAGTGGGGGAGGCATCCACAGGGACCGTACCCTCCTTCCCCTACCACCAACCTCTCGGAAGGACTTTCGGACCCACATGTTTAACGTGATCGTACTCCGCATGAACACGGCGGCAGTTTTAGCAGTGGCTGGAATCGAACCCGGGCCTACCGAGTGCAACTCCAGCGCGCTAACCAATGGGCTACCGCGCCCTAGTTGAAAAGTGTTGAAGACCCAGACCGACCGGCTCGTCAGCAAGGACATGAGCAACCGATTAGTCGGCCGGAAGTTGAAAAGTGTGTATGACTTTGTTCATTCTGTCTGTCCGTTAGCACGATAATTGCCGTAAAAAAAATGAACAAAGAAAGTCATACACACTTTTCAACTACCTTCCCGGTCGTCCAAATAGTTGCTCAAGTCCTCAGGATGAGTCGGACGGCCTGGGTTTTCCACACTTTTCAACTATGTTTTAAAGTGTTAATAAAAATGAAGTTATTTAACGAATGTAAGGTCCATTTCGTTTTATAACTTGAAAACCACAACATGGCATTGACAGAATAAGAGAATGAAGAATTTCTGGGTCTAAATTATACCAGCAGTTTTCAATTTCACACTTTAATTCGGCCAAAGACGAAAACTGTCGCATATTCGCATAAATTCTTCTGGATATGATCCCCCAATGGTTTTCTATGGGATTCAAGTCGAAACTTTGGGCCGGCCAATCCATAACCATAATGTCATTACACTGCAACCAAAGTTTCGTTGACTTTGCCCCATGAATGGGAGCATGATCGTGTTGAAAACAGAAGTTTGGTCCTGCTAGATTCGCAGCTTCTGGTAATATGTGATCCTTTAACGTTTGTTGGTAATTTAGCACATTTTGCTTACCGTTGAGAAAGGCTAAGGATAACGTACCATTAAAGCAAAACGCTTCCCACACCATCAAGGAACGACTTTGTTTTCTACTGAAAAAAATTCTCGGTTCTTTGCGCAGGTCATGCCAGTATGATGCCCATCCATCTGGGCCATCAATATTCCATTTCTTTTCATCACTAAATATAGCAGTTATATATTGGTCGTCCCAGTTAATGTGTTCCCGAGCCCATTCCATACGCGATGTAATTTGTGATTTTCAGTTAAACTTGGAATTCGCTTCATACGTGCGAACATTATATTGCAATTACTTTGTAAACGTCTGTGAATAGTAAGTAGATCGAGATACTTTTAAACCTGATTCACTTTGTATTTCAGATAACGGCAGTTCTTGAGTCGATGCTAGAAGAAAAAGTTTTCTGTCATCGCGAGAACGGGTACATTTTAGACGGCCTGATCTATCTTTTACATTATAATCGCGCTCTTTTTGTAGCGTAGTATTAATGCCTTATTTTAGCCGATTTAATATTTTCGCGATATCAGGAACAGACTTTACATAAGCTTTTAATCTCTAAATTTCACACACTTCGTCTTTTGTAAACTGTTTCATGCACGGCATTGTACTGAATGGTGAGAGGTGAAACGCAGCAGTCTTTTATATAGTGGGCAAACGTCTGCAGAACTGTTTTATGCAAATTACTACTTTATTTGCATACTTTATTTTGATTTTCCACGTGTTTTGTTACTTGTGTATAAACTTTTGAAACAAGTTTTTTTTTTTATTTATTGAAATCTGCAAATCAAACAGGCATGTTCATGGTCTTATATTGTTTATTAGACGTTATTAAATATATAGCGATGAAATTGCATTTCTTATTTTCTTCTGATATCTATTGCTTATACTAAAGTGCATAAACTTTTGCGACGCACCTTATATATATATATATATATATATATATATATATATATATATATATATATATATATATATATATATATATATATATATATATATATATATATATATATATATATATATATTATATAATATATATGTATATAATATGTGTGTGTGTGTTTGTGTCATTTGCAAAAGTTTTAAGACCACCTGTCATTTTATTGAAAATTAACATTTTCACTGAAACAACAAATTACTTGTCAGTAATATTTGAAAAAATGACATTACATATAAATACTTAACATTCCTTAGTACACAAAACGACAGAAATCAGTACTTTGAGTAGATTTTATTGTTTTTATTAACACTAGAACGACGGATATTTTGAACTACCTAGAACGACGGGCAGCTGTCAATTTGATCGACATAGAAAAAATACAACATACTTTTAATTCAAAACTAAAACATCATAGTTACAGCATTTAGGATGTTTCTTCGACACATTTTTTGCAATAAGTCAATTGCAATTTTTTGCAATAATTCATAAAATTTCAATGGGCTGGGATTAGCCGTTTTGGAGGAATCGTTTCTCAAGGTAGTTATGCGGTCAAAATGACCGCTTCCGTCGTCTAGTCGGACAGAATACAATGTATTATACTCTCAATGATGGATTTGCAGTAGTCCCTTGAAATAATTTCTTTCAACCGCGCATAATTTATCGCACCAAACAAAGCTTGGAAATTTGATGGTTGTTGTTCTGCTACCTTGTCTTTTAAAATGATTCACAAATTCTCAATGGAGTCGAGGTCAGGACTGTTACTTGGCCAGTCAAGCACATTTATATTTCCCCCTGCAAGTAGTCCATTACTACTTTTGATCTGCGGCATGGAGGACCATCGTGCATAAAGATTGTGCACTTGCATATGAGTTAACAACTGTTCACGTAACATATCCCTATAAATAGTTCTATTCATTTTAGTGCCTCTCGGCAAAAAAGATAATGAAGTAGTACCGGATGCTGATATAGCACCCCATATCATCAGATTTGACGAATGTGTCATGGTATCAACGTTGTACTTTTCATGAAACATTTATCTTTTGATCGTCGAACATGTTTTTGCTGTGATGTAAATTGACACAAAGTTGATTCATTTGAAAGTAATAACTCGACACCAATCTTGAGCAGTACAATATTGTTGACGCTTCGCAAATCGCAACTTCCATCCTCTTCTTTTTCATTACTGGGATTAATGATTAATCTAGGTTTATGTGCAGGTTTATGTGTGTTTTTATATTACTTTTATACAAAATCCTTTATGAGATGTTAGGTAACAGTATTGATACTAATATACCGCCGTTTTGAATATAGAAAAGACTTTATTTTCGTGCACAAGTTCTTCGAAGAACGCATGACAATTCGCCTTATGATATTTGTCATTACATGTTTTTTTCCTTAGGATCTCCTTTTCTCTTTCGGTCGCTAAAATTACCTATATCTTGATATTTCGTGAACGTGTTATGGATATCAGTTTTGATTTCTTTTCTGCTCTCGCACTTTTCTCCTTGACTTTTTTTCAAAGCCCTGAATGGGCGGGAATCACTCACTCCCTTTACCTGTGATTGGCCGTCGGTGTCCTCGAACTCAACATTTAGGGATTTTTCATAAAAATCATGAATTTTGGCACTCTTTCTCACACTTCGTAAATTTCTCACTCTTTTGTTTTTCTATATTTGCAAATTTTACCGCTTTTTCGTGGAAATAATTTTGAAAATCAATTTTTATTCATTTTGGCGCTTTTTCATGACAAAGAAAATCATGAATTTTAGCGCTTTTTCGGGGGAAAAACGTGTATTTTAGCTCTGTTATTTAAAAAGAAATGGGAATTTTAGTACTTTAAAATTTTTTTGCTTATCACGTTTGAATAACACTGCTAGTTTTAGCACTTTTTCTGAATATTTACGATTTTTTATTTTAAACATCGCGAATTAAATATATTCTCTTAAAAATCATGTATTTTAGTGTTCTTTGTCAAAATCGCGAATTTAAGCACTCGTGAAGATTTTAAATTTTAGTGCTGTTAAAGATAAAACTTAAAATTTAGCATCCTTTCATGAAAATCCCGCAGCGCTTTTTCTAAAAAAAAAATCTCGCAAATTTAGCCTTTCCTAAAAGTTTACAAATTTTTGCGCTTTCTAAAAATTCACATATATTTTAGCGCTTTCCAAAAATTCACATATATTTCAGCGCTTTCTAAAAATTCACATATATTTCAGCGCTTTCAAAAAAAAAATCTCAAATTTTAGCTACCTTTTTCAAAAAATTGTGAATTTTAGCACTTTTGTATAAAAATGGCTAATTTTAGCTCTTTTACATAATGGTTGCGAATATTATCGTTTTACATAAAAATCATGCCATATATTTTCTCAAAAACCGGGAATTTTTGCTTTATTCCATAAAAAGAACAATTTTTAACATTTTTTTCATAAAAATCGTGAAATTTAGAGCTTTTCCTTAAGAAAAGAAAAAATATATATACACTCTAATGAATCTAAGCACTTTTGCATAAAAACTTGTTACTTCTTTTACAACTTAAAATTTCAATAAATAGAAACACATACAAAAGAGATAAGTAAAAATAAGCAGCATAATTGAAGGGCTCTGGTGTAAAACATGGTAGCCAACACTTTTGTCGTTTGAGATACGTAGATTTCATTTATTAAAGAAATTTTAATTATATATATATATATATATATATATATATATATATATATATATATATATATATATATATATATATATATATATAATAAATAAGATAAAATTAAAAATAAAATTAAAATAGTTATACTAATTTAAAACATGATCAGTGTCATACCCTGGTTCAAAAACAATACGGAGGAAAATTAATTAAATATGATATGATAGGAAATATCAGACAAAAGGAAAACAATGCTACCATAAAAGACAAAATGATCTTAATTTTAAATATGAATAATACACATGAATTTATCAACATTCAAGAGCGAAGCATACTAATCAAGTTCAAACAACAAAGGATTATCAAAATCTGGAGGCTCAAAATATTAAAATGACAAAATAAGAGAAAAGATACAATCCGAAAATATGAAATAGGATGGAAGCTCTGTGAATCCAGCTTATCAAGGATCTTTGCATCCACAGAGGTTCCAAATGTGTTTCGCTCAACGATACAGCCACATGGCCGAAATAACGTCAAAAGATCCGACACATTTCCAGACTATAACATAAACGAAAATAACAAAAAATAAGCAGAAGGAAATTGGATGGAATATAATGAAAGTGCATTAAGCAAACATATAAGCAATCTAACCAACAATCCACAATGATTCGGATAGAATTAAAGTCATACCTTTCTTCACCATTATACAAGACACATTTTCGTTGCACTAAACAAAGTATTAGGAAAGAGTACAAGAGAGCGCCATCTGATGTGAATTATAGGAAATACTTCTGCATGTTTAACCAAAGGACTATACAAATATATAAGTTTCAAACCCAATAATTAGAGATATAAAGATAAAAAAAAAAAAAAAGAAAAATTTAAAATAATAATTAAAAAAAAAAAAAAAAAAAAAAAACGCAATAAACTCAGTAATAATTAATAATTAACGATTATATAATATGTATCCAAAACTTATTACTAAGACAATAAAATCTCAAAGAATATTTTAATGTTCAAAGTATACAATAGCAATTTCAAATTAGACTAAAACAATAAATAATATATTATAAATAGTATTCAAAATTTCTAAAGTGATATTTAACAAAATTAACTGGATATGATTCAGTCTTACAGTGTCGAAATAAATCTGCAAGATGGTTACTGTATTGTGTATTTTCACATAACCTAAAAATCCTATGAAATTGATTTATTAAAATATTTTTATATACCTGTTTACTCATACATGAGTTAAAATTGATTATCTTGTGAATTTTAAAAGGAAAACTTTTTCTTTTATCATAAATGTTTGACAAAAATGAATATTCATTATCAAGAGATAGAGTTAAATCTAAGAAATTAACGCTAGTCGAGAAGTTGCTTTCGTTTGGTAAAAGGGATAAATTTTGAGGATAAAAATCAAAATCTATATCATTAGATGAGGGAGCTATTTTAATGAGAATAACATCGTCAATATATCTATAGAATGTATATGCAGAGTTTATAAAATTTGACTCGTAGAAGTGTAGATAAAGATTTGCGAGAGCTGAACTGGCAGAGCCACCCTGTGGAACACCCTTAATTTGCATATAAATTTTATTGCCTTGCATCAAGTAATTATTAAAAATTACACACTTGAGAAGGTCCGGCCGTCCAAATAGTTGCTCCTAGTCCCTTGGACGAGTCGGACGGTCTGGGTCTTCAACACTTGAGAAGGTGGTGCACGAAAGAATGATCAATATCTAAATTTTGTCTATTATAGAAAGATTTAATAATATCCCAAGTTACTTTATATAGATCTTTTATGTCAATATTGTTGAAAAGGTCCTTAAAGTCATACGTTTTAAAACCCAAAATATTAATCGTATCCAACTTTTGAATTAATTGATAACTGTTATTAATAATATGAGAAGTTGAATTATCATTTATATTAGAGATGATTTTATTAAGAATAACCAAAAGAGATTTACTAGCGACAGTTGCATATGATTTATGTCCTATACAGGGCCGACGAGAGGGGGGGGGGACCCGGGGCAAATTCCCGGGGCCCGTGCAGCTTGGGGGGCCCGGGCGGACCTGGAATTTTGTTTTCTTCATGTCGGTAATAGCAATACTGGAAAGAAAAGTATTTTTAACCCTGGGACCCTAAACCGGATACTAAAAAAACATTTAATTTTAGTTTATATTCCACCACATAGATGGCTCCACCAGCACCAGAAGGGGGTTATTGCTGTAATGTGTATTAGCAATGTTTTATTTTCCTGTGGTCTTTGTACAGAAGTCAGTTGAGAAAATTAAATCACGATCATCGTTTCTTCTTAAATTCATATATTATAGCCGCTTCTTTCAGATTCAAGAAAAAGGTAGGAGCCTTTCATGCTATTTTCAATAACCAGCAACCAAAACAATTCATAATTTTAAGTTACCAGATTTGACGGTATACTTTGTTTATAAATTGTAACTGTTGTTCTGTTATCTTCGGCTTCGACCATTTTATTTTTGTTGTGTTGTTGCTATGTGTGTAAAAATGTATTAAAAATGTGAATATCATACAAAATTAAAGCTAGCACATGTTAATAGATAAAATAATGTAGAAGCAAAAAATTTACATAGAAATAATGATCGTTCTCTGATGACCGCAATGTGGAAACAGTTATTTGTGCAATTTGGATATTTACACGTGTTTTTCTATGAAAAGTTTTGGATTTCATTAAACCAGGTACTGTGTTTTGTTTTTGATTTAAGCATGGCTTCTGGTTTGTTTTAGAGGGTAATTTAAAGTTTAATTTCTTGACTGTATTCAATTTTATGATTTTTGTGTTATGTCCACGTAAGTTGTCACACAAACAGCTATTGCTACGTGAGAAGTATAAATATCGTTTCTTTTAAATTTCTTTAAAGTACAAACTTTTTTCTAAGTATCGCTTATTAAAATTTTGTTAAAGAGTAATGTTTTTGCTAAGTATCATTCTTTTGAAATTTTGTTAAAGTACAATCATTTTTCTAAGTATCGACTTTCCTTAATACTTTAACATTATTTTATACTTATTAATGTATTAGCTTTTTATGCATTTTTAATTATATATGTTAATATTTGTTACGTATAAAGCCCAAGATGGAGTCCTTCAGGACTTTTCAAACACCGTACGCGTTGGCGCCATTCTTGGCGACAAAAAATGGCGGATTTCGCCAAATTCTTTATATCCAATCTGTTCCTAAATTTATAAATATGCGATATTATAACTATTACTGAAATAATGTTTTTTAAACCTTAGGTTGGGTTTATTCTTGTTCATTATGAATTACCATCATAAATCCGGAGCACAAAAAAGAAGAGAACGAGATGCAAAAAAGAAAGAATCTGTTAAAGGTCGAATAACTCTTCAAAGTTTAGGCGTTACAATCTCTCCTCGTTTACCTGAAAATCAAACTGGAAATATTTCAATTGAAGAAGACAGTAATAATAATGAAAGTAGTTCTTGTGCATCAAGTACATTTGACTATGGAATTGAACACTCTGCTGAATCTGAACCACTGAAACCAAGCTCATCTGCAGCTGCAAGAGGAAGTAAATCTGATGCAACTCAACTGTGTTATGCTTCTTGCTTAAAGGGAATAACATCGTCAATGTCCGAAAATGAACAAAATAATGAGAAATTAAATTTTGATATTGGTCTTCGAAAATCATATTTCACTACCGACGAAATAGAAGACGCAGTTCGACAAGGGCCAGAACGATACCCAGCAATTTTTCCTCCCGACCATGACGGAATGAAATTTCCCGTTTATGTGCTTAATTGTCGTTTAAGGAACGATGAAGTAGTTCCTCGGGACTGGTTAGTTTGGAGTGAAACCAAACAAGCTTTATTTTGCTTCCCATGTCGTCTATTTTGCAAATTATCTGAATTGCAGCGATCTATTTTTGCTACAGAAATTGGCTGGGGACCTTCCAAAAGCTATCGAAAGCTATATGACAGAATACCTGATCATGAAAGCAGCAATAATCACAAAGAGTGTTATGTACAATGGCGAAATTTACAGAGCAATTTAAATAAAAACACGACTGTGAATTGTTTGTTATTGCACAGAATAAAAAGTGAAATGCAAGTATGGAAAGATTTACTACGGCGCTTTCTGGACGTAATTCTGTTTATTTCAGAACGTGGATTAGCTTTCAGAGGGAGCAACAACTTAATTGGTGATCCAAGAAATGGAAATTTCTTAGGGATGCTGGAAATCATAAGTCATTATGATCCTCTCCTTGTCGAGCACTTGAAAAAAGTGAAGGAATCACAAATTCAAGGCAAAATAATGCAGGTTCATTATTTGTCAGCCGAAATTCAAAATGAATTTATTTCATGTTGTGCTGAAAATGTCCTAAACTGCATTTTAAAGGAAAGAAAAGTTGCCAAATACTTTTCTATAATTGTAGACGCAACGCCAGATTCCGCACATATGGAGCAAACGACATTCATTTTGCGTTATGTCCTTACAAACCGAGAAACGAATGAATATGAAACATTTGAAAGATTCATAGAATTTGTAGATTGCAATAAGAAAACAGGAGATGCTATTGCAAGTTTGATTCTTCAAACACTTAAAAAACACAATATCCCAATAAATGAGTGCCGTGCACAAGGATACGACAATGGCCCTAACATGAGTGGTACATACAAGGGCGTTCAAGCTCGAATTTTGGAAATTAACCCCTTGGCCATTTTTTCTCCTTGTGCTTGTCACTCTCTGAATCTCTGTGGTGTTCATGCGGCAGAATGTTGTCCTGAAGTAATAACGTTTTTTGGTGTTGTACAGAAGCTGTATAATATATTTAGTAGCAGTCCTCAGAGATGGGAAATTTTGCAAAAAAACACGGACTGCTCGCTTCATTCCCTGTCCAACACACGTTGGTGTGCTCGAACTGAGAGTGTGAAAGGCCCAGACCATGCAGCCAACCCAGGGGTTTACGGCAGTTAAATGCATGGCCGGCGAACTGAGAGTGTGAAACCGAAACCATTTGCACAAAAGCTTCCTTCGATAAAGGAGTCAATCGACATGGTGCTAGAATTTAATCTAACTGCAGACACTCAAACAGATTTAAATGGTATAAAGACATATATGGAATCATTTGAATGTCTCGTGATGGCAACAGTTCGGTTCAAAGTTTTGTCATCCATAAACTACCGAAGCACGGTCTTACAAGCTCGAAATTCCACCATCGATATCGAAGTAGCAAATCTTTCCAGTCTCCTTATAGATTTGAAAAAGATTAGAAATAGTTGAGAGGAAATCCTAAATGAATGTAAGCTTGTAGCTGTAAATTTAAATATGCAAGCTGAATTTTCAGATCAACGACAAAGAAAGAGGAAAAGAAATGCTGAAGAATCGACAATGACACCAACCGAAGTATTCAAGTTTGATGTGTTTAATGTTCTTTTAGACAGTGTTATTGGTGGTATTACAACTCGATTTGATGCAGCGAAAAACATAAACACTTTATTCAATGTACTGTGGTTATTTCACGACTTAAATGAAGTACAAATTCGGGAAAATGCAAGAAAACTACAAAACAAATATAAAGATGATGTCAGCGAGCAGCTCTCTGAAGAACTAATACATCTGAAATCGATATATGATGCAAACATACAGGAAAGAAATCTTTCACCTATACAGTTGCTCAACAAAATAAAGCATCTGAATCTTAAACCACTGTTTTCTAACATCGTTATTGCTTTGAGGTTGTTTTGTACAATTCCCGTGACTGTGGCTCAAGCAGAACGATCTTTTAGTTGCCTATCAAGGATAAAAAGTGTGTTACGGTCAACTATGGGTCAAAGCCGACTTTCGTCTTTGGGCTTATTATCA
Organism: Amaurobius ferox; assembly: GCA_951213105.1. Classification (NCBI taxonomy): domain Eukaryota; kingdom Metazoa; phylum Arthropoda; class Arachnida; order Araneae; family Amaurobiidae; genus Amaurobius; species Amaurobius ferox. The sequence goes on from OX578142.1 coordinate 137,526,118, forward strand.
ATTGAGACTGAGCTAGCCAGACATTGTGATTTTTCCCAAATAATAGATACATTTGCAAGTCGTAAGGCTCGCAAAGCGCCTTTGTGAAGTAACTTAAATCCGAGACTCAATAAATTCTGCTATCGTCCTTTCTTGTTAAACAACTATTATTTTCTATTTACCAAATATTGCATCGCTCTAACTTAATTTTCTCATTATATTAGAGAAAATAAAAAACTATTTCTATCAGTACGCACGTGTTTGTTTTTCATTGGGCCCGGAATTATTATTGTCCCGGGGCCCGGGCCCGCTCTCGGCGGCCCTGGTCCTATAGTTACAGATCTAAAAGAGATAGGATTTTTATGAAATTTTGGGATCATGACAATATAAGGGAATCTTAGATTGTTGCAAGGTAATTTTAATAATTTATGAAAAGCAATAATTTTCTTAGATACGGATGTTGCTGAAGAATCAATTTTTTTAAAAATATCATTCTGATTTAAGAAATCGTTTAAGATTTGTACATAATATTTTTTACATATGATGGCGTAATTGTTGGCAGCTTTATCCACATATGTGATGACAAATTGTGATTTTAATTCATTAATTTCCTGCTTCAAGTTTGTATAGTTAAATGTAGGTTTAGTTATAGGCATGTTACTTAAAAGATGTTTGATGTTTGTCAGAATGCTAACCTTCCACATATCGAAAGCTTCAATAGGATAGTTTTTACTTAGAGCAATTTTGTATATGAATTTTTCTATATCAATATTTAGTTGTTTAATTAAAAGAGAGTGATTTAATGTATTTTGGATTCGGAATTTGGTACCATAAAGCATAAGATTTTTAAGTGCTACATTTTGAACAATATTGAGATCACCAGTAATTATGTGTTTATGATTGCTGTCTATATATTTAGTATAGTTTGGCTGGTTACAGACACATAGTAAATTGGGAGAGGAATTTTGATTTATAATAGATTTAGATATATCATTGTAATTGAAAATTTGCCTACCTAAAGGGGTATTATATTTAAAAGTTTTGAAAATTTGAGTATTAGGAACAGGAAAGCAGTGTTTATACTGCTGAAATAAATAATTAAAATTTATATTATTGTAAAGTGAATTTTTGTAATTAATTACACAATAAGTATTATATGTTTTATTTGGATGATAATTAGAGGTAGAAAAGGGTTGAATGTACAGATGGAGGTTTATAAAATAAGCTCTTGTTGTAATTAGATCATATAAAAGGTGTGAAAAATGCTCATCCTGATTAAATGACTTTAAGAATATATTATAAACTTGATTTAATATTTGTTTTTTAATATTGAATACCCAGGTTTTTAAAGAATTTATGTTACATGAAGATTTAAAGTTTTTTCTTAACTCAGTAATTTTAGCTTTTATGTTCAGATTTTGACACTTTTTGTTGTTGTAATTTCCTCGCTTAGATCTTTTTGATGAGGCACTAAACGAATTATAATTAAGGATGTTAAATATAGAGATATCAAAATATGGATTTTTATAGGAAGTTTTTACTACATTTTTATTATTATACATTTGATTTAATCCATATGGAAAAATAGTTTTATGCTGTTTGATTAGTGAATTTTCAAAATATAATCTATCAGCCGGATTCTTTACCATATCTAGAATCGAAATTGAAATATTATCAATACCATGATGGTCAAAGTGGGCATATTCAAAATTATTACCAGTGTGATGATATGCAGGAGGAGGAAGTTGTGTATTGAGTGATGCTCGAGAACTAAATTTCTTAATATGGTTACGATGAACATTAAAACGAAGGTGAAGAGGGGTGCTTGTTTGTCCAATATATGAGATATTACAAGATACACAAGTTAATTTGTAAATGCAGTTATACACTTTACAAAAAGTTAAAAATTTAGGGTTATTATTATTAATCTGAGAGGGTAAAGCGAAAGGACAGGTCTTACAACGTTTATCCCGGCAAGAACGAAAATACATGAGTTTTGGTGAGTAATGATGGCTTGACATCGAAGAGTGTCTACAAAACATGAAAGAGAAATAATTGGTTGCTTGATATCGATCCCCTATATCCCAATTTATATAGGTTACCGGGCACTAATGTATTGATTAACAATTACACTATTTTGCCAGGCGCTAACAAAAAATAATAAAACTAATCATAGTAGAGATTTTCATAGAGTTAATAAATGTACAAAGTATAAAGGTTAAATCCAATATTTAATTATAAATAAATGAGAATATATAATTTCCTGAATATATATAAAACTAAATATAAATATTAATATATATTAATATAAATATAAACTTGATTATTATAATATATATACACTCAAATTACTTAGAGGCAAAGAGCACTAAAAGATAAAGAGAGAGAGCTGCACTGATAAGTGCATTTTTACCCAAAACTAACATGAAATTCAAATTATCACTAAGATATGCCAAAAGGGGGACAACAAGTAAGGAAAGAGAGGGTTTGAGATACTACAGTATTTGAACAGTACTAAAATAAAATAATCAAATTTAAATACAGGAAACAAAAGACAGTATATGAACATTAAAGTAACTAAAATTAAGATGTATAAACTTATATATAAAAACATATACACACATAAGAATACATATCCATTCACATATATATATATACATACATATATATAAGTAAAAAAAAAAATAAATAAATAGGGGGGGGGGCGAAGAGAAAGAGCAAGTTAAATTACAAATAGGCAAATTGCTAAGAGGTAATTAGAACACAGGATAGACAAGTATTTCATGCAGAAAATTATGAATAAACTCAACCTGTAATGTCAAACATTAAAATATGAAGTATAATAAACAGATAATATAATAAAAGGATTACATAGTCTTTTGAAGATAATTCTAGCACAATTCAAAAGGTCACATAAAACTATATATATATATGACTTGACATAAAAGTTTTTAAATTATATATCATTATTTGAGAATTATGCAACACTGGTTGTGATCGTCAAATATTTTTTTGTTAACATAAAATGAAAGTTTTAATTTATGTTACTTAAAAATGTGCACTTACCATACTTTACTTGGAACCAAGAGATATATTCAAAACTGTTTTCTTCCTCTCCTATGTTTAACATAATTTACTTGAAATATAAATCTGTGTAAATGTTAGTGACCTCAAAATAAGACACGTGAAACAAAAAAAATATGAAACATTAAATAAATTTTGCCCACATTTGTTTTTGAACAATGAATATTTTAATGAGCTCGAAATTAGAACCTTTGCAGCTATAGAGATGTACAATATGTTTAGACAATCGGTATCATATGACTGTGACCAGGGCCGGCTCAAGGATATTATCATGTGTGGGCAAAACTGTTTTGGGGCCGCCCTTCATATATATATATATATATATATATATATATATATATATATATATATATATATATATATACATATATATATATATATATATATATATATATATATATATCTGTGTGTGTGTGTGTGTGCCACCACTAAGCCTGAGTCTGATACTGCTTACTACTTTTGAAAGTCTTCATACACATTATTTTTCGTTCAAGTGTATTCATTCCGGTGTCCACTCGCTTGGACGAAGAGATGTAAAATGCTCTGTCGAATGTTCTTCTGCGAACGTGTAAACTGCTACGTGGTGGCTGTGCCCGTGAGTTAATATTTCTGTGTTTTATATTTCTAGTTTATAATTTACTTGGTTTTTATTACTTGTCCTTCCACTAGCCAGTAGACAGTTCCAATGGTGTCCATAGGTAAATACTATCGCCATTGTCAGAAACTGGCTATTCTTTCGGTTTTAATTCGAATTGTATAGCTGTCCTGACGAGAATACAATTTCGAACTAACCGCCGTTTTTTGTGTATTTTCAGTTGATTGTTCTCCATGTCTTGATCTTCAATCTTGC